>CM065123.1:160000-507500 GCA_033026305.1 Cirrhinus molitorella | reverse complement strand
CCTACACTATATATTTTGAAAATATTTACATGTATTCATATGTATATATTTATATACATAAAATGTATACTATATATAAATATATTTAATATATGAACAACATATTTTTAAATATTTAAATATATCCATGCATGTCTGTGTATTTATATATATATATACATAATAAATATACATAGTACACACACATACAGTATATTATCTAAACAAAAACTTTTATTTTGCATGAGATTAATTGCAATTAATCGTTTGACAGCACTAGTTTCAACATAAACCAACAAAACTTGGTTCTTGCAAGACTAGCATATCCTCGGAAGTTAGAGATTACAGTTTATAAAATGTAAATATGGTTATTTTTCTTACACAAGCACATCGATTCAGTTCAAAAGGCCTGTGTGGAGCACTTTTAATGATGCATGAATGCACTTTATTGGACTACAAAATGTCAACAGCCATTCGGCGCCATTATAAAACTTGGAAGAGCCAGGACATTTTTTAATATGGCTTCAATTTTATTAGTCTGAAAGAAGAAAGTCATACAGACCCTGGAGCACAAAACCAGTCTTAAGTCGCTGGGGTATATTTGTAGCAATAGACAAAAATACATTGTATGGGTCAGAATTATCAAAAAAAAAAAAACTTATATTAAGTAAAAATCATGTTCCATTAAGATATGTTGTAAATTTCGAACCACAAATGCATCGAAACTTAATTTTTGATAAGTAATATTCATTGCTAAGAACTTAGTTTGGACAACTTTAAAGGTGATTTTCTCAATATTTTTTTTTTTTTTTTTGCACCCTCAGATTTCAAATAGTTGTTTCTCAGCCAAATGTTTTGTGGTCCAGGGTCACATACACTGCAAAAAAATGATTGTTTCCAGCCCAAATATCTAAGGATTCTTAAATCAAGAAGTATTGTCTTGTTTTCAGAAAAAATAAGTCAAAATTAAGTCAGTTTTTGCGTGAAACAAGCAAAATAATCTGCCAATGGGGTAAGCAAAATAATCTTGTTTTTGTCTTGAAATAAGATTATTTATAAGATTATTTTGCTTGTTTTAAGCAAAAACTCACTTAATTTTGACTTCTTTTTCTGAAAACAAGACAATCATTTTTGCTTGTCTAGGAAATCCTTCTTGATTTAAGAATTCTTAGATATTTTGTCTGGAAACAAGACAAAAAGCATTTTTTGCAGTGTACAGACCCAAGATGAGTAAATTGAGGGTGAGTAAATCATGGGGTAATTTTAATTTTTAAGTTGCTGCTGAGGAAGTTATGTTTTCATATCTTGCATTTCAAAGGAAAATTCAATTTGCAATATGGGTTTAAGTTATTAAACTGATCAGATTGATAATTGTGAATTAAACCTTTAATGACCTTAATGTCCGTCTTGTTTTCTGCGTGGGCGAAGGATCATTGTCTGCGCCTCTGGCATGTTCTCCTGAAAAGCTGTTTGCGTCAGCGCTGACATTCCATTAGCACGCATTCATGTTTTATTATTCGCATTACAAAGGTGGATGCAGAAATCTAACGTTCGCAACGGGCCTTGGATTTCTTTAGAAGGCCTGAGCTCAGAATGAAATGCTTTTGTAGAAGAGAACATGTCAGGTGGAAGAAAAATAGCCACAAAGCACGACTGCAGCTCCTTTCAACACTCTCCCGTTCAATTTAAAGTTGGGTCGTTTCTGCACCAGTAAGCTTCCCGCCGGGGGACACTGAGCAAACCAAGACAGCCATTCTACCATCTATTTTTAACCGTCATCAATTATGGAAAAAACCTCTGACAATAATTACAGGAACATGCAAGACGTGCAACGCTCTCCTATAATGCGGCAAGACGAGAAAAACACATTTAGAGAAATAAAACCCCGTCCGGTAATCGTTTGACTGTGATGCATGCGGGCCGGATTCACGAACATCTTCTTAAGAAATAAATTAAGATAAATTCTAAGTTCGTAAGAATGTTCTTAAGTGCAATTCTTGAAAATTTGTTTAAGAAGTTCTCAGATGTGTTCTTAAGAACATCTTAATTTTTTCTTAAGAAGAAAATGGCACATCTTTATTTGTGTGAACACATGGCTGAAGACGCATCGATAAACTCATACACTACGGACTGTCTTTTTGCAGTTTCTGCAAATGATCCTAATAATCATAATAAGCACAAGCCTGTTTTCATCATGACCTTGATTGGCGCTCGGCTTCACGTTTTTAATGCGCCGTGTTTTTGAACAGTTTCCTTTAAAGAGCCTGTCTTAAGCTTCGTCCATCTGTTTTATTCATTTTGGTGTTGTGTTTTTGCGCCTCATCCGAATGAACGCTTCCGCTAACGTTATGTGTGCATTCATCTGCGCTAAAGACGGCCCAAGATTATGTCAGATTTATAGGCTAAATAAAATAACAAATGTTCAACCAAACCTCACTATCTGACTCGTCTTTGTAGAGCTGCTACTGAGTTTTGATGTCAGCAGAAAATAGGGTCCCATCATGAGCGATCATTGTTTACATTATCATTCAGAGAACTGCTGCACATCTCTATTAACAGCCCTAATATCTATTATATGGAGCTAGCTGATGTAATGCTTAAATATAACAATTCATTTGAAATAACATAAATCCATTCAATAATTCATACTTTTTGGGATTTAAGACAGGTCTGGGGCTGTCCTAACTTTAAGAAGTTATTTACGATGGTTTCTAAGAAGATTCTTTTCAAGAATTTGAATTCTTCTTCAATTTTGTCTTAAGAACAATCTTAGGTAAAAAGATAAGAATATTCTTAAGAAGAATTTTCGGGAATACAAAATATTCTTTACTTTTTACTTAACTTGGAAAATAAGAAGAAAATGGCAGTTAAGAAGAAATTTCTTCTTAAGAATGTTTCGTGAATCCGGCCCCTGATCTGATGGTATGTTGTGAATGGACTTTCAGAGCGCTTAATATTGCTGTGGAGAGGAGTTAGACTCATTACAGCTGAAAGAGAGACCATCCATCCATTTATAGCAATCTACAGCTAATTCAATATCTACTTAGTAGGTTATAGTTAGTATAGCTTTTTATATTTTTATTCTTGTTGTTTTCTACCTTACTTTACCCTTTAACGGGACGCCTACGTTTACTTCAGCATATTTCAAATAAATCCTAATCTAATCACGACAAACTATATCTCGTTGGAAAGGTCTAAGACTCCTAAATTGATATTTTACCACTGTTTTGTGTTACAAATTATGTAGGAAAAGTAATAGATTAATTTATGACAAGAGTGCACCTCAAAAAATGTACTTCTTAACAGGAGTTCAGACCTTTTTCACAAAAAGACTTTCTTTGTTGGCTTTTTTTAAAAATTAATCAATAATAAATCAAGATAAATCAAAAATAAATCAAGAAGGATTTTCTAGACAAGTAAAAATGATTGTCTTGTTTTCAGACAAAATATATTAAAATTAAGTGAGCTTTTGCTTGAAACAAGCAAAATAATCTGCCAATGGGGTAAGAGAAATAATCTAGCTTTCATCTTGAAATAAGATTATTTTTCTCACCCCATTGACAGATTATTTTGCTTGTTTTAAGCAAAAACTCACTTAATTTTGACTTTTGTTTTCTGAAAACAAGACAAGAATTTTTACTTGTCTAGAAAATCCTTCTTGATTTAAGAATTTTTACATATTTCGGCTGGAAACAAGACAACAAATCTAAGTAAGAAAAGCATTTTTTGCAGTGTATTCTTTATCCATTTGAAACAAAACTTAATTATATAGCCTATTAAATTCTACACAGAAGGCCTGGCCTATAGTTTTTTTCTACTTTGTTATAGAATATTTACTTGATCATCAAGCAATAATCATAAACAGGACCAGTTGTATTATACCTTTAGGAAATAGGAATTAATTTCAGTTATTTTGTTTCTTGTTTATTTTATTATAGCCTCCAACAACCGTCAGTCTTTAAGCCATTATTAACCATTAACTGACAAGATTATGTTAAATTACAATTACATGGCTGTGACCCATTAAATAGCCTATAGCCTGCCTAAATTTGTTTTCAGGGATTCATTTTTATACACATAAAAGCAGCATGAACAATGCACGGATTTACATGATCACCTGCGAACAAAGGAAAACATTATAAAGCTGTATATAAAAGAAATAAATAGGCCTATATATACGGAATATATTTTCTAGATAAATCATGAATTAAGATAAAAATGTGAAACAATTAACAGTATATATGCACAATTTCGTTTCGTTTTTCTGATGCGCTCTTGAGAAAGCATCCTGTTATTTCCTTTATTTAAAAAAATAAAACACAATGTTTGTTTTTATTGTGAATGCACACAATTAAAATTATTTTTTAGAATAGTATTTAATAATATTTAGAAAAATTTAAGAATTTTTCGATATTTTAGCTGGAAACAAGACAAAAAATCTAAGTAAGAAAAGCATTTTTTGCAGTGTAGGGCCTTTTTTTTTGATTAATTCAAATGATTACTTACAGAACAGATGCATTCTCGCTCATATCACTGGAGACTAACAAAAAGCAGCATGGTCATAATTTCTTCCTGCAAGGTAAATTGTAAAGCAGCAAGTTTCTGAAACTATGACAAATGCAGCACTAGAGCGAAAATTGCACTCAATTTTTAGGTGAAAATGCAATAAAACAAACAAAAACTGTCAAAAGAAATCTGTTAAAATAAGGGCCAATGCACTGTGCACTGTGATAAATGAATTCCAGCTTTTTCCACAGGTGTTTACCCATATGTCTGAATGAACTGCATTGAGTTCATGCTTTAGGACTGAAGAAAATGTCTGCAATTGTCTCTAGATGTCTTTTTTTGGGGGGCAGTTTTTTTTTTTTTTTTTTTTTTAGAGTGAAATTAAAATGATAGGATAACAGGAGCTTTTTTATTCAGTATAATAATTTCTGTTTAATATAAACCGCAACGGACAGACAAATTATCAATATTAAAGTAATATTTTGTTGATCACCACCAGTGTTGTTATTGTTCAAAAATAATGAAATGAGCTCAAATAAAACAAAAATGTGATTTATAAAACTGAAAAAAGTTAAATAAGTTTAGATTTTACATATTACAAAAAACTACTATAAACATAAAAATGACAAAACCACATAAAATGTAATTTTATATATACATATAAAATTATATATTACATATAAAATTTTACAATATGAATAAATATTTTAATAATTTATAATATAATTTATACATTTTTGAACAGTAAATTTTAATGCTTTTTAAAGACGTCTCTTCTGCTCACCAAGCCTGCATTTCTGATCCAAAGTACAGTGAAAGCAGTAATATCGCAAAATATTTATTTATTCATTTTTTTTGTATTAAAAATAACTGCTTTCCATTTGAATATATTTTAAAATGTAATTTATTCCTGTGATCAAAGCTACATTTTTACCATCATTACTTCAGTCTTTAGTGTCGCATGATCCTTAAATAATCATTCTAATATGTTGATTTGCTGCTCAAGAAACACCTTTTATTATTATTATTATTATTATTATTATTATTATCATCATCATCAATATTTAAAACCCTTTTTTTCATGGTTCTTTGATGAATAGAAAGCTCCAAAGATCAGCATTTATCTAAAATAAAAAGCTTTTTGTAAAGTTTTTGAGCAGCAAATCAGAATATTAGAATGATTTCTGAAGTATCATGTAATTATGCTAAAATTCAGCTTTAAATATTACAGAAATAAATTACATTTTAACATATATTTTAAAAAGAAAACCCATATTTTAAATGACAAAAATATTTTACAATTTTACTGTTTTTGCTGTACTTTGGATCAAATAAATGCAGGCTTGGTGAGCAGAAGAGACTTCTTTAAGACGTTAAACGTCCTTAAAACATTTGATTGGTAGTGTAAATAATAATAAAAACTGATCAGCACTGTTTTTTTATATACAACTGACATTTTATTTAACATTGCATAAATTATTGTCTACACGTGTGTATTTTTTATTTTATTTTATTTTTTCCTCAAGGTGTTTGCACATTTGTTTTTTCATGATTGTATTCAAATGTATTCTATTTATTTATTTATTTATTTTATTTTTTTTGTATGTACATGCTTTTGTTTATTTAATATAGTTGTAGATTATGGGGGGTGAACAGGAGAGAGAGCTGTTTTATGTTTGTTTGTTTGTTTAAGTGACTTTTTTGTATGTTTTGCTCTGTATATTATTTGTGTTGTATTTGTTTGTTTTATGTGTGCGTTATAGGGTCCCCCTCGAAAATGAGAAGGAGCATCTCAAGGGGCTTTCCCTTAATAAATTCAAATTCAAATGTAATTGTAAAATTATGCCAATTAAGGGAACTGCAAATATATAATGTATAGCATAATTCATAACAGTTTTAGACTTGGCTCAATGGTTGGTTTTAGCCTTTTTTTTTAAATCACTAGTAAATTTAGGTCTAAAAAAATCTCAGTGACTGACAATGGGTACCGTGGACATGGTCGTCCCAGCCAGTGTTAATTTCGTTGACATTTTTTCACAGACGAAAACGAAATGATAACGAACTAAAATTCTTCTTGAATGACAAAAACTATGACAAAAATCTACTGGCATTTTTCATCAACGAATAAAAACGAGACGAAAATGTTAGTGAGGGAAGATTTGGAAAGAGATTCATTCAGAAAAATCTGTTGCGTAGATTAGGTTAGATGTACAAACCGGCGGGACACAAGCTCAAATACACTTGCTGCACGTCTAATAAAACACTCAGAAATGTGAATATGTGGGAGAAGTGCAGACATATGGATAAATTTGACGACGCAAGAGAGAACTCAATTGGGTCTTGTTTTCTGATGCAGACACTGAAGCAAACACACAGAAAACACAGCTCACACTCTTTCACATTCATGAACTGAGAAATACACACAAAATGATCTGGAATTGTCCGTTTTGATGAGTATTCATGTAAACACAGCCGATTAGGTCTTAAATGAACGTAAACAGTTGAGAGAAAGTGCATCAGTGCATTGCATCCATTGCATTGGGTTTTAAAGGGACAGCAGCCGCATTTAGTGTCTATTGAGTCACTGATGTTCATCAAGCAACAAAAGAAAGACTGAAAACCACTCACTGCTCTTGACTGAATCACTTACGCAGCCCTAAAGATGAATCTAAATTAATTTACAGAAATAAACATGTCTGTCTGAAAGAATGAAGAATATGGTAAACAAGTGACTATAAAGAATGCATCATTAGCCGATATAACCATTGGGATTACATTGAAAAGAAGATCATGTTCTTTATGAGAAGTGGTTTTGTTTAATTTTAATATTAAGGCATGTTGTGTATCACTGCAGTTAAATCATGATTAAACCTTAACATCAAACCTATATAATGTAACTAAACCCTTTACATTTTAGCCGACTACATTTACTGTAGATTTAGTCGACTGAAATCTTCTGATATTTAGTCGACTAAAACTAGACTAAAACTAAAAACAATTCAGATGACTAAAATATGACCAAAACTAAATGACATTCTAGTCAAAAGACTATGACTAAAACTAAATCAAAATTTGCTGTCAAAATTAAGACTGGTCCCAGCTGGTGGTCTCATTGAAATTCTCTGGGAGCGTATTTATAGAGGCTTGAGGTCCCTGCTACATCACCCCGGGCCAGGAAACCATGCGTGGCTGCAGCCTGACTCTCCCCATCTGCTCCATCAACACACACACACTATAACACACACACACACACACACACTATAACACACACACACACACACACACACACACACACACTATATGAGCTTACAAGATGCTACGTCAGCTCTGCTCTCTGATTCACTCAACATCACTGCTGTCTGACACGACTGAGAGCGCATGAGGTGGAAAACAAACCCATTAGAGGGAAAGAGAGAGTTAAAGAAGACCCAGATGTCCATCACAACTAGAAAAAGCAGCAATGCTACTAACTTAACCGCTTTTTGTTAGCTCAGCTCATGAAACGCTTGTGTAGCATTTTCACTAACCTAATTTTCCCAACTACACGCTTAATACGCAATGGAAGAACCATTTTAGGTTTCTCAAAGGAACAGTAAAGAACATGAGCCCCGTTCAGACTCTCAGCGCAAATCCGTTTTTTATCCAAATTCGACTGAAATCCGACCATATAACGAACTACGCAAAATCCGGATTTCTAGAAATGCGTTTCAGTCTGACTGCTCAGATCGGATTTAGCATAATTTTTTCATATTTTCAGGCCACTTAAAACACAAAAAAGCGTTTTTGTGGAAAACATAATATATGTGACCCTGGACCACAAAACCAGCCTTAAGTAGCTGGGGTATATTTGTAGCAATAGCCAAAAATAAACTAAAAACTAAACTAAACTAAAAACAATTCAGATGACTAAAATATGGCTAAAACTAAACCAAAATTTGTCAAAATTAACACTGAGAGAAAGACAGAGTCATTTGTGCAATAAATCGCAGTTTTTCTGCACTAAACAAGTGAATTTTGCCAAGATATTTTCAGAGATGATAGACGAAGTTATAGAAGAATATTTAATTGACTAAATCTAGACTAAAACTAAAAACAATTCAGATGACTAAAATACTAAACTAAACCAAAATTTGTCAAAATTAGCACTGAGAGAAAGACTCATTTGTGCAATAAATTGCAGTTTTTCTGCACTAAACAAGTGAATTTTGCCAAGATATTTTCAGAGATGATAGAAAAGAAGTTATAGAATAAGAATTTAAATGAAAACCTAATTTTGACAAAAAATTGGCATTCAATCTATTTTTCGAATTTCCTGAAAATGTCCCAGCGCCACATCCGACGGGTTTTCCCAGATCGCATCACATATAAATAAAAAACGTTGCTTGCCATAGTTTACACAGGACTGGAGGGGAATGTGCATTGAGACACCTTTATTAAATATGTTATGTGGTTTATTTTGATAGGTTAACTGCTTTATGGAGTTTAGAGAAAGCACCTCAGCAGCATTTTTAACAAGAGAAAGTGTCATTTCTGCAATAAATCACAGTTTTTCTGCACTAAACAAGTGAATTTTGCCAAGATATTTTCAGAGATGATAGACAAGAAGTTATAGAAGAATGTTTCGTCAACTAAATCTAGACTAAAACTAAAAACAATTCAGATGACTAAAATATGACTAAAACTAAACCAAAATGTGCTGTCAAAATTAACACAGAGAGAAAGACACAGTCATTTGTGCAATAAATCGCTGTTTTTCTGCACTAAACAAGTGAATTTTGCCAAGATATTTTCAGCTTTATTATTACAGCTTTATTAAATATGTTATGTGGTTTATTTTGATAGGTTAACTATTTAACTGATGTCGAACAAAAGCGTCTGCCAAATGCCTAAATGTAAATGTAAAAATGTAAATGTTTTATGGTGTTTAGAGAAAGCACCTCAGCAGCGTTTTTAACAAGAGAAAGACAGAGTCATTTCTGCAATAAATCACAGTTTTTTTTGCACTAAACAAGTGAATTTTGCCAAGATATTTTCAGAGATGATAGACAAGAAGTTATAGAAGAACATTTCATTGACTAAATCTAGACTAAAACTAAAAACAATTCAGATGACTAAACTATGACTAAAACTAAACCAAAATGTGCTGTCAAAATTAACACTGAGAGAAAGACAGAGTCATTTCTGCAATAAATCGCAGTTTTTCTGCACTAAACAAGTGAATTTTGCCAAGATATTTTCAGAGATGATAGACAAGAAGGTATAGAATAAGAATTTAAATGAAAACCTAATTTTGACAAAAAATTGGCATTCAATTTATTTTTCGAATTTCCTGGAAAACATCCCAGCACCACATCCGACGTGTTTTCCCAGATCGCATCACATTTTAATAATCCAAGAACCTTTTCCCACTATAAAATGTTAAAGGAACCGTTATTTTTAAGAGTGCTACATTTGTTAATCTCACATCATATCACATGGGCCTAAGGGCAATATTAGTATATAAGATGGCAGATCTTACACAAGCACTTTTGGAAACAGAGCTCTGAGAGGTTTGTGACGTACATCTTATCGCTGACTAACCTTATCTGCTGATTTTAAAACGTCCTTGAGTTCCTGCATTGCCGCTGCAAATAGCCGATTGTCTCAGCGACCGCCGCGTATAACCGCAGGTTTCCTGAGGGCATTACGTTTATGTTACATAAAAAAGCTGTGCAAAATTCCTCGGTCGTCTAGGACGGCTTCTCCTGGTAAAGCCACACATCCTGGGAGATAAAATCTCTGCTGAAACCTAATGACGGAGTAAACACATATTACACAGGCTCTCAGTAATGGGGTCTGACCACAGAGAAGAAAACGAGAAACAGAAGAGAACAGCCATCAATGCTAAACCGCATTCACATCGGTTCAAAGGCTTTCCAAGTCTCTTTCACCCCCGATATCCTACTGCAATCACACACTAACCCTTCTGAGACGCAAACTCCCATGTCTGCAAAATACTGAGATAATTAGCCTCATTCTACTGCCGCATGTAGATGAGAGTCGACGAGAAACACTGGCGCAGTGTCCTGCAGCAGTGTTGGGGAAAGTTACTTTTAAAAGTAATGCATTACAATATTGCGTTACTCCCTAAAAAATTAACCAATTACGTTACTTAGTTACTTTTTATGGAAAGTAATGCATTACAATATTGCGTTACTCCCTAAAAAATTAACCAATTACGTTACTTAGTTACTTTTCATGGAAAGTAATGCATTACAATATTGCGTTACTCCCTAAAAAATTAACCAATTACGTTACTTAGTTACTTTTTATGTAAAGTAATGCGTTACAATATTGCGTTACTCCCTAAAAAATTAACCAATTACGTTACTTAGTTACTTTTTATGTAAAGTAATGCGTTACAATATTGCGTTACTCCCTAAAAAATTAACCAATTACGTTACTTAGTTACTTTTTATGGAAAGTAATGCATTACAATATTGCGTTACTCCCTAAAAAATTAACCAATTACGTTACTTAGTTACTTTTTATGGAAAGTAATGCATTACAATATTGCGTTACTCCCTAAAAAATTAACCAATTACGTTACTTAGTTACTTTTCATGGAAAGTAATGCATTACAATATTGCGTTACTCCCTAAAAAATTAACCAATTACGTTACTTAGTTACTTTTTATGTAAAGTAATGCGTTACAATATTGCGTTACTCCCTAAAAAATTAACCAATTACGTTACTTAGTTACTTTTTATGTAAAGTAATGCATTACAATATTGCGTTACTCCCTAAAAAATTAACCAATTACGTTACTTAGTTACTTTTTATGTAAAGTAATGCATTACAATATTGCGTTACTCCCTAAAAAATTAACCAATTACGTTACTTAGTTACTTTTTATGGAAAGTAATGCGTTACAATATTGCGTTACTCCCTAAAAAATTAACCAATTACGTTACTTAGTTACTTTTTATGGAAAGTAATGCGTTACAATATTGCGTTACTCCCTAAAAAATTAACCAATTACGTTACTTAGTTACTTTTCATGGAAAGTAATGCGTTACAATGTTGTGTTACTCCCTAAAAAAAGTAACTAATTATGTTACTTAGTTACTTTTTATGTAAAGTAATGCGTTATGCTACTTTTGGGTTACTTTTTAAATCTGGGCAGGGCTTGCTTGTTTGTTTTTAATATAAAACGATTTTTTCTTAGCTAATGTAAAAGCCCTTTCACACCAAAATGAAATGAAGTGAATAAGGCTAAAGGAAAAATAAATTCCCGTCTTTACAGTAGAACTGTAGGAAAAGAAAGTTCAACACTCTTCAGCAATGAGAAAAAAAAAGCACAAATGTTAGTTCATCTAAAGTAAGTTTTGCTTATTGGTACAATGCAAAAAATGCTTTTCTATTTTTAGATTTTTTTTTTTTCTTTTTTCTAGCCAAAATATCTCTTAATAATATATTTATAATATATAATATATTTCTTGAAATCAAGAAGGTTTTTCTAGAGAAGTAAAAAAATATTGTCCTGTTTTTTCTGAAAACAAGTCAAAATTAAGTGTGTTTTTGCTTAGAACAAGCAAAATAATGTGCCAATGGGGTAAGCAAAATTGTCTTGTTTTCTGTTTGAAATAAGATTTTTTGCTTACCCCATTGGCACATTATTTTGCTTGTTCTAAGCAAAAATTCACTTATTTCAACTTGGGTTTTTTTTCTGAAAACAAAAAAATAATTTTTTACTTAATTTAAGAATTTTTTTTTTTTTTTTTTTTTATATTTTGGCTGTAAACACGACAAAAAAAATGTAAGTAAGAACAGTATTTTTGCAGTGTACAGTTGAATTGGATCAAAGGTCAGCAGCAAAGTCATTGGTTAATAAAATGGGATTAAATGCATAAAGGAAACAAAAAGTAACTCAGATAATTTCTTGTAAATGAAAAAGTAATGCGTTACATTACTAGTTACTTGAAAAAAGTAATATTATTACGTAACTTGCGTTATGTAACTCAAGTTACCCCAACACTGTCCTGCAGTGTGCTGCTTTGGCATTTACCTGAAACTACTTTAAATAGATGTCATGCATTCTTTTAGAATTATTCTTTTGTATACGCTGAGTTTTATTCACTGAATGACTACATAAAATATTGGAATATTTCGAGGAACATATCTCCCAAATTTGACATTATCCATTATATAGCAAAAACCAAACAAAAACACGTCCAGAGCGTGCACACAAACAATAAGATGTAGGTTAGACTACTGCGCAAGCACATTTAGAGTTCACACTTTCACATTGTGATTTAGTTTTGTTAAAATTAGAGCTTCAATCCAAGATGATGGCGGAAGAGTTTCAAAACCGAATGCAAAAGCGCCTGTTTTAAAAATATTTTGGATTTTATTTTATTATCTATTAAAGTGACAGTGGAATTTTCATATTTATTTGGTCCCACAGTGTTCGCTGATTTTTATTTATTAAAACGGTGTATTTTTTATTTCATATTACATCAAGGTGTATGCCGTGCCTCCAAGCTTTCTTATCCGTTTTGCTAATAAACATTGTACGTTTATATTAGGGATATAACATGCTGTATTTTTATTTGTTTTGTTAATAAAAGTTTGTTACATTACGTTAATGCCGCAAATTTAACCCTTTCACTCCCATTTTTGAACATAGACGTGAAAATGCAGTATTCAAACTTATTCTTTTATAATTCATGAACGAAAACAGTTTTGTAATGTGATTTTGATGTACATTTTCCATGGTAATACAATGTCTGATTTTAAAATGGATTTCAAAAGATGAAATTTTTAGGTAATTTATGATTTCTTATGATTTCTAAAGCGTGACAGAGAAAAAGGCAACAAAGAAAGTCTTTTTGTGACTAAGGTCAGAACTAATGTTGTGAATTAATCTAATACTTTTCCTACATATTTTGTAACACAAGATAATGGTCAAGCATATCTATTTAGGAGTCTAAGACCTCTCCAACGATATATAGTTTGCCATGATTAGATTAGGATTTATTTGTTAAATGCTGAAGTAAACCCACTGAGGGGACAGGTGACAATTATGGGGTTAAAAGTGAAAGTACAAGCTATTTAAAAGTGAAGGAAATAGAGGAAAAGAGGGACAACTCAAACAAACTAAAAACAAAACTTCTTGGCGCCGAACTGCAGCTAATTTGAAAGTGAAAGTAAAATGTCCATAAAGCTTTTACAAGCTATTTAAAAGTGAAGAAAAGTGAGGAAGAGAGGAAAAAACTCAAACGAACTAAAAACAATTTCTATACACTAAATATATGCGATATAGGTTTAATATACGCTCTTTAATTATTCACGTGCATGTAGGTTATGTATGTGCGTCTCAGAGTGCCTCCGTTCAGTAAATGCTGCTCCACACTAAGTGTTTATTATTTACGTCTCAAACTTCATCTCTGCGTATTGCTGTTAGTTTGGGTTTATTATAGCATTCATCTGGGAATGCTACATGCGCAATTGCTTTAAATTATTTATAAACCTATGCAAACACAGGATATATCTTCAATATCTTTCTCAATTTGCTAACTGTTCGTCACAATTTCAAAATAAAGGTTTAAACCCTCGCTCTGAGTTTTGCATTTTGATGTCCATATGTTCAAGAATTTGCAGTGGCTGTAGCAATTCTGTCGTAGTAAAGAAATGGCCAAATATAAAACATTTAGTGGACATAATTAAATGTCTCGTCAATTTTAAACAAGGATCACATCGTGCAATAAAGTATAAAAACAAAAATGATGTATTTTAACAGTTTTGCTCAATAAAACCATATGATTACTTCCTTTTCATACTTTATTTGAACTATTTATTATTCCCTTATTGCTATTAAATATATATATATATATATATATATATATATATATATTTATTTATTTGTTTATTTTATTTATATATTTATATATATATATATATATATATATATATATTTTTTTTTTTTTTTTTTTTTTTTTTCATTTTAAAGGCTATTGTTCACTTCAGTCAAACAATTCGATTAGTCATTCAAATAATGACTGATTACTTGATTATTGATACTTACCCAGTGCAATTTGTGGACTGTGTGTATTATATTTCAGTGCAATTTTATATTTTATTTTTTCTTCTTAGTGTAATGTTTTTATATATATTTTTTTTTTCCTTCTACTCTGTTTTAGAACAAGAAGTCTACCTCAAATTGGTGTAATAACTATTATTATTATTATTATTATTATTATTATTATTTTATTATTAAAATAAACCTTACGCAGAAGCTCTGCATTTTCGTTGTATTCTGTACAATGACAATAAAGCATTCTATTCTATTACCAAAATAATAGTTAATAACAGCCCTAGTTAAAATACAAGTAGAATTCCCTCAAAATTCAAGATAAGAGGTCTATTTTTATATTTATATCCTCTGATATAGTTAATATGAAACAAAAAGTGACGTCTTTCTACAAATAGGCTATCAGCATGACTATAAAAATGTTGATTTGATGAACAGTGAACAGATTTTCAATGAACAAGAAGTTAATATTAATTGACTTACGCTTCAGATACAACAGTTCTTGTTTTTGATGCATTTCGACAAAGCCACAGCAGAACTGTTTTGAGCATCTGAGCAACACACAGCGGTGTTTCGTTACTAATTCAATCAGTCGTTTGAACGAATCAGTTGAATGAATGATTCAGTGACTCACTCATGCAGTGATTTTCCACCACCTACTTGTGATTTTAGGTTTGCATTTTAATTGCATTTTCCCTTTTTCCCCAAATCATTTCAAATATCAGTATTCAACATTTTAAAACATCAAAACATTATTTATGCATTTGTAAATAAACACATTTATTCTGTGGCACCTAAAAAAAATAATCTTATTTATATATTTTTCTCAATTTTTTTTTTTTCCTGGAGCCTTGCCCTTGCTGTCTATGGAGGGCCAGAGAGCATTCATATTTCATCAAAAATGTTTTAATTTGTGTTCTGAAGCTGAACAATGGTCTTATGGGTTTGGAACGACATGAGGGTGAAATATCCCTTTAAAAAGCATCAAGGGAATGAAAATTTTGACTTCTGTTAACTGTGTTTGAAGCATGGCATTTGAAACTCTAGAATAAGATTTCTGGTGTCCCTCGCTTGTCGGAAAGGGTTGTGTTGGAAAGGGTTAAAATACACAAAAATGCAAATTTGTGAGACCTGAAAGATTTTTCTGAAGAAGATGGCAGTTTAACTTCAGGAAACAGCTGTGGATCATTCAGGTAACAACAGTATTAAGAATCAAATGCATGCAAACTTTTGAACTGGGTCATTTTTATAAATTGCATATACCTTATTCAGGTCAGTATTAAATATAAAATAACATGCATTTTGTACGATCCCTCTTATTTTAGTAAAATAGTTAACATTTTGCAGATTCTGCAAGGTGTATTTTGACTTCAACTGTACACATTGCAACACGAAAGCATGAGTTTACAAACTTGAAACAGCATCCTGTCAACCAAAATTACAATCATTCAGTGGATAACTGCAACAATCAATCCTGTAATTGATAATGGAATTGGATTCTGGGTAAATATTAACAATTTCCGCTGCTGGTCTAACTAGTTCTAGGAATATCACAGATAAGAAGCTCTTTAAAAATCAATATAGAGGGCTGGATAGTCAGTGGATCACTAAAAAATATCTCAGATTGTGCAAAGATGACAAAATCTAAAATACTTTATTAAATTGTAACAAGATCTACACTTCTAGAGTGGGTTATCAACAGAAATGCAGATTCAGCTTTCATAGCCATTGCATGGATCTTTAGCGATAACACTGTGACAAAACTGCTTTGGGAGAGGCACGGGATGTGACTGATAACAGCGCTGAACATCTCGTGACAGGTGGAGGAACACATGCTCTATATATGGCTGTGAGCATCAGTGGCAAACAGCTTCATAACATCCATCCAGCAAAAGCAGAGAGCGAGACAGACCGAACGCAGAGCTGGTCTTTCTCAACGCAGAGCGTGTGGTATGTGGGAAAGGGACATCTGCTCTCTTTCATGCTCAGAAAGCGCAACTGATTCCCTGAAAGGATGATGGGAGTTTGTTTGTGGAACACGCTAATGGCAAAGAGCTCTTCCTCGAGCTAGAAAGTACTCCTCTGCAGCCTCAGGTGCTGAAGATGCCTTCACAGGACGAACTCCGCCGACTGTGTTTAACAGCAGAGGAAATCTATATCGCTCAGAGGTCGCTCTCTCATGGAGCAGAGAAAATAAACCCGGGTTGGCATACAGAAAGAGATATAAAATGAATGTGGATAGCAACTTAGAAGTTGATGAGAAATGTTTGAGTTCATATTGATATATCGGACTTTTAAATCTTCAAACGTATTTTAATTTGTGTTCTGAAGATGCACAATGGTCTTATGGGTTTGGAACAGCATGAGGGTGAATATCCCTTTAAAAAGCATCAAGGGAATGAAAGTTTTGCCTTCTGTTAATAAGATTTATTTCCCTTAAACACCAGAAATCTTATTCTAGAGTTTCAAATGCCATGCTTCAAACACAGTTAACAGAAGTCAAAATTTTCATTCCCTTGATGCTTTTTAAAGAGATATTTCACCCCCATGTCGTTCCAAACCCATAAGACCATTGTTCATCTTCAGAACACAAATTAAAATATTTTTGATCAAATCTGAGGACTCTCTGGCCCTCCATAGACAGCAAGGGCAGGGCTCCAAAAAAAAAAAATTAAGTAAGGAGCCATTGGCTCCTATAAGAAAAAAAAAACATGGGTGGCAAATTATTTTTTAGGTGCCACAGAATAAATGCATTTTATTCATTTATTTTTTAACGCTTTAACATTTCAGTCATACTGTTGTGATCCTTTTTAATGCATCCTATAAATGTTATCATACAACTTTAACAGTTTTCCGGTTCTTCTTTATTAGTAAAATGGGTAACACTTTACAATAAGATTCATTAGTTAACATGAACTAATAATGAACTGCACTCATACAGCATTTCTTAATCTTTGTTAATGTTCATTTTAACATTTACTAATACATTATTCAAATCGTGTTAACATTAGTTAATGCACAGTGAACTAACATGAATAAACAATGAACAACTGTATTTTCATTAACTAACGTTAATGAAGATTCGCAAATACAGCAACAAATGTATTGCTCATGGTTAGTTCATGTTTAACTAATGAACCTTATTGTAAAGTGTCACCGTAAAATGCAATAGGAGGTGTTGAATTTTATCTTGCATTCTTCTTTTTATCATGTACACAACAGGCAAAGTAAAAATATTAATATGCAACAGCGCATAAATATAGCAAAATGCTCATCTTTGTTGTTATTTTTAAACTTATGGATGCTGAATGGCTTTTCTGAGGTAAATGTATTGTTTCTTGTCAATGTTTACAAGCTTTATACATTTTCTGCAGTTTGAAACAGTGAATGAACGATTACATGAGACATTTCAGCATGTAATACTGTAGGCTCTCTCATAAAATAGTTCATTCTGTTCATTTCGTATAGTAGTAAAGACAAAGATATAATGGGTTCATGCCGCTTGAACTTGAAACGATCGCTCCTGCCGTATTAGAGAGCGCCAAAACCATATTTATTGTTTGAATTTCGTTATGAATTTGGCATCATTTTAAAGCTAATTTGTTTATTAAAAGGGTAATGCAATAACAGGACAACAAGTGTCAGTTAAGTTGTGGTCTAGGGGTCAGAAAGCTCTTCATCAAAAATATCTTAATGGCTGTTCCAAAGATGAACAAAGGACTGAAACAACATGAGTTTGAGTAATTAATGACAGACTTTTTATTTTTGCATGAACTTTAAAACTCAAACTGCTTATGAAGCCCTGCTCAGTTTCATTCATTCACCTCATCTGCGTCATTTGCCAAGTAATCTCAGGCGGTGTTTACAGAAGCCTCATGAATAAACCCACAATATTCCTGCTGTTGTCGCTCTGTCTGTGTTCGGGGGACATCCCTCTCTCTCTCTCTGTCTCTCTGTCTCCCCCGCAGGTCTTCCTGTCTCACACATCACCCACAGCATTGATCAAACAAAGTTGCCATGGCGACGCAGCCTCACGGAGGCACCGAGCTTGTGGGAAGGGATATTCCATCTAAGAGAAACTTCAATTATGATTTATCTCTTCTGTTCTTCCCTGTATCTTGCTTGCTCCTTCTCTGCAGGGACCAACATTTATTAAGCCAAATGATGCACATGGTCATACAACAGAAGCTGCATCTTTAACTTAAAGAAATAATTATGAAAAATATTATTTATCTATGCATACTTATTTTTTTTCAGGTATTAAAAAACATTACATTTTATATTATTACATTAACATGTAATCAATATTCTGTTTATTAAAACTAAGTGTGAATCTCATCAATTTAGCGTTTTTAAGCATTTTGCGTTTGTTCTAAAATAATAACTCAAGCTATCCTTTTTAATAGTTTGAACTATTTTTGAATTTTTCAGAACATCGTTCAAAGCTCACTAAATATTTAGACCAAGATTTGTCTTGATGTTTCAAAATCACTCTTTTGTGTGCTTTTCCTAGGCATGTCGGTGCAAACTGCCACATACTCATAAAATGCATGTAAAAATGCACTAAATGCGCCAATGCAATGACTGCAGATGTGTAATAGATCACATTTTTGATTTGTTTCTCGGCAAACCCTACCATACGCCTTCAGAGAACACTATAGAGAATATAGAATGAGTTGCATGGGATGATTTCATGTTTGTAAAAAGATTGGAAAAGTTTACAATTTATTAAATGGAAAGTGCAAGCATTTTCTTTTTAACTTCTTTTGTCATCTAAAAAAAAAAAAGTAGCCTAGCTTAATATGGAACAGCATCAGGTTGACTAATTACTGGTTGTGAAGGGATAAATAAACTTTAAGAGAGCGAGTGAGCAAAATAAAGGGTAGGAGTAAAAGAAGTCTCTTAAAACTCAATGGGCTCAGGGGAGGGGAGTCATGTGGACTCGCACTATAACTTTACCTGCTGGTGTTGCTATTGCACAATGTTTCTTTAGAAAAACACGTGATTTATATACTTTGTGTGTTACATTTTGTAATATTTGTGTTATTTTATTTTGGTACTACAATTTGTTGTCCTCATCCAATATTTTGAGGCACTGCCCCCCTGCATCCTCGGAGAAAACACCCCTGAGATTTATAACTATTTATACAACAGTTCTTTCTGGTCCTAGAATCTGATCAGCTAATAAAAATAGTTTTGGGTAAATGTAATGGGCAGCCTTTGGTTTATTTGGTTTATTCATGAATCTATTATTTGTTCCACAGCAGATAGTTTTGGCGAAATCTCATCATGTTTATGTAAATTCAATGCTGTATATCAGAGCGCTGCCTGTGTACTTTTGACTGAATTGTTGTTTATTAAAATATTATTATTAAATAACTCATATTTTATAAAAATAATAGTGGTATTTAATTCTGTGTAGTATTGAGAAACGACGCACGATGGTAATTTTAGTTACATTGCTTCCCATTAGATGGCGACAAGAGACTGTTTTTATGAGTAAACAACAAGGACTTTTACTTTAAAAACTATACGCTGCTGTAAACGCAAGTTATTTTTAGTTTCAACAACAGCTTGACACAGCTAACAAATGCACTGAGCAGCACTGTCATCAAAAATCACCCTTAACAGATGAAAGGATATTAATATTACAATGCATTAGATAACGCATTTATATAGTATTATTGTGAATATGAGATTGAGCTGAAGAATGAATGCTGCATCAGATGCAGGTAATCACACTCGCTCAGTCCATCTCTCTCTCATAATACTCTACTACACATAATTCAGTGAGCTTTTAATACAGTATACAATAAGCTTTTAATCAAGCAACTCAACGTTCCTTCGTTACTAGCTGTAAACTCCTAGACATGAGATATGGCTGTATCTCGGCATGTGGGATTACCTATGGCCAAATCACAGGCGTGCCGATATACACCCATATTTCACATCTACTCGTGTGATATTGCTCATGTATGTATACACATACATTTATGAAATGCAAATAAAGTCTCTCTCTAGCCCAAACAAAGACAGAACTAACTTTACAGGTCCACACAACAACAAAAATAAGAACAATCACAGTCATTTGAAAGCAGAGTTTCCCGGCCACATCCAAAGCATCTCTAAGGACTTTATTAAATCAGACTGAAGTGGAAAGAACAGAGTGTGACTGAATCCGCTCTGGTTTTGGCAGACAGCTCTGTCTGTTAGTATAGGTTAGTGCAAGGAAGTAACCATTCTCTGAGGAAAGCCTTTGGCTAGAAGAGAAAGCCATAACTGTTGCATTTTGGTGACATGATCTTAGGTCTTTTGCCAGATGTTCATCATTAAAGCACAATTCAGAAAAACTCCTCTAAAGAACACATCATCAATTAAATACCTCAGTGTGACGTTTCCCTAAAACGCAATCGCTGCAATTCAGCATCCAGCAGAAGTTGGCAGCCACACCTTGCCTCTTCCAGTGAAGCGCAGCACAGGTTTCAAAGCCATGTGAGAATGAGCAAAAGCACAGGAACAAAGGGATGCTTGCACCGAACCCCTGGTGTGAGCGAAGTCTAGCGTGCGGATTTGCTGAGTGTGTATTTGTGCTGGCTCGTGCTGTAGATCCCCGGAGTGAGACGATAGCCTCGCTCTCCTCAACATTTTAAACTGCATAAAACACACCATTCAGCCTCGTGCCCTGAGGTCCTTCAGATGTTTACTGTGGGGTAAAGGACCACTGATACCCCTTTTAATGCTAGAGCTGGATCTTGGCCGAGAACCGATGAATGTTCTCCAAACCCGCTCACTTCTCGAGATTCAAGAGCCAAACAATGACGCAAATGACTAGATAAAATGCCAAAGTGAATAAACTGATCTGGGATTTTCAGATACCAATATCCAGAGGTCAGAATATATATACAACTTGTATTTAAAAATATTGAAAAATTATTACTAGGGCTGTCAAACGATTAATCACGATGAATCGCATCCACAATAAAAGTTTATGTTTACATACTATATGTGTGTTTACTCTGTATATTTATTATGTACATATAAATACACACACATACAAGTATATATTTTTAAAAAAATATGTATTTATATATTTACACCTGTATTCAGTATATATTGTAAATAAATATATTTTAAATATAAATAGAAAATATGTTTCCTTAAAATATACATGCATGTGTGTGTGTGTGTGTATTTATATATACATGGTAAATATACACAGTACACAGACGTATAGTATGTAAACAAACTTATTTTTGAGAGCACTAATTATTACAAATATTTCAGGTATCAATTTGTGATTCAAAATACAGGGCCTACTTAAAAAATAATAAATAAAATTATATATATATATATATATATATATATAGAGAGAGAGAGAGAGAGAGAGAGAGAGAGATAGAGAGAGAGAGAGAGAGAGAGAGAGAGAGAGAGAGAGAGAGAGAGAGAGAGAGAGAGAGAGAGAGAGAGAGAGAGAGAGAGAGTTTACACCAAAAAAACATGGTTACTACACTTTTACAATAATAAAACCATGGTTAATTTCCGTAAGAACAATGGGATGTAAACAGATGCTTGCTTTAAAATAATATTATTGCTGGCCAATGATTAATCACAATTAATAATCACAATTAATTGCATGCAAAATAAATGTTTTTGTTTATATAATATATATGTGTGTGTGTGTGTGTGTGTGTGTGTTTGTGTGTGTGTGTGTGTGCACTGTGTGTAGCCTGTTTATTATGTATATATAAAGACACATACAGTATATATTTTGAAAATATTTATATTTATGTATATTTATTTATGTATATATTTAGATTCATACAATTTATATTATATATGAATATAAAAAAAATTTATTTAATGTACAAATGTGTGTGTGTGTGTGTGTGTGTGTGTGTGTGTGTGTGTGTGTGTGTGTGTGTGTGTAAATATATATATATATATATATATATATATATATATATACACACACACACACACACACACACACACACACATATAATATATATACACAGTACACACACACTGTACATATTATGCACAAACACTTATTTCGGATGCGATTAATCTTTGTGCAGCACTAAATATTATGTAAATCACCAGTCAATAACATAACAAAATTAATAAAAATCTCAAAATAAACGTTTTATAACTTTCTGACCTGTTTGTTTAGATAAAATGCACAAATGATAAGCAATAACAAAATTTCCCCACATCTAAAAACAGTTGCATCAAACAACCATATAACCATATAAAATAACAAATCAGACATATTCTGGACCAAAATCAACCATGACCAAAAAAAATTATATATATATATATATATATATATATATATATATATATATAATTGCAGGCATCCAATGCAACCAACAGTAATGAAATGTGTAAAACTGGCATACTTAATAGTGATTGGACATCTTTCTTGCATTTATTAGCATGCTGAATTCTGATTGGTCCTTTCTTACACAGCCGCCACTAAACAAGATGCGTGCTGAGTGTCATGACAACGGCTGCGGCATTTCATTTACACAGAAGCAAAGCCACCTCGCAGCCGCTTCACATTGACATTTTGTATCTATCCGTGCGTCCTAAGCGCTGCTATTTCCTATATATGCAAATATAGTCACTTCTTGCGATGTGTTAGGAACTCACCCGATGGTGCTGAGCGCCTGCTCCAGGAGCTCCGTCTGCAGAATATTCTGCGGCGGCGTGAAAGCCCCATTAAAATGAGATAAAACCGAGCTACAGAACTGACGCAATGTCTCAAACTGCATTTTCCCTCTCCGTTATCCTGCGTATATTCCCTCTGTCCGTCAGATGAAGCTCCTCCAGCGCTCCTCGCTCCGGACGCGCCGCATCTCCAGCGCAACATAAACACGATTCAACTTCGCGATGTATTCTGATCCCGGAGAAAAGTGCGTTTGGATGAGGAGAGCGGAACGACACCGGCTCCCCCGGTCATTATGACCCGAACTTGAGCGAGAAAGCAAACGCGCAGCGTTTTCCTAAACGATCCCTCACGCCTTTATCCACAGCAATCGGCGATAAACATCCATGCAAACGCACGCACGCACGCACGCAAGCGCGTCGCGTCCGGATCCTACAGAGCCCAGGCTCACCGCTGCTGTCAGGATTCTCTCTCCCAGCTTTCAGGAGCACCAGAGCAGCACTACACATCCTCTAGCAGCATTACAGCGCATGTGGCGTGGGGAGGAGGGGAGCTTTCTTTCTCCCACATCATTAAGGGTTTTCTGTAGAGAGAGAGAGAGATGCTCTGCACTAAAAGACAACTATTGTGCGTGGATACTTGATGACCTGAAGGAATAAGAAGCGCTGGAGGAACAGAAAACGCTCTCGTGGAGTGCACTGCCCGGAGGACAAGGAATAAGAGGGCTTTTTAACATGCATCTGACCTAAAAAAAAATTATGCATTTAAAAGGGAAGCAGGGCCCTTAGAAATTACAGACTATTGTGAGAGACATGTTAAAGCCATTAGCTGGATGATGCAACCTACAGTAGAAAATCAAGACTGCAGAATGTGTTTACTGTACATGTATATTGTTGCCATGATTTAACAGAATACATTATAAAACTGATTCTGACTGGAATATTTTAATATGCAAAAATCTAATGATGGATGGATAAATTGACAGCAAAAAGTTAAATATACAAACATAGACAAGCAGAGCGATCGATAAAATGATAGAGTAATAGAGACAATGATAGATAGAATTACAGAACAATAGATAGATTTAGATAGAATTATTGATAGAATGATAGAGCAACAGATAGAACAATTGATAGACAGATAGATGAACGATAGATCAACGATAGATGAAAAATGATCAATAGAACAAACAATAGAAGGATTAATAGATTGATGAATAAAAAAGAATGATAGAACAATCATTAGAACAATGAAAAGAATGATAGTATAATTGTTAGAATGATTGACAGAACAGTATAATGATAAAACGGCCGATAGAACGACTGGATGGATGGATGAATGAATGGATAAATAGAACCAATCCATCCATCCAGCGATGAAAAGATAGATGATAGACAGATAGATAGATAGATAGATAGATAGATAGATAGATAGATAGATGATAGATAGATAGATAAATAGAAATAATGACAAACGATAGATATGAAAAATGTATTTATGAAAAATCTCTCTCAAAAAAATTATATATATATATATATATATATATATATATATAATTATAAAATAAAATAATTATAAAAAATTATAAAATAAAATAATAATTTTTAATAATTTTTAATTATAAAATAAAATAATTTTTAATTATAAAATAATTTTTAATTATAAAAAAAATATATATATATATATATATATATATATATATATATATATATATGCGCATGTATGTATATGTGACCCTGGAGCAAAAAACAGTCTTAAGTTGCTGAGGTATATTTATATATTTATAGCCAAAAATACATTGTATAAGTCAAAATTACTGATTTTTCTTTTATGCCAAAAATCATTAGGATATCAAGTAAAGATCATGTTTAATGAAGATATTTAGTAAATTTCCTACTGTAAATGTATCAAAAAGTATTTTTTATAAGTAATATGTATTGCTAGAACTTCATTGGGACAACTTTAAAGGCGATTTTCTCAACATATTTTTTTTTTTTGCACCCTTAGATTCCAGATTTTCAAATAGTTGTATCTCGGCCAAATATTTTCCCATCATAACAAACCATACATCAATGGAAAGCTTATTTATTTAGATTTCAGATGGTGTATAAATCTCAATTGTCAAAAAAGGAACCTTATGACTGGTTTTGTGGTCCAGGGTCATATATATATATATATATATATATGAGTTCAGATGAAAAAGTCTCTAAATCCATCTGACATCTTTCTTTAATAAACGCATTTTTATCAAGCTCAGATGTTGGAATTTTAGCGAGTTTGAAGTAAAAGTATCTGATGGACGTATAATATTTGTCCAGAGCATTCACTCACTATCATTATGGTTTTGCATCTGAACTCTTCACATATACATATATATATATATATATATATATATATATATATAGGCATATATATAGGCCTATATATATATATAAAAGTGCTGTCAAATGATTAATCGCGATTAATCGCATCCATAATAAAAGTTTATGTTTACATACTATATATTTGTGTACTGTGTATATTTATTATATATATATATATATATATATATATATATATATATATATAAATACACACACATGCATGTATAAATTAAGGAAAAACACTTTAGATTTATACATAAAATATTTATATATATAAATAATTTATATTTATTTATAATCTAAATTGTATACAGGTGTAAATATATATACATATAAATATTTTGTTTTAATATATCTGTGTATGTGTGTGTATTTATATGTACATAATAAATATACAAAGTAAACAAACATATAGTATGTAAACATAAACTTTTATTTTGGATGTGACTAATCGTGATTAATCATTTGACAGCCCTGATATAAATATATATATATATACATATATATATATATATATATATATATGCATAGGTGTCCATGCTAAAGCTCAAATGCGTCAGTTGTTTAGGGATCAGCGTTTAAATGATTAGTGTTGAATGGTCTGGAGAGCAGGCAGGTGTGAGATCAGAATGCTGCTGATACTGAATTCCTGCAGGTGCATCTTTCATTCTCTTAATAATCCTCTGAAGACACAATCTCCATATCACAACATCAGCTCCCACAGCCCTACACCAAGAGCATGAAGCCTGATTGCATCAGACTAAAAGTGAAACTTGTGCTGACCTCTTGAACAAACACAATATGTCTATAGCGCAGTACCTGCTGTGACAACACAAGATCAGTTCCCAACACTACAAATGACTCAGGCGTTTTGTCGAACTCATTTGAGCTCTAAAATAAGCGCCGTTCAACTTTGGGTGTCACATTGCATCTAGCTCCGATACAAACACGAATGGATTTTATAGATGGAGGGGGAGGAGATGCAAACGCACGAAAAGCCGCGAAACCCAGAGAAACATAACGGCTGTAATTAAATCCGAATCCCAGTGTAATTATTATTGTTTCATCTAGCAGTTTCACCCACGCTCCAATGACACCTCCGAGACCAAGACAAATTAGGCTCTTCCCACATTATTTCAGGATATAAATAGGCTGTCAGCACTTTTTCAGGAGAGGAGAATCAGAGTTAATTTAAACATTCTTTAAGATTAATGGAAGTGCTTTTCAGTGATTTCCTGAGCTCTATTCCTGGGCATCAAACTATTCTGCACTCAAGCCGTTCTTATCCACTTTGGCAGCAGGTAACCCCTAAACACCCCTGCCATTCTCCATAAACAGATGTGAAATTAATAAAATAGCCTATTTATTGTATGCAGTGTTAAGTTTGACCACAAATTTTGATTTAGTTTTAGTCATAGTCTTTTGACTAAAATGCCATTTAGTTTTAGTCATATTTTAGTCATCTGAATTGTTTTTAGTTTTAGTCGACGAAATATCAGAAGATTTTAGTCAACTAAATCTATAGTAAATTTAGTCTGGGTTTAGTTACAGTGCAATGCATTTATTAAGAATTTCTCAAAAATGTCCAAACTCATTCTATAGGTTTGATATTAAGGTTTAATCATGATTTAACTGCGGTGATACACAACATGCCTTAATATTAAAATTAAATAAAACCACTTCTCATAAAGAACATGGTCTTCTTCTGAATGTAATCTCAATGCTTATATCGGCTAATGATGCATTCTTTATAGTCACTTGTTTACCATATTCTTCATTCTTTCAAACAGACATGTTTATTTCTATAAATTAATTTAGATTCATCTTTAGTGCTTCAGTCAAGAGCAGTGTTTGTTTTCTGTCTTTCTTTTGTTGCTTGATGAACATCAGTGACTCAATAGACACTAAATGTGGCTGCTGTCCCTTTAAAACCCAATGCAATGGATGCAATGCACTGATACACTTTCTCTCAACTGTTTACGTTCATTTAAGACGTAATTGGCTGTGTTTACATGAATACTCATCAAAACAGACAATTCCAGATCATTTTGTGAGTATTTCTCAGTTCATGCAACATGAAAGAGTGTGAGGTGTGTTTTCTGTGTGTTTGCTTCAGTGTCTGCATCAGAAAACAAGACCCAATTGATTTCTCTCTTGCGTCGTCAAATTTATCCATATGTCTGCACTTCTCCCACATATTCACATTTTTGAGTGTTTTATTAGACGTGCAGCAAGTGTATTTTAGCTTGTGTCCCGTCGGTTTGTACATCTAACCTAATCTACGCAACAGATTTTTCTGAATGAATCTCTTTTCATATTGTCCCTCCTTAACATTTTCATCTTGTTTTTATTCGTTGATGAAAATGCCAGTATATTTTTGTCATAGTTTTTGTCATTCAAGAAGAATTTTAGTTCGTTATCGTTTCGTTTTCGTCTGTGAAAAAAATGTCGTTGACGAAGTTAATGACGAAAATTCTTAGTCAACGAAATTAACACTGATTGTATGAGCTGTTTTATTTTCCATTCATTTTACATTCATTTGTGCAACTGTTTGCAAAGTTGATTTTTGACTATAACTTCTTCTGTGGTCCTAGCAACATTAAAAGATTATCACTTTCAGAACAGAAATGTACAGATAATTTACTCACCCCCTTGTCATCCAAGATGTTCCTTTCTTTCTTCAGTCGTAAAGAGATTGTTTTCTGAGGAAAACATTTCAGGATTTCTCTCCATATAATGGACTTCTACGGTGCCCCCAAGGTTGAACTTACAAAATGCAGTTTAAATGCAGCTTTAATGGGCTCTAAATGATCCCAGCCGATGAAGAAGGGTCTTATCTAGCGAAACAATTGTTTATGTTGGAAACAAATTGACAATTTATATACTTTTTAACCTTAAATGCTCATCTTGTCTTGTCTCTGCGATGTGCATTCATGGTCTGGTCGATGTGATCCGACTCAATACAGTATTTCACAAATCTCATTTTCATCTTCAACTTTAAAATCATTGTGCAAAATGCTGTTTTACCTTTTTTTTGTAAAGGCTGCTTGATCTTTGTTCACTTTGTAAACACTGGGTTGGTACTTCTGCAGCGATGTGGGAATGATTTTGAAGTTGGGGAAGAAAATGCGATGGAAGTTTTTCGACATAAGTATATAAATTGTCAATTTGTTACAAAAATGATTGATTGTTTCACTAGATAAGACCCTTCTTCATCAGCTTTAGAGCCCTTTAAAGCTGCATTTAAGCTGCATTTTTGAAGTTCAAACTT
The DNA here is from genome assembly GCA_033026305.1 of Cirrhinus molitorella. NCBI lineage: Eukaryota > Metazoa > Chordata > Actinopteri > Cypriniformes > Cyprinidae > Cirrhinus > Cirrhinus molitorella. The sequence continues at coordinate 478,637 of CM065123.1, read as the reverse complement.
GGGGGCACCATACATATCCATTATATGGAGAGAAATCCTGAAATGTTTTCCTCAAAAAATAATTTCTTTACGACTGAACAAAGTAGTAAATGACAAGGAGATGAGTACATTATCTGTACACTTTTGTTCTCAAAGTGAACTAATCCTTTAAAGGAACAGTTCACCCAAAAATGAAAACGTCAAAAGTACCCTCAGGCCACCCAATTTAGCATTATATCACTTGCTCACAGAATATTAGAATGATTTCTGATAATGATGCAAAAAAATCAGCTTTGAAATCAGAAATAAATTACATTTTAAAATATATTTTAATTTATTATTTTAATTTTATTTATAGAAAACAATTATTTTAAATAGTAAAAATATTTTGCTGTAATTTGAGTTAAATGCAGGCTTAGTGAACAGAAGAGACTTCTTTAAAAAAAAAAAAAAAACTAAAAATCTTAACGTTCAAAAAATTTGACTTGAAGTGTAAGTATATAAATACATTTAAAAAAAATGGACCAATATAGAGCTATAACACTTATAGAAATTAATAGAAATAAAAATATTCATTATAGAAATTCATACTTTTATTTAGCAAGGATACTTTAAACTGATCAAAAGTGATGATAAAGACACACAAAAGATTTCTATTTCAGATGAATGCCGTTTTTTTTCCTGAACTTTCTATTCAGAGATTTGAAAAAAATTCTACTCAGCTGTTTTCAAAATAATAATAATAATAATAATAATAATAATAATAATAATTTTGAGCAGCAAATCAGAATATTAGAATGATTTCTGATAATGATGCAAAAAAAAAATCAGCTTTGAAATCAGAAATAAATTACATTTTAAAATATATTTTAATTTATTATTTTAATTTTATTTATAGAAAACAATTATTTTAAAAAGTAAAAATATTAAAAAAATAAAATTATAAAAAAAAAAAATAATAATAATTGGATCAACCTCAAACTTTTGAACGGCAGTGTAAACACTGAGGTGAATTAAGGTACATTTTTAACTTGACACACTGTCTTAAACTCAGTAATCACAACTCCATCAATCCATCAATTAACATCTTGTGAAGTGAAAAGCTGCAGGTTAGTAAGTAACTTTTGAAAATGCAGTACTTTTATAAAGTCAGGACCAATATAGAGCTATAACACTCTCTGTTACACAACGCTGAACAAATCAGATACTGCTTCGCTACCATATGGCAGGCACATTTTTAACATCTAGCCTTTTGGGGGGTAACATGTTTAGCCAGACACAAAGTGCAAATGAGCATTTACAGTTTTCATGACAGAACAAACCGATCCGAAAAGAACAGCACTGAGTGGCTTTTTATACATTTCGCAGCAGAGAGGCACACATTTTGTTCTACGGGAAAATGTCAGACTGCATCCGTGAAAGCAGCTTAAAGCTCACCTGCTGTCCTGAGCCGTTCACGGACATCTGCCAGGTAAAGAAGCCAGGGATGGGTAAAAAAGATAAAAATAAATAAAAATAAAAATGAACTGCACCAGACAAAATGGCCTCAAACTTTAGGGATGGGCACAAGTATCCATTTAAACAGCTTTAGTATAAGATTTAAATAGCTGATGGTACAGAATAGATACATGGGAAGCATTTCTTAAAATGTTTATATTTTTGGTTTTGAGTAAGTTTTGGAAAGGTCATGGACTTAATTCTAAATTATAACCTAAACTAATAAACTGGTCAAAAGTTTTTATTTTTTATTTATTTATTTTTATTTTCTATTAATCTAAGAATACCTAATAAAATAAAATAAAATAAAATAAAATAAAATGCTTTTCACAAAAAAATATTAAAAGCAGCACAACTGTTTTCAACATTGATAATAGATTATGAACATGCAGGTGACACCTGACAGCTTTAATCACACAAATAAATTATAAAACATATTTAAACCAAAAACATTTATTTTAAATAGTAATTTATGTCTTCAACATTACTGTTTTTACTGTATTTTTGAAAACAAATAAATGAATGTAATATACTTTTCTAAAACTAAAAACAAAATAACATATCAATGCACTACCAGTCAAAAGTTTTTGAACAGTAAGATTTTTTAAGTTTTTTAAAGCTCATTAAGCCGGCATTTGTTTGATCCAAAGCATAGTAAAACGTACAATTTTAAAATATTTTGCCGTTTGAAATAATGGTTTTCTATTTGAATATATTCTAAAATGTAGTTTATTCCTGTGATCAAAGCTACATTTTCAGTGTCACATGATTATTCAGAAATCATTACAACATACTGATTTGCTGTTCAAGAAACATTTTTATTAATAATATCAATATATAAAATATTTTCTGCATTTTCCAGGATTCTTTGATAAACCGAAAGACCCAAAGCATTTCTCTGAAATAAAATTTTTTTTAACATTATACACTATAACATTCAAAAGCTTGGACTTGGTATTTTATTTTTTTTATGGGAAAGCAATTATAGAAATTAATACTTTTATTTAGCAAGGATACTGATCAAAAGTAATGATAAAGACAATTTCACAAAAGATTTCTATTTCAGATAAATGCTGTTTTTTTCCCCTGAACTTTCTATTCAAAGAAATTTGAAAAAAATTCTACTCAGCTGTTTTCAACATAATAATAATAATAATAATAATGTTTTTCTGAGCAGCAAATCAGAATATTAGAATGATTTCTGAAGGATCATGTGACTGGAGTAAAGATGCAAAAAAAAAATCAGCTTTGAAATCACAGAAATAAATGACATTTTAAAATATATTCAAAGAAAACAATTATTTTAAATAGTAAAAATATTTTGCTGTAATTTGAGTTAAATGCAGGCTTAGTGAACAGAAGAGACTTCTTAAAAAAAAAAAAAAAAATCTTACCGTTCAAAAAATTTGACTGGAAGTGTAAGTAAATAAAAAAAACAAAAAAAAAAAACGCATCAACCTCGAACTTTTTCACTGAGGTGAATTAAGGTACATTTTTAACTTGACACACTGTCTTAAACATCTTACACATGACGACAGAACTCATCCATACTAAATGACTAAGTCTAAATATACTCATTTCCAGGGTTTGTCATTCAAAGAAGCTCATGTCAACACACTAACAGCAGGTGAGATCAGCCTCATCCCTGTGGCACACGGCCCAACATTCCTTTCCTCCGCAGGTAATCATCAGGAACGGAAAATCAAACCAACACACAGCGGTCGCCTCGGATTCAAGGGAGCAGGCATCTGTTTCTGCAGAGACATCTCTCCAGGCCTGACCCCTGACCCCCGATATGGACAACCCAGCAAACACAGCCGAGAATCTGACACCAGAGCTCAGAGAGACACCTCCACCGTGTGGTAAACGCTAGAATCACACTGACTGCTCACACGGCTTTAGCATCTCCCTGCAGATTAGGGGCCTAAGGTTTGATAAATGTGTTACAGCTCCCTGCATTTGTTCAAGAGCAGGTTTCACTATAAATTACTGATTGTTATTTACCTGTCTAGCGTGTTTAGCAACAAATTAGCAATGGTAAACGCTGAGGAACAGATGGAACCTGAACGAATGCATTGTGTGCTCCAGCTGTTGTTGTCCCAGCTTCAATTTCACATGGCCCATGTTTGCATGTGTGCTTAAAACCAGCAAATTTTCATGCATGTACTGTACAACCCAATGAGTTCACTAAAATACTTTTTTTTGTTACTGAAACTTAACTGCAACTAAACTCTTCTCTTTTACCCTTGCTGAAAAGGTTTTGATGCTGGTATCCTGGTTTAAGCTGGTCCTTTGCTGGTCATGTGCTGATCCTGCACCAGCTTAAACCAGCAAAGGACCAGTTTAAACCAACAAAGGACCAACTTAAACCAGCAAAGGACCAGTTTAAACCAACAAAGGACCAGCTTAAACCAACAAAGGACCAGTTTAAACCAACAAAGGACCAACTTAAACCAGCAAAGGACCAGCTTAAACCAACAAAGGACCAGTTTAAACCAACAAAGGACCAGCTTAAACCAGCAAAGGACCAGCATAAACCAGCAAAGGACCAGCTTAAACCAGCAAAGGACCAGCATAAACCAGCAAAGGACCAGTTTAAACCAACAAAGGACCAACTTAAACCAACAAAGGACCAGTTTAAACCAACAAAGGACCAACTTAAACCAGCAAAGGACCAGCTTAAACCAACAAAGGACCAGCTTAAACCAGCAAAGGACCAGTTTAAACCAACAAAGGACCAACTTAAACCAGCAAAGGACCAGCTTAAACCAACAAAGGACCAGTTTAAACCAACAAAGGACCAACTTAAACCAGCAAAGGACCAGCTTAAACCAACAAAGGACCAGCTTAAACCAGCAAAGGACCAGCATAAACCAGCAAAGGACCAGTTTAAACCAACAAAGGACCAGCATAAACCAGTAAAGGACCAGCTTAAACCAACAAAGGACCAGTTTAAACCAACAAAGGACCAACTTAAACCAGCTAAGGGCCAGCTTAAACCAACAAAGGACCAACTTAAACCAGCAAATGACCATCTTAAACCAGCTAAGGACCAGCTAAAACCAGTTAAAGACCAGCTTAAACCAGCAAAGGACAGCAAAAGACCAGTAAAAACCAGCATACCAGCATCAAAACCTACCTAACCAGCATATGCTGTTTTGTTTTGTTTTTTCAGCAGGGACAGCTAGCTACTTAGCAGGCTAAAGCACACATGCTAATACAAAATAGACTATTCACTGCCAGCAAGTTAGAAACAAAGTATTATAGGGATAGTCTTAGCATGCTTTGGTCCATTCTTGACTGAACCGCAAGCTCAACTCTTTAGCATTGGCAACCCCAAAAAGCTCAGACATGATGGAAATTATTTTACATAACAACAAAAGCAAAATTAATCTTGTGCAAAAACACATAAAATTACATTTCTTTTCAACATTTTACTCTCCTTAAAGAACCTGAAGCAAAGCATGCTTGAAACTAGAAATCTACTGTAGCTCATTCAGTTTGAATTCTGCTTAATATAATCAAATATTCAGTTCACATAACTTGCAATCAACTTTTAGTTTGTCAATAAAAAAGTAAAATAAACTCATTTCAGTTCAATTTTAAATGTTCCAGTCCAACTACAAATATATATGTATATACACACACACACACACTGAAATTATATATTTTAAACATCCCATAGTAACATCCTAGAAACTAGCCAAACCATCGATCAGTGTCCTAACAATTACCCAAACACCTTAGCAACACCCTAGTAACACCCTAGTAACCATCCAGAAAACTAACTGCCTAGCAGCACCACAATAACCACTTAGCCTAGAAACCACACAAACCACTGCAATTACCTAGCAGAGTCCTAGTAACTATTCAGAGCATTTTATAAGCTGCTTAACAAAACACCCTAGTAACCACTAAAAAAACCTGACTAGCACTCAGCAACTATGGTCGCAAGTTCCATCATTACAAGCAGAGTTCAGCAGAATTTGTGACCATAGGTGGCTAATGATGCTTTGGGAAACTCAGCATAGAACAGCCTAGCAACACCTTAGTAATCTCCTAGCAACCACTGAGAACACCTTAGCAATGTCATAGCAACTATCCAAACCACAATAACAACTATGTCCTTAGCAACACCCTAGCAACCACCCAGAAAACCTAACCAACTGCCTAGCAGCACCATTGCAACCACTTTGCCTTGAAACCACATAAACCAACACCACTGCAACAACCTAGCAGTGTCCTAGTAACTATTCAGATCATCTTATAAGCTGCTTAGCAACACCCTAGTAACCACTAAAAAAACCTGACTAGCACTCAGCAACTATGGTCGCAAGTTCCATCATTACAAGCAGAGTTCAGCAGAATTTGTGACCATAGGCGGCTAATGATGCTTTGGGAAACTCAGCATAGAACAGCCTAGCATCACCTTAGTAACCTCCTAGCAACCACTGAAAACACCCTAGCAATGTCCTAGCTACTATCCAAACTATAATACCAACCACTTATTAATTTCTTAGAAACACCCTAGAAATTGGTTGTTTCTACGACAACTACGTCCTAGAAACTGCAATAACAACCACCTAGGAAAGTCCTAGAAACACCTTATAAACTGCTTAGCAACATCCTAGTAACCACCCAGAAAATCCAAACAACTGCCCAGCTACACCATAGCAACCTTCAACTAACACCCAGCAACTATGTTCGCACTTTCTATCATAGAGGCTAATGATGCTTTTGAGAAATGCCACAGAACAGCCTAGCGACACCTTAGTAACTCCTAACAACCACTAAGAACACCCTAGCAACTATCCAAACCATAATACCAACCACTTATTAATGTTCTAGAAACACCCTTGGAATTGGTTGTTTCTACAACAACTATGTCCCAGAAACTACAATAACAACCACCTAGGAAAGTCCTAGAAACACCATATAAACCCCTTAGCAACACCCTAGTAACCACCCAGAAAATCCAAACAACTGCCCAGCTGCACCATAGCAACCGTCAACTAACACCCAGCAACTATGGTTGAAATTTCTATCATAGATGGCTAATAATGCTTTTAGGAAACACCACAGAACAGCCTAGCGACACCTTAGTAACCTCCTAGCAACCACTGAGAACACCCTAGCAACTATCCAAACCATAATACCAACCACTTATTAATGTCCTAGAAACACCCTAGGAATTGGTTGTTTCTATGACAACTATGTCCTAGAAACTACAATAACAACCACCCAGCAAAGTCCTAGAAACACCTTATAAACTGCTTAGCAACACCCTAGTAACCACCCAGAAAACCCAAACAACTGCCCAGCTGCACCATAGCAATCAATTAGCTCAGCAATTATCAAGAATACCCTAGCAACCATTTAAGAATGTATTATCAACAATCCAGAGCAGCCTAGCAACCTCTTAGCAACATTACAACATCTTAGCCCACTGAAAACAAATGAACCCATATGATCTGCACTCACCTGTTGTTCAGAGGGTCGTTGGGCTTCAGAGTGGAGTCGCTGTTGAGGGACGCCTGGCGCGGGAGTCCTGGAGCTCGGCTGCGGTCCCCTGGAGGCCCCTGGTACAGCAGCGGGGCTTCCTGAAGTTTGGCCTTCTTTTCCTGCGGAGCCTCTTCGTGGCGGCGGCGAGGGTCACTCGCACCCGAGGGCAGGGTGCCCCCTGGGCCGCTGTAGAACCAGGCCCCTGACTTGGTGAGGATTTCTTGTTGTTTTCGGCACAGGTTGCATACCCACATCACCTGACGGCCAGAGAACCGGAAGTTAGAATCACGGGACACGAGACGGAAATCAAAACCCCAAATGAGATGAATGAAACTTGCTGTTGTGGGAGAAGCGATTTATAGCGTTAAATCAGTCATTTCTGTGTGAACGGTGAAGCCAAAGAGAGCGAATAATGGGTATTTGTCCAGAACCTCATACGCAGGTCCCACAACAAACAGGTTCGGGAAACGGTGATGCTGGTGCAGCTGACGCACAAAACTCCACATTTATGTGAGAGGAAATGAAGAATGCAAAAAGTTCTTCAACCAATGGCATGAGTTTGGAGGTGGAGCTACCTAGTTTGTCTGAGGGCTGATGTGTTTCTGCAGGCCAAAGGCTGTAAACGAATTAACATTTTAGCATTTCCAGTTTCATTGTCCAGAAGTCAATGCGTTTTCGAATGGGTTGAAATATTATTGAAAATAGAATGTTTTCGTGTTTTATTCTGTGACATAAAAAACATAGAATCAGTAATAATACTTGCAGTGTTGCCAAGTTTTGGGCATGACATTTTATACTTGTTGCTGTGTTTTTTTTGTGGAAACCCCCCACCACCCAAAAAAGTGGATTCAACTGAGGTGGAATCCCCTGGAAGGAGGTTTGCCACCCAGGACGCAATTTTGACAGCTATTTTTCCCCAGAATACAATTGAGAGTTGCCAGTGATAGGGCTAACTACTCTCCTGTCTGGTTTGCTCGTCGGACAAAAATGGCAGATTTGACGTTATGATTGGACGGATCACCTGTCAATCAAACTCACTGCCAAGGGTCAGTTGCACTGGTCTTTTGTCATATTTTTTTGACATCTTAATTTTTTTTAAGCTTTTACTTTCTAGAAAAAGCTAGTTGCTGACAAGTGGCTAAATATGACAAAACATTGTCAGGGATATTAAATATCAAAACATCTAATAAGTCCCGTGAACCGCTCTAATGCAAACTTTTAGGGATAATGATTTTAAATAAAAACTAAAAGAGTTGTCAGAAGGTTGTGATGTTGAAGTGATGAGACTGCAATGTACACCACCAGTCAAAAGTGTTTGAACAGAAAGATTTTAAATGTTTTTAAGTCTCTTCTGCTCACTACGCCTGCATTTAATTGATCCAAAGTGCAAAAACAGTACAATTTTGAAATATTTTCACTATTTAAAAGGGCTGTTTTGTATTTGAACATATCTTTTATCCTGTGATTTTAAAGCTGATTTTTTTAGCATCATTACTCCAGTCACATGATCCTTCAGAATCATTATTATTATTATTATTATGTTGTTGTTGTTGTTGTTGTTGTTGAAAACAGCTGAGGAGATTTTTTCAGGTTTCTTTGATGAATAGAAGAGGAACAGCATTTATCTGAAATAATAACATTATTCATGTTATTATCATCACTTTTGATCAATTTAAAGGCTAAATAAAAGTATTTCTATAATTTCTTTCTCCTAATATATATATATATATATATATATATACATATATATTTATCTATTTATTTTTTTATTATTTTTTTTTAAATCATACTCCAAGTATGATATAGTGTATAATGTTACAAAAGCTTTTTTATTTCAGATAAATGTTCATATTTGGATCTATTCATTAAAGAATCTGGAAAAAAAGGTACTCATCTGTTTTAAATATTGATAATAATAAAAAGGTTTCTTGAACAGCAAATTAGCATTGCAGAATGATTTCTGAAGGATCGTGTGACACTAAAATGACGATAGAAATAAATTAAATTTTAAAATTTATTCAAATAGAAAACAGTTAAATAGAAAACTATTTAAAAATGTTAGTGTTTTTGCTGTATTTTGGACCAAATAAATGCAGGCTTACCGCTCTCTAAATGCTCAAAAAACATTTGACTGATAGATACATTTATCTTTTTTATTTCTGGCAATATTTAGACTTCACATTTTGTGTTAAATAATAGCAGATAATTCTTTTGTTAGTCACAGGGCTTATTTTCAGTATTAATTCAAAAGCCAATAGAAAAATCCTATTGAGTTTGTATGGAGGGAACCAGGGTGATGCTAGCTTCTGGGTTGGCCTACAAAAAATACATCATCCCTGCAGATGTGAAGAGGGGTGGACATGGTGGTGAGTGTTTAGAAACCTGTTTGGAAACCTGTTAGAAACAATTAGTAGTGATTTTTGCATCAAGCATCACTATTATTACTGTACTCAGGACTTTACAACTCCTCAAATCTCCTGCTTTCAAAAACTCACCAAAACTGAGGGCATGGCAACCTGACCTTGTTTTATTTATTTATTTATTTTTTTTTGCAGGCGGTTGGCATCAAAGCTGCCATCCAGTTTGCTGGTGGTAATTAAACATGCTCAGAGTCTCAAAAGCACAAAGAGGCTTTCATCCATCCAGATTGAATACACAATGCCACTTTGGTTGCTGGAAATGATGCGTCTCACAAGAAATGAACTTTAATATTCAAATTATATTACAGTTTTCCAAAACTGCTGCTTATGTAAAGCTATGGCTAGTAATATAAGACACAAAGATATTGTTTAAATACCACAATGGTGCTTTTTAAAAAGCCGACAGCCACTGGTCGACATTCATTCACTTTCTATGGAAAAAGCTGCTCTTCAGCAGAAAGTGAGCGTCACAATCAGTAAACGATGACTGAATTTCCCCTGTGTTACACAAACAAAAGAGCCTCATTCAAAACCAATAATGGTTATAAAAGTTGAAAAGTGTATGAGCTGCCCTATCATACAATAAAGTGAAAAGGTCACATCTTTCAAGTGGTTTTTGATAAGATCACAGCGAGCAGTCGCACAAACCGCAGATGGACGCGAGCGTTATTGTGATGAATGTTTTGGTCAGTCAGCGATAGACAAACGAAAAGATGTGCACTGTGAAAAATTGATAAAGTGCTGAGTGAGAGGACACTGGTGTCAAATGGCAAGGGGGGACCTTTCGGGGTGAATCTCATGAAGTCTGGCAAGAACATGTCTGGGTCATGTTTCACACCAAAATCAAATGAGAGATAGAGAAAAAAAAAATTATATTTGGAAAAAAAAAAAAAAAAGTCTATTTTGCAACATTTATTTATTTATTTATAAAAAAATATTTATTTATTTATTTGTTAAAATTTATTAAAATTTATTAAATGCAAATTATAAAAAAATAAAGTATTTATTCTAATGCTAACATAAGTAAAAAAAAAAAAAAAAAATTTATTACAGTATTTTTATTAATAATAATTTAATGAAAATCACAATTAACCCTTTAACTGTCACTCCCATTTTTGAACAGACGTGAAAATGCAGTTTTCAAACTTATATTTTTTTTATAATTCATGAACAAAAACATTTTGTAATATGATTTTGATGTACATTTGCTCTGCTAATGCAACGTCTGACTTCAAAATGGTTTTCAAAGGATGAATTTTGAGCAAGTTTTCTACTGATATATAATTATGATTTCTAAAGCATAATACAGAAAAAGGCAATGTGACAAAAGTAGATTTTTGAGGTGCACTCTTGTCATAAATTAATCTAATTCTTTTCCTACATAATTTGTAACAAAAAAATAATAAAATATCTATTTAGGAATCTTAGACCTTTCTAACGATATATAGTTAGTCCTGATTAAATTAGGATTTATTTGTTTCTTTTTTTGTTTATTATTTGATTTATTTGTTTTTTTTTTATTATTTGTAGGATTTATTTGTTTGATTAATAAATTGTCGATAGAAATAAATTACATTTTAAAATGCATTCAAATAGAAAACAGTTACATTTATCTTTTTTTTTATTTCTGGCAATACATAATTTGTAACAAAAAAACAGTAAAATATCTATTTGGGAATCTTAGACCTTTCTAACGATATATAGTTAGTCCTGATTAAATTAGGATTTATTTGTTTATTTTTTTGTTTATTATTTGATTTATTTGTTTTTTTTATTATTTGTAGGATTTATTTGTTTGATTAATAAATTGTAAAAAATATATATATATGAATACAAATAAAATTAAATGAAACTAAATTAAGTTAAACCATAATATTAGTAAAAATAACATTTTCTACTCAGTGCCAGTTTTTCTGAAACTTGTATATTATTGTATCAAACAGCATAACCGGAGAGACCGTCTCGGGCCGTTTAATATTTTATAAATGTTTGATAAAAGTGAGGAAGTTCATGATGAGGGGAGCGTTATCATTCAGCCGCTAAAACACAGCCTGCAGGTGGAGCATGAATATTTAAAGCGTTTCTATATTTAGAGGCCGCCAGCTCGTAATAGACTGGATGCATATTCATAGGTTTTATTTTCTCTCAACTTAAACCTGTTAAACAAAGTGTTAATTATGCAGCGACAGAATCAAAAATAGACAGATCTGGAAGAGGAAGAGAGCATATGCAGCGCAGTCCTCTATGAAAAGCACCTCTATTATTAGCTGAAATATTGTGAAAATTAAGATCCAATACGATTTAATAATTCAAGCTGCTGTTTACATTGTGTTTTAACAAGCTGTTATTAAAAAAGGTGATGGTGAAACATCATGTTCGTATTTTCTAATGACTAAACAGCTTTTTTTGTGTCAAATAACGTTTTTTTCCATCGCCTGAATCTCAGTAGCATAAACGCTTAATGATAATCATGTCATAATGTCATGCTTACCCATGTCAGCTGTCTATTGTTTAGTCCAAATGGGCAAAACTGAATTCAAAACTCACGGACGTCTCCGCAAGGTTTCACATGCCAAAGTCCTGCGTAACGGGTGACCTTTTAGAGTTTGGGATCAAATGCTCCTTCTGCTGTCGGTTGTGATTTCGCAGGAAAAAAGGCAAAGGCGATTAATCCTGAGATCGATCCAAGTTGTCAAAACCAACAAGCAGCCAAATAAAAGCCATTGCTTGTGCAGGAAGATGACACGGAGCGATCGGAGCGGCACGTAATCATGTTTTTGCCACCGAGCGTCACTAACACGGGTCTCATTACCGATGCATGTGAGCGCAGCTCCACCGGGGCTCAGTCTGACTCATTACCCATGCACACCGCTCACAAACTCTCTCCGAAGGACGCCGACGAAGACACAAACACTAATTTCAACATCAAGATGCCTTAAGTCACCGATGTGCATCAGATATTATGTTTGCAAAATCAATCACATGATACGAGGCAAAATCTGCAGCTTTCAAAAGAGATTTTTCACTATTATTCTGCATTTTCACGGGTTACAAGACATAACAGACAAGCTTTGTGCATCGAAACCATTCATTTCTGGTAATTTTTTTTTTAAATAAATCCAAATAAAAATCTGAACTTTGCAACAGCTAAATGAAACATTTTGACAAGCCAAACATCTGAATATATCATGATATATTCAGTCTCTGTAATATATCTTTTTTTTAGACTTGAAAATCCACTATCCAAAGTTACATTTTTATAATTCATGAACGAAAACATTTTGTAATATGATTTTGATGTGCGTTTTCCATCATAATGCAATGTCTGATTTTAAAATGGTTTTCAAAGGATGAATTTTGCCATTTTAAGTTTTCTACTTATATATAATTTCTTATGATTTCTAAAGCGTGACAGAGAAAAAGGCAATGAAGAAAGTCTTATTAACTCCTGTTATTATGTAGATTTTTTGAGGTGCACTCTTGTCATTAATTAATCTATTACTTTTCCTACTTAATTTGTAACAAAACAGTGGTCAAATATCTATTTAAGAGTCTTAGACCTTTCAACAATATATGGTTTGTCATGATTAGATTAGGATTTATTTGTAAAATGGTAAAGTAAACTTAGGCACCACAAAATAAACTTAATTCTGTAAAACTATAATTAACTATGCAAAAAGCAATGCAAACATCTACATGTTTTATCAATCACTTCACTGAATACTTGCCTGCTAAAAAACAGATACTTATTATCTTACGAACTTTGCAAGTCCACATAATTTATCTATCTATCTTGCGCATTGATGTCTGTCAAAAATAACGTGCACGATGCATGGTAGCATCTTACAAAAAAACTGCAAAGGTCTAGAGTGCATGTATTTCCTGGAAAACCCACTATCAGATGATTTGACTATGTCTTGCTTTCCAAGAACAAGAAAATGGCAGTCTGAGTGGCTTTACCAAATTGTCTGTCAAAGACTGTAACATACCTAATACACAGTATATCATATTTTTTCCACCCCAATAAAAGACTTTTTTTAATTACCCTTTTGTAGATTTTGAGCCACATAAATTAGTGTATTCATTCATGAACATTTCACTTTTTTTTTACTTAAAACAGACACTAATAGGGCATCTACATTTACAAATCTATGGTTCTCCCTTAAGCTTCCTGTTATATATGAAGTGAAGTAAAACCTAATCGTATATGGGAGATTGGGGCTAGTTGTCAAGCTTTATCCACCTTTCTTTTCTTGTAAGCGTGAAACCAAAGCTGTATTTATTTATACCAAATGCAAAAGCACCCGTTTTGGATTTTGAAAAGCCTGTTGACTTCTGCCTTTTATCTAAGGTGATAGTGAAATGTTCATATTTATTTGGTTCCACAGTGTTTGCTAATTTTTATTTATTAAAACAGTGTATTTTTTATCTTATATTACATCAAGGTGTATGCCATGCCTCCAAGCTTTCTTATTCGTTTTGCTAAATATGAATAAATAAAAGTTTCTTCTTTATTTGGTTCCACAGTGTTTACTGATGTTCAGTTTTGTATACCTATTTAAACTTTGTATAGGTTATTTGTTATTTTATATTAGGGATATAACATGGTGTATTTTTATTCGTTTTGTTAATAAAAGTTTGTTACGTTACGTTAATGCCGCTAATTGAAAAGTGAAAGTAAAATGCCATGACACCTTTACAAGCTATTTAAAAGTGGAAAAAGGAAAAAGCAAACAAACTAAAAACAAACAACTGCTCGACGCCGAACTGCAGCTGTTTTATAAGTGAAAGTAAAATGGGCACAATGCTTTTACAGGCTTTTTAAAAGTGAAGGAAAGTGAGGAAAAGAGGGAAACTCAAACCAACTAAAAACAATTTTTTGACGCTGAACTGCAGCTTATTTGAAAGTGAAAGTAAAATGCGCACAATGCTTTCACAAGCTTTTTAAAAATGAAGGAAAGTGAGGAAAAGAGGGAAACTCAAACCAACTAAAAACAATTTCTTGACGCTGAACTGCAGCTGTTTTATAAGTGAAATTAAAATGCGCACAATGCTTTTGCAAGCTTTTTAAAAATGAAGGAAAGTGAGGAAAAGAGGGAAACTCAAACCAACTAAAAACAATTTTTTGACGCTGAACTGCAGCTTATTTGAAAGTGAAAGTAAAATGCGCACAATGCTTTCACAAGCTTTTTAAAAATGAAGGAAAGTGAGGAAAAGAGGGAAACTCAAACCAACTAAAAACAATTTCTTGACGCTGAACTGCAGCTGTTTTATAAGTGAAATTAAAATGCGCACAATGCTTTTGCAAGCTTTTTAAAAATGAAGGAAAGTGAGGAAAAGAGGGAAACTCAAACCAACTAAAAACAATTTTTTGACGCTGAACTGCAGCTTATTTGAAAGTGCAAGTAAATTGCGCACAATGCTTTCACAAGCTTTTTTAAAGTGAAAAAAAAGCAAGGAAAAGTGGGAAAACTCAAGTGAACTATATACACACAACTGCTTGACGCCGAACTGCAGCTAATTTGAAAGTGAAAGTAAAATATGCACATCGCTTTTACCGAAGGAAAACAAGAAAAAGATGGAATACTCAATCGAACTAAAAACAAATAGTTTTAATACATTAAATTGCTGTTAATTTGAAAGTGAAAGTAAAATGCGCACAATGCTTTCACAAGCTTTTTTTAAAGTGAAAAAAGCAAGGAAAAGTGGGAAAACTCAAGTGAACTAAATACAAACAACTGTTTGATGCCGAACTGCAGCTAATTTGAAAGTGAAAGTAAAATGCGCACAGCGCTTTTACTGAAGGAAAACAAGGAAGAGAGGGAATACTCAAACAAACTAAAAACAAACAGATGTAATACATTACATTGCTGCTAATTTAAAAGTGAAAGGAAA
Source organism: Cirrhinus molitorella (assembly GCA_033026305.1). Lineage (NCBI taxonomy): Eukaryota > Metazoa > Chordata > Actinopteri > Cypriniformes > Cyprinidae > Cirrhinus > Cirrhinus molitorella. Next base: position 463,344 of record CM065123.1, on the reverse strand, counting down.
ACTCAAACGACGAAACTCAATTTCCTCACCGTTACAACCCTTTATATTCAAAAATGCAGTAAAAAAGAGTCATGTTGTGAAATATTATAACTATTTATAACCATTTTATTTTTACATATGGGACACTAACAATACAACTGAAATACAGGACTGTCCCCTGCACTAAAACGCAATTTGTTAAGTCAACTTAAAATAATTTGTTACCCTGCTGCCTTAAAATTTTAAGTTCAGTCAACTCAAATAAATTCATTCAAGTTGAAATGTTAAGTTGTATTAAGTAACAAATCAGATATTTGAGTTGACTAAACTAAAAATTGTTTGTTAAACTTAACAGCTGTGTTTGTTACACAGATGCATTAAAATTTTAAGTCGAATCAACTCATATCTAAGTTGTCACTTAGTAAAACACCGACTAAACGTTTGTTTGAGTTGACTGAACTTCATTTTTTTAGGCAGCTAGGTAACAAATTATTTTAAGTTGACTCAACAAATAGTTTTTTTTTTTCAACAGACACATTTAGATAAATTGTGGGGCGCATTCCCTTGTGACACTGTCACACAAAAGACAAGTTTTACCACTCTGTTTATTGCAATGATAGAGTTTTAAGTGTTTTACATGTTTCTTTTTTTATTCCATTTTATTCCTCTTAACTTTTTAAGTGTGTATGTCTTTAAGAAATGCATGATTGGCCTGTCAGGTGATCAGTCACATGACAGGAAGCAGGAACTATATAAGAGAGCAGCATGCCAAACAAACAGAACCATATACACTCCTGGATTGAGGAGTTTCTCCTCGGCGGACTTGCCTTTTCAGATTCACAGCAAATTGGATTATCACTCATTTTGGATTGTATATACACTGGTGGATACTCACATTGGACTTATCAACACATTGGGATTATTGGACTGTTTTTTTGCGTATGGACAATTGAACTGCATTTTTTAACAGACTGAATTTACCTGGTTTTATCATGTTGTTTTAAAGTCTTTTATGTGAACTTTGTAAACAAATCCCTCGCACAGTAGAATATGACCCCATTTTTAAACCTCGTAACTCAGCCTTTTGGGCTGATCATTACACCCCTCAAAAAAAAAGTAATCCTCTGCGTCTTCAGTGGATCAGATGCCAGGAGTAAATGACGACTGCTATGATCATTATTACAACAAACAACAAAGCACCTCAATCGCTTAGGAGCCATTCTTGTCTACACCCTGCTCCTGTGTCGAAACAATGGTGATCGGACCATTCACAGCTCACTCAGGGCGGGTCTAAGGTAAGACTGGCATGTCAATCAACTCTCATGGGAGTGGCCTTGGTCTGTGTGACATCACACAGCCAAGAAGCTGAGAATGGCTTGATTTGAAAAAGGATATTATTTATAGGGATTAAAAAAAAATAGCACTGGTGGTTGTGTACACACAGTGCCAACACACATTTATGTTTAAAGCAGTGTTAATTTTGACAGCAAATTTTGATTTAGTTTTAGTTGTAGTCTTTTGACTAAAATGCCATTTAGTTTTAGTCATATTTTAGTCATCTGAATTGCTTTTAGTTTTAGTCGACTAAACATCATAAGATTTTAGTCGACTAAATCTAGTTTAGTCGGCTAAAATGTAATGGGTTTAGTTACAGTGCAATTCATTAAGCATTTATTAAGCATCCTCTAAAATTTCCAAACTCATTATATAGGTTTGATATTAAGGTTTAATCATGATAAACGCAATTTAACTGCGGTGATACACAACATGCCTTAATATTAAAATGAAATAAAACCACTTCTCATAAAGAACATGGTCTTCTGAATGTAATCTCAATGGTTATATCGGCTAATGATGCATTCTTTATAGTCACTTGTTTACCATATTCTTCATTCTTTCAAACAGACATGTTTATTTCTATAAATTAATTTAGATTCATCTTTAGGGCTACGTAAGTGATTCAGTCAAGAGCAGTGAGTGGTTTTCTGTCTTTCTTTTGTTGCTTGATGAACATCAGTGACTCAATAGACACTAAATGTGGCTGCTGTCCCTTTAAAACCCAATGCAATGAATGCAATGCACTGATACACTTTCTCTCAACTGTTTACGTTCATTTAAGACGTAATCGGCTGTGTTTACGTGAATACTCATCAAAACAGACAATTCGAGATCATTTTGTGAGTATTTCTCAGTTCATGAACGTGAAAGAGTGTGAGGTGTTTTCTGTGTGTTTGCTTCAGTGTCTGCGCTCAGAAAACAAGACCCAATTGAGTTCTCTCTTGCTTTGTCAAATTTATCCATATGTCTGCACTTCTCCCACATATTCACATTTTTGAATGTTTTATTAGACGTGCATCAAGTGTATTTTAGCTTGTGTCCCGCCGGTTTGTACGCATCTAACCTAATCTACGCAACAGATTTTTATAAATGAATGAATGAAAGTCTCCTTTTTCTTTGTTGACGAAAATGCCAGTAGTTTTTTGCCATAGTTTTTGTCATTCAAAAATAATTTTAGTTCGTTATTGTTTCGTTTCATCTGTGACAAAAAAAAAAAATGTTGTTGACGAAAATTGACTAAAATTATTAGTCAACGGAATTATCACTGGTTCGAACAACATGTAAAGGTGAGTTTTGCATCCAATGATCCCTTTAAAACTTAAACACAAGCCATGGTTGTTTTAGTTGTGACCTTTGAGAGCCTGACAATCTTGGTGACTATAACAGTCACATTGCATGATGGAAAAGATTTCCCGTTTGTGCTCCACTTAAAAAGATAACAGCATGGAGGATGAGTAAATCATACAGTAATTTGTTAACTATTCCTTTAAATCTAAAGAATCATTACAGAAATAAACAGATCCAGACAGTAGCTTCAGTGTCAGTGAAAAGCATCAGTGGTGAAACTGGCTCTTTTTCCATCAGCATTTTCTTCTCTTCCCCAAACACTGACAGCTGTGGTGAAAGAGATCCTGTTCGAGACAGCATCAATATTTACAGCTCCCGGTGTCTCGTGCGGCGATGGGAGCTGTCGGACATCACACGCTGGAATATGATCCAGCTCTGGCCACAAACATGAGGCAACGTCTGTGCATTCACTAACACAGACTGCATATCCATCCAAAATCAACACGATGAGGAAAAAAACAATGCAAGAGCTATCTGCCTTCACTGCCACAACAACGTTTAAATCTAAAGAATATAAGGAATACTTTTGACAAATCTGGATTAAATAACACAGAATTATTTATTTATTATTTTTTGTTTTAATTATAGTCTTTTTTATTAATATTTAAGTGTTATTAATTTTGGCATGTCCTTTTTTATATTTACATTTAGCTTTTTTGTTATTTTTTCAAATAAAACTTTGATATGAAGTATTTTAATTCAGTTAGTTGCCAAGTCAGCATTTTCCTAATATTTATTTATTTTTTTAAATTAATGCTTTTTTAAGTAAATGCTTTAGATATAAACAAAATATCCAACATTTTAGAAATGCATATCAAAAACTGTCAAACCAACCAGTGAAACGGCAACACAATACTACTTTACTTATGTTTTTTTTTTTTTAGCTATTATTTTTATATTTTCAGTTTTACATTTCCATTTAGCTTTTTTCTTATGTTTTCTAATTATGAAATATATTAGTTGCCAAGTCAAGCTGCCATTTTTTTGTTTAGATAATGAATTTTCTCATCTAATATATATTTTTTTCAATTAATAAAAGCAGTTATGTTTTCACTGATAAATAAATGCTTTAAATTTAAACAAAATATCCAACATTTTAGAAATGCATATCAAAAACTGTCAAACCAACCAGTGAAACGGCAACACAATACTACGTTACTTATGTTTGTTTTTTTTTAGCTATTATTTTTATATTTTCAGTTTTAAAATGTAAGCGCTATTATATTTTTTTTAGCTATTATTTTTATATTTTCAGTTTAAAATTTAAGTGCTATTAATTTTGGCATGTCCTTTTTTATATTTACATTTAGCTTTTTTGTTATTTTTTATCTTTCAAATAAAACTTTGATATGAAGTATTTTATTTCAGTTAGTTGCCAAGTCAGCATTTTTCTAATATTTATTTATTTTTTAAATTAATGCTTTTTTAAGTAAATGCTTTAAATATAAACAAAATATCCAACATTTTAGAAATGCATATCAAAAACTGTCAAACCAACCAGTGAAACGGCAAAACAATACTACATTACTTATGTTTTTTTTGTTTTTGTTTTTAGCTATTATTTTTATATTTTCAGTTTTACATTTCCATTTAGCTTTTTTCTTATGTTTTCTAATTATGAAATATATTAGTTGCCAAGTCAAGCTGCCATTTTTTTGTTTAGATAATGAATTTTCTCATCTAATATATATTTTTTTCAATTAATAAAAGCAGTTATGTTTTCACTGATAAATAAATGCTTTAAATTTAAACAAAATATCCAACATTTTAGAAATGCATATCAAAAACTGTCAAACCAACCAGTGAAACGGCAACAAAATACTACGTTACTTATGTTTGTTTTTTTTTAGCTATTATTTTTATATTTTCAGTTTTAAAATGTAAGCGCTATTATATTTTTTTTAGCTATTATTTTTATATTTTCAGTTTAAAATTTAAGTGCTATTACTTTTGGCATGTCCTTTTTTATATTTACATTTAGCTTTTTTGTTATTTTTTCAAATAAAACTTTGATATGAAGTATTTTAATTCAGTTAGTTGCCAAGTCAGCATTTTTCTAATATTTATTTATTTTTTAAATTAATGCTTTTTTAAGTAAATGCTTTAAATATAAACAAAATATCCAACATTTTAGAAATGCATATCAAAAACTGTCAAACTAACCAGTGAAACGGCAAAACAATACTACGTTACTTATGTTTGGTTTTTTTTAGCTATTATTTTTATATTTTCAGTTTTAAAATTTAAGCTCTTTTAATTTTGGCATTTTCTTTTTTTATATTTCCATTTAGCTTTTTTGTTATTTTTTATCATTCAAATAAAACTTTGATATGAAGTATTTTATTTCAGTTAGTTGCCAAGTCAGCATTTTTCTAATATTTATTTATTTTTTAAATTAATGCTTTTTTAAGTAAATGCTTTAAATATAAACAAAATATCCAACATTTTAGAAATGCATATCAAAAACTGTCAAACCAACCAGTGAAACGGCAAAACAATACTACATTGCTTATGTTTTTTTTGTTTTTGTTTTTAGCTATTATTTTTATATTTTCAGTTTTACATTTCCATTTAGCTTTTTTCTTATGTTTTCTAATTATGAAATATATTAGTTGCCAAGTCAAGCTGCCATTTTTTTGTTTAGATAATGAATTTTCTCATCTAATATATATTTTTTTCAATTAATAAAAGCAGTTATGTTTTCACTGATAAATAAATGCTTTAAATATAAACAAAATATCCAACATTTTAGAAATGCATATCAAAAACTGTCAAACCAACCAGTGAAACGGCAACACAATACTACTTTACTTATGTTTTTTTTTTTTTTAGCTATTATTTTTATATTTTCAGTTTTCAAATTTAAGCGCTATTAATTTTGGCATGTCCTTTTTTATATTTCCATTTAGCTTTTTTGTTATTTTTTATCATTCAAATAAAACTTTGATATGAAGTATTTTATTTCAGTTAGTTGCCAAGTCAGCATTTTCCTAATATTTATATATTTTTTTAAATTAATGCTTTTTTAAGTAAATGCTTTAAATATAAACAAAATATCCAACATTTTAGAAATGCATATCAAAAACTGTCAAACCAACCAGTGAAACGGCAACAAAATACTACGTTACTTATGTTGTTTTTTTAGCTATTATTTTTATATTTTCAGTTTTAAAATTTAAGCGCTATTAATTTTGGCATGTCCTTTTTTATATTTCCATTTATCTTTTTTGTTATTTTTTTATCATTCAAATAAAACTTTGTTTAGTTAGTTGCCAAAAGCATTAATTTTTTAAATTAATGCTTTAAGTAAATGCTTTAAATATAAACAAAATATCCAACATTTTAGAAATGCATATCAAAAAACTGTCAAACCAACCAGTGAAACAGCAACACAATACTACATTACTTATGTTTTTTTTTTTTAGCTATTATTTTTATATTTTCAGTTTAAAATTTAAGTGCTATTAATTTTGGCATGTCCTTTTTTATATTTACATTTAGCTTTTTTGTTATTTTTTATCATTCAAATAAAACTTTGATATGAAGTATTTTATTTCAGTTAGTTGCCAAGTCAGCATTTTCCTAATATTTATTTATTTTTTAAATTAATGCTTTTTTAAATAAATGCTTTAGATATAAACAAAATACCCAACATTTTAGAAATGCATATCAAAAACTGTCAAACCAACCAGTGAAACGGCAACACAATACTACATTACTTATGTTTTTTTTGTTTTTGTTTTTAGCTATTATTTTTATATTTTCAGTTTTAAAATGTAAGCGCTATTATATTTTTTTTAGCTATTATTTTTATATTTTCAGTTTAAAATTTAAGTGCTATTAATTTTGGCATGTCCTTTTTTATATTTACATTTAGCTTTTTTGTTATTTTTTCAAATAAAACTTTGATATGAAGTATTTTAATTCAGTTAGTTGCCAAGTCAGCATTTTTCTAATATTTATTTATTTTTTAAATTAATGCTTTTTTAAGTAAATGCTTTAAATATAAACAAAATATCCAACATTTTAGAAATGCATATCAAAAACTGTCAAACCAACCAGTGAAACAGCAAAACAATACTACGTTACTTATGTTGTTTTTTTAGCTATTATTTTTATATTTTCAGTTTTAAAATTTAAGTGCTATTCATTTTGGCATGTCCTTTTTTATATTTCCATTTATCTTTTTTGTTATTTTTTATCATTCAAATAAAACTTTGATACAAAGTATTTTATTTCAGTTAGTTGCCAAGTCAGCATTTTTCTGATATATTTATTTATTCTTTAAATTAATACTTTTTTAAATAAATGCTTTAGATATAAACAAAATATCCAACATTTTAGAAATGCATATCAAAAACTGTCAAACTAACCAGTGAAACGGCAACACAATACTACTTTTGCAGCAGCTGATCAAAATGAAACAAACATAAACATCTTTCAGATTTCCTTTGACCATCAACAACAATTTCTAGGTTTAGATATGAAGATATTTCTGTGCAAAACTGTCTCCAGGGGTCATAGAGTTTAGAATCACAAGGACTGTCTCCATTCAAACCCTTAATGGAGTAAACCGCAGAGGGGAGAAACAAAACCCAGTCATCAAGAACTAGCCAGCAATTCAATCCTCTGCTGGGCAACCGGATAAAAGCTGAGATACCGGGAAAAGGAAGGAAACAGAACTACAGACTAGAGAAGCAAGATACCAAAAATCAGACATGCATTTAACACAGAGGTTAAAGAACGAGGCATGAAAACAACATTTAACCAACGCCGCAGACTATAACTAGTAAGGGCTAGTTACAGATATATAATCTCTAATCTCTTCTAGATGAACATGAGATTAAATGCTAAACAAACTCAGACTTTTACCTCCTGCTTCTCAGATTTTTCAAAAGAGAAAGACCCCAGTAGCATCACATACAGTTAAAGTCGAAAGTTTACACCCCCCTTGCAGAATCTGCTAAATGTTAGTTATTTTAACAAAATAAGAGGGATCATACAAAATGCATGTCATTTTTTTATTTAGTGCTGATCTGAATAAGATATTTCACATAAAAACATTTCATATAGTCCACAAGAGAAAATAATAGCTGCATTTATAAAAAAAATGAATGCTATCAGAATTACATGCATTGAATGACTTCTGTATTAAATTCAATGCCAAAATGCATCACTTTTTTGTCACATTTCTCAAAAACATCTTTATAAGCTGGCATTTTATGCATCCTATTTTTGCAGTATGCAGTATGCATACTACGAGTATAGTGATATCAAGTGCAAGTAGTCAAATGCAATTTCTAACATCATTGCAGCTTATTATTTAATTGGATCGCCAAAGGATAAGACATTTTTACTCAACGCTGGATTAACGCTATAAAGCCTGTTTCATTCTTGATACACAAAACTATCAACAAGATCAAAAATGCGTTAATATGCATCATCATCAGGCAAGGTATTTGCACTTGTTGTAAACAGCATCTCTCTCTAAGAAAATATGCTATTTTCACTTAGTGCAAATATCACCTAACATTATTTGCACTTAGTGTAAATAAATAGCATTTCTCTCTAAGAAAATATGCAATTTTCACTTAGTGTAAATAGCCGCTGCCTTTAGATTTTAGTGCAAAATGCATTGAATGATTTCTGTATTAAATTCAATGCCAAAATGCATCACTTTTTTGTCACATTTCTCAAAAACATCTTTATAAGATGGCATTTTATGCATTCTATTTTTGCAGTATGCAGTATGCAGTATGCATACTAAGTACATTATAGTGATATCAAGTGCAAGTAGTCAAATGCAATTTCTAACATCATTGAAGCTTATTATTTAATTGGATCGCCAAAGGATAAGACATTTTTACTCAACGCTGGATTAACGCTATAAAGCCCGTTTCATTCTTGATACACAAAACTATCAACAAGAGCAAAAATGCGTTAATATGCATCATCATCAGGCAAGGTATTTGCACTTGTTGTAAACAGCATCTCTCTCTAAGAAAATATGCTATTTTCACTTAGTGCAAATAGCCGCTGCCTTTAGATTTTGGTGCCAAATGTGACCTGGCCATGTTTTAATGAGATTCAGCCATATATTACTGGCTTTACCAAGACTAGTTAGACTGGCAGGTTTGTGTGAGCGGGGATCACCATAACTCAGACAGGTAACACTCCAGATGAACCTGCTGCATCGCCATCTGTGCTCAAGGAAACACGAGCGCCTTTCTATTGTCCTTCTGCACAAAGAGCCGCGCCGCCTGCCACTTTTACTACACTGCTCTCATGCAGCCAAAACAACAGGCAACAATAAAGACACTGCTGTTTAATTGCTCAGGGAGTTCTCATTTAACTATCAACTCCATCCGCAATTAAAAACGAAATTCTCAAGCTATAAAGAGGACATACAGTAGATTACAGAGTCCTTAGAAACATCCGAAAAGCAGGACCTTCATATAATGCTGTTTGAATCAACTGTTAAAAACGGTTCAATTGTTATTATTACGATCTGGTGCTATTCAATCAACTACAACAAAAATAAAAGCTGGTTCTTGTTTATTATAAAGCTGTTATTATGGTTTTCCCTCTATAATTAGTATGAAAATGTGCTAATGTTGAAATGAGGGGTGATGCAATGTCATCCACTTGAGTATAGCAATATCACAACCATTTCTCATTTGGTACAGGTTCTGTAAGCGATTTCAGCCATTCTGATAACGCTATAATATTTGTTTAATTTATATATCCTTTGTAAATTGAAAAGCAAGCTGATAAATGTAAGTATCAATAATATAATATAAATATGTAATATAATTCTATACAGAAATATTACATTCATTAATATAAAAAAATTATATATATTTATTTTTTTTAAATCAATAAGTTAAGAGATAAAAAGTGATATATATATATTATTATTATAGATTTTTTTTAAATCAATAAGTTAGATAAAAAGTTATATACATTTTTTTATTATTGATTTTTTTAAAATCAACTTTTATCTGTTTTAACAGATAAAAGTCATATATATATATATATATATATATATATATATATATATATATATATATATATATACATATAATATTGATTTTTTTTAAATCAATAAGTTTTAATAGATAAAAAGTGATATATATATATTATCATTATTATAGATTTTTTTAAAATCAATAAGCTTTAATAGATAAAAGTCATATATATATATAATTGATTTTTTTTAATCAATAAGTTAATAGATAAAAAGTGATATATTTTTTTATTATTGATTTTTTTTAAATCAATAAGTTAGATAAAAAAGTGATATACTTTTTTTATTATTGATTTTTTTTAAATCAATAAGTTTTAACAGATAAAAGTCATATATATATATATATAATATTGATTTTTTTTAATCAATAAGTTTTAATAGATAAAAAGTGATATATATATATTATTATTATTATTATAGATTTTTTTTAAAATCAATAAGCTTTATTAGATAAAAGTCATATATATATATATATATATATATATATATATATATATATATAATTGATTTTATTAATCAATAAATTAATAGATAAAAAGTGATATATATATATATATATATATATATATATATATATATATTATTATAGATTTTTTTAAAAATCAATAAGTTTTAACAGATAAGTCATATATATATATATATATATATATATATATATATATATATTATTGCTTTTTTAATCAATAAGTTAATAGATAAAAAGTGATATTTTTTTATTATTGATTTTTTTTAAATCAATAAGTTTTAATAGATAAAAAGTGATATATATATATATATATATATATATATTATTATAGATTTTTTAAAAATCAATAAGTTTTAACAGATAAGTCATATATATATATATATATATATATATATTATTGCTTTTTTAATCAATAAGTTAATAGATAAAAAGTGATATTTTTTTATTATTGATTTTTTTAAATCAATAAGTTTTAACAGATAAAAAGTCATATATATATATATATAGATAGATTTTTTAAAATCAAGTTAATAGATAAAAAGTGATATATATATATTTTTTTTAATCAATAAGTTTTCATAGATAAAAAAAGTGCATGAATTACCTTATAATAGTAAAACTTGTATTAAAAATTGTAAAATAAATTAATAATAATAATAATAATAATAATAATAATAAAAAATCAACTAAGAAAGAGACAAATTGTTGCATAAATGTCATCCTGTTGTACTAGAAAAATGGTAATAGTCATCATTGTGCATTTTAATTGTTAAACCACACACTTTTTGCAAAACCCATCCTTCAAAGGCTTGCAGAGCAATTAAAAGCAGTCTTAAATGTCCTTTCTACCTGTAAGATATTTCTGAGGCTCGTTTTATGCGCGCTGCTCCGAAAAACATAAAACAATCGCTTACAGCACCTTTAATGCAGGCTAAAGCTAAAATATCAAAGACAAGAAAAGAAGGATGCTGACCACTTTATCCTCCTGTTGCAATTCCACAGGGGAGGAAAAGCAAGAGAGAAAGACAAGGGAAAAACAAGTGTGAGTGACATTCAGACACACATAAAGAGATGTTCATGTACTACTGCAGAGTCACATCGCCGCTTATTACTCTGAGCAAAGTCACTTAAAAGCATCAAGACTGTACTGGGAGAGAGATATCAAGAGGTTAGAAAAGCAGTTTCTGGCTTGATGCATCCGTCGCCCCAGGTCTGATGAAAACAGAGGGAGCGTCGCCCTCTTGTGGTCGATGCATTACCTGCTCAACTCACAGCAGCAGGAAATAGCACTGAAGCAGATCAAATGCATTGAATGACTTCTGTATTAAATTCAATGCCAAAATGCATCACTTTTTTGTCACATTTCTCAAAAACATCTTTATAAGCTGGCATTTTATGCATCCTATTTTTGCAGTATGCAGTATGCAGTATGCATACTAAGTACAGTATAGTGATATCAAGTGCAAGTAGTCAAATGCAATTTCTAACATCATTGCAGCTTATTATTTAATTGGATCGCCAAAGGATAAGACATTTTTACTCAACGCTGGATTAACGCTATAAAGCCTGTTTCATTATTGATACACAAAACTATCAACAAGAGCAAAAATGTGTTAATATGCATCAACATCAGGCTTTTGCGAAACATTTATTTATACATCTCTCAGTCATTATTGTATTGCGCTGTGTTCATTTTTGGGGGTAATGCATTACAAGTAACGCAAGTTACGTAATAATATTACTTTTTTCAAGCAACTAGAAAAGTAATGCATTACTTTGTCATTTCCAACTAAATATCTGGAGTTACTTTAAAAAAAAAAAAAAAAAAAAGTAATGCCAGTTGTTTCCTTTGTGTATTTAATCATGTTTTATTAACCAATGACTTTGCTGCTGACCTTTGTTGATTAAATTCAACCGTACAGTGCAAAAAAATTTAAAAACTTTTCTTACTTACATTTTTTGTCTTGTTTCCAGCCAAAATATATATATTAAAAAAAAAAATCTTAAATCAAGAAGGATTTTCTAGACAAGTAAATAATTATTTTCTTGTTTCCAGAAAAAAACAAGTCAAAATTAAGTGAGTTTTTGCTTAGAACAAGCTAAATAATCTGCCAATGGGGTAAGCAAAAAAAATATATTATTTCAAACAGAAAACAAAATTATTTTGCTTACCCCATTAGGAGATTATTTGGCTTGTTTCAAGCAAAAACACACTTAATTTTGACTTGTTTTCAGAAAATCCTTCTTGATTTAAGAATTTTTTAGACATTTTGGCTGGAAACCAGACAAAAAATCTAAGTAAGAAAATCATTTTTTGCAGTGCACTAATAAGCAAAACTTACTTTAGATGAACTAACATTTGTGTTTTTTTTCTCATTGCTGAAGAGTGTTGAACTTTCTTTTCCTACAGTTCTACTGTACAGACATCAATTTAATTTTCCTTTAGTCTTAGGCTTATTCACTTCATTTCATTTTGGTGTGAAAGGGCTTTTACATTTGCTAAGAATCAAACGTTTTTTATATTAAAAACAAACAAGCCCTGCCCAGATTTAAAAAGTAACGCAAAAGTAACGTAACGCATTACTGTCCATAAAAAGTAACTAAGTAACGCAAATAGTTACTTTTTTAGGGAGTAACGCAATATTGTAACGCATTACTTTTAAAAGTATCTTTCCCCAACACTGGCTATGTTATGTTATGTTTTGCCCCCAATAGGAACTACAGAGCTTTTACATCTCACTAAGACATTAATCGCAGATAAACAGTGATGGTTCATATGTATTTTATGTCTATTACAAGCTCACTGTTTGGACATAGAATTGCACCAAATTGCAGATTTTTACTCAGTTTAAGCTAAGCATGTTCTCTATATGAGCCATAAAAGCAACTCATTTGTTGAGTCAACTTAAAATAATTTGTTACCCTGCTGCCTTAAAATTTTTATGTTCAGCCAACTCAAATAAGTTTATTCAAGTTGAAAATGACAACTTAGATATCTGAGTTGACCGAACTAAAATGAGTTAAACTTAACAGCTGCAAGTTGAATCAACTCAAATATCTAAGTTGTCACTTAGTTCAAAAAAAAGTTAAGTACACTGCAAAAAATGCTTTTCTTACTTAGATTTTTTGTCTTGTTTCCAGCCAAAATATCAAAAAAATCTTAAATCAAGGAGGATTTTCTAGGTAAGTAACAATTATTGTCTTGTTTTCAGAAAAAAAAAGTCAAAATTAAGTGAGTTTTTGCTTGAAACAAGCAAAATAATCTGCCAATGGGGTAAGAAATATAATCTTATCTCAAGATGAAAGATAGATTATTCTGCTTACCCCATTGGCAGATTATTTAGCTTGTTTCAAGCAAAAACTCGCTTAATTTTAACATATTTTGTCTGAAAACAAGACAATAATTTTTACATGTCTAGAAAATCCTTCTTGATTTAAGAATTTTTAGATATTTTAGCTGGAAACAAGACAACAAATCTAAGTAAGAAAAACACTTTTTCAAGTTGACTGAACTTAATTTTAAGGCAGCCAGGTAACAAATTATTTTAATTTGACTCAACAAATTTGATTTTATTTTTATTTTTTTTACAGTGTAGTGAAAGTTCTCCCACTTGCAAATGATTTTAAAAATAGTAAAATCAGTGGACAGTGTGCTATACTCCATTCTGCATGACTAGGGCTGATGTCCAGCTGAAGTCAATGCTTGTATATGAACGTCTGTACCTTGTTAGAGCGCAGTGAAACTCTTCCTCCACAGCGAGCGCAGAACTTGGTTTGGCAATAAGAACAGAGGTGGCCACAGCCGTCGGCAAACTTGGTTTTATGGCAGATTCCGCAGATGGGGCTGTCAGTCTTCTGCTCCTGGGTGCTCTGTGCCTCGTCCCCCATCTTCTTCACCTGGTCCTTATACATTTCAAATTGCTGGTGCAATTTCCTGCGGGGAACAGAACAAAGCTAATTACATTAGAAGTTTGAATATTATGAGGGGATAACAGACATGAGAAAGGGACACTGTGGTATGGTCATGGCTTACAACCAAAGTGACAGAGGTTGCTCTTCATTGCTCATTCGACTTGAGAGAAATTTGTTTCATTCAAATATGAACCTTTTGCTCAGTTAATTACACTATAAAATCTACAAAACAATAGCTGATATACACAGGGTTCCCACTCTAAGCCAAATGTCAAATTCCCTGACTTTTCCCTGATTGCACTGACTAAAAAGATCAATTTCCATGACATACAATGAATGGATATAACATGCTTTATTTCCTTGTTCACAGACGTTTTAGTACAAAAAAAAAAAATCAACTTCGTTTCTTCACATTTAGTTTTTCTATCACGTCTTTAAGATGGTCATTTTATAGCCAAAACTCTTGAAATGTACATTTTTCTGGCATGTTTGCCTTAGTTAACATTTGGTTTAAAGGGTTAGTTCACCCAAAAATGAACAAAAAATTCTATCATTAATTACTCACACTCCTGTTGTTTCAACCCCATAAGAAATACAACATAGAAAAAATTACATTTTGACAAATGGAAACTACAATTTAAAGCAACAAACAAAAATCCCTGATATTGGCTTGGAATTCCCTGACTTTCAATGTCAGGAATAGACCTTTTAAAACTCCATAATATTCCAGAACACTGCAAAAAATTGTTTCTAGCCAAAATATCAAAAAAATTCTTAAATCACGGATTTTCTAGACAAGTAAATAATTATTTTCTTGTTTTCCGAAAAAACAAAAAAAAAGTTAAAATTAAGTGAGTTTTTGCTTAGAACAAGCTAAATAATCTGCCAATGGGGTAAGCAAAAAAAAAAACATATTTCAAACAGAAAACAAGATTATTTTGCTTACCCCATTGGGAAATTATTTTGCTTGTTTCAAGCAAAAACACACTTAATTTTGGCTTGTTTTCAGAAAAAACAACAATATTTTTACTTACTAGAAAATCCTTTGATTTAAGAATTTGTAGATATTTTGGCTATAAACAATACAAACAAATCTAAGAAAAGCATTTTTTGCAGTGTACTAATAAGCAAAACGTACTTTATATTAACTACCATTTGTGCTTTTTTTTCATTGCTGAAGAGCTGAACTTTCTTTTCCTACAGTTCTACTGTACAGACGTCAGTTTAATTTTCCTTTAGTCTTAACCTTATTTACTTCATTTTATTTTGGTGTGAAAGGGCTTTTACATTTGCTAAGAATCTAATGTTTTTATATTAAAAAAACAAACAAGCAAGCCCTGCCCAGATTTAAAAAGTAACGCAAAAGTACTGTAATGCATTACTTTCCAAAAAAGTAACTAAGTAACGTAATTAGTTACTTTTTTAGGGAGTAACGCAATATTGTAACGCATTACCTTCCATAAAAC
Source organism: Cirrhinus molitorella (assembly GCA_033026305.1). NCBI lineage: Eukaryota > Metazoa > Chordata > Actinopteri > Cypriniformes > Cyprinidae > Cirrhinus > Cirrhinus molitorella. The sequence continues at coordinate 447,809 of CM065123.1, read as the reverse complement.
GTAACTAAGTAACGCAATTAGTTACTTTTTTAGGGAGTAATGCAATATTGTAACATTACTTTCCATAAAAAAGTAACTAAGTAACGTAATTAGTTACTTTTTTAGGGAGTAACGCAATATTGTAACGCATTACTTTCCAAAAAAGTAACTAAGTAACGTAATTAGTTACTTTTTTAGGGAGTAACGCATTACTTTCCAAAAAAGTAACTAAGTAACGTAATTAGTTACTGTTTTAGGGAGTAACGCAATATTGTAACGCATTACTTTCCAAAAAAGTAACTAAGTAATGTAATTAGTTACTTTTTTAGGGAGCAACGCAATATTGTAACGCATTACTTTCCAAAAAAGTAACTAAGTAACGTAATTAGTTACTTTTTTAGGGAGCAACGCAATATTGTAACGCATTACTTTCCAAAAAAGTAACTAAGTAACGTAATTAGTTACTTTTTTAGGGAGCAACGCAATATTGTAACGCATTACTTTCCAAAAAAGTAACTAAGTAACGTAATTAGTTACTTTTTTAGGGAGTAACGCAATATTGTAATGCATTACTTTCCAAAAAAGTAACTAAGTAACGTAATTAGTTACTTTTTTAGGGAGTAACGCAACATTGTAACACATTACTGTTAAAAGTAACATTCATGCATTCAAATAAATATCAATATCTTGAGCGGACAGAGTGTTTATGGGACTTTTCTATAAGGCTGGCATTTAATCACATTCCCTCTTCATTCCCGTAAGAGAGCAGAGGGGGTCAAAGGCTCGAGACGGACCCTGAAACGCTAGCTGAACGCACGCATGACGCACATGCATTTTGCATGTCCCCTGTCAATCAAGCGTAGCCGTGGAAACCGAACACTGGGGGCTAACGCCATAAGCTGTCGATTAGAGGAGGTTTGGTCCCACATCTGCCCCTGCAACATTCATTAGCAGCTGAATTATTGAGCACGCCGATCTGTTTACTACGGCAGAACGCCTGGGTGTTACCCAGAATTCACCTGGCCACCTCCCACCAAACTCAAACTTGAGCACATTCTCACGCTAATCACTAACTCTGACAGGACACTTTGAATGCTTAATGCAAACGAGTTTGTTTCATGTAAATTTAATGAACACAAACGTCACTGAACTTCAGCATAAACCAACTGTTAAAAAAAACAACAACAACTGATAAATCATGTTTGGTTGACATATATAGGCTGTAATACCTGGAGAAAGCTAGTCATTCTCATTCATTGCAATTGCATATTTATCCCATTTCATATAAAATGAAATATTGGTCACTGGTGAAATACTTTATATATTGTGGTAAAATCTTGCATATACATGTTGCTTTTATCAGAATATGCCAGCGATAGTTTAAACTAGGATTATAATTAACTACAATCAAAACTATTTTAAACATTTTAAAACTAAAATAATAAAATTAAATGACTTAAAAAAAAAAAAAATGAGAAATGAATACAGCAGTTACAATTTTGACCAGGATTATAATTAACTAAAATAAAATAAAATAAAATAAAATAAACGCAAATGAGAAATGAATACACCAGTACTAGTTTTGACCAGGATTATAATTAACTAAAATAAAAGCTAATTAAAAAAATAAAAAATAAAACGCTAAAGCTAAAATAAAAAAATGAAAATTAAAAATTTTATTAAATTAATAAATTAACTAAAATAATAAATTAATTAATTAAAATAATAAATAAATTAAAATAATAAAAAAAACTAAACAAAAATAAGAAATTAATACATTTGTAATGGCTTTGACCAGGATATACATAACTAAAATAAAAGCTATCAAAAATGTTAAAGCTAAAGCTAAAATAAAAATAAAACAAAATAAAATAACAAATTTTAATTAGATTAAAAGACTTAAACTAAACAAAAATGAGAAATAAATATACCAGTAATAGCTTTGACCAGGATGATAATTAACTAAAATAAAAAGCTATTAAAAAAAAATTAAAGCTAAAACAAATTAAAATAAACGTATAAATTCAATTAAATAAAAGACTTAAACTGAACAAAAATGAGAAATGTTGCTAAAATAACTAAAGTATGCTGATGAACTTACAGTAAATTACTGTTTTTCTGTGTATACATGTAAATACATGTTCAGTAATTTAAAACTAAACTTTAGAACTAAAAAGTAATATTTAAAAAACTGATTAGTTTATTAAATATGACACAAGCACATAAAATTAAAAGGGCAAAATTATAATTTTATAGTAAATTTGAAATTAAAGTGAAATTTAAAATAATCTTTATATTTATAAAATTGTATATAAATACTAAAATACTAACTAAAATACTAAATATACCCGTCCCCTCATTGGGACGCCTAAGTTTACTTCACCATTTTACAAATAAATCCTAATTTAATCATGACAAACTACATATTGTTGGAAAGGTCTAAGGCTCCTTAGTAGATATATTTGTACATTTTTTTGTGTTACAAATTATGTAGAAAAAGTAATAGATTGGTTTGGCAAGAGTGTCTACTTCATAACAGGAGTTCTGACCTTTATCACAAGAAGACTTTCTTCCTTGCCTTTTTCTCACGCTTTAGAAATCATAAGAAATTGTTTATCGCTTGAAAACTTAAAATCATCCTTTGAAAACCATTTTAAAATCAGACATTGCACTATGATGGAAAATGTGCATCAAAATCATATTATAAAATATTTTCATTCATGCATTATAAAAATGTACGTTTGAATACTGCATTTTCACGTCTTTGTTCAAAAAAGGGAGTGATAGTTAAAGGGTTAACACTGGTTTTCAGTGGCCAGCGATAGAAAAAAACAGGCTTCTTACCAGCAGGTACTAACTTTCTGAAGCTAAGCGGCCAAACCTGTCAACCTAGACCCCACCAGACATGATTTCTGTTCAAGTCAGTGACCTTTCACCCCTGTAGGATCATGTCGCACCAATGAGCAGGTCCGCTTTCACCGACCCCTTGACCTCTGCCCTCTTACCCTCCGAACATGTGCATATAAAGTACCACTCACTGTCTGACCCCACGCTCCTCTCAGATATCCCTCAGCTAATGCAATAGTGGATTTGAGTCTGTGTCCAGAGAAAAGAGATCACACGTGTTTGGAACCGACATACAATGACAGATTTGACATTAAACCCAGCATCTATCCCTTATACACCTAGGCTCCAGACTAGGGCTGCAACAAACGATTATTAGAATGATTAATCGACTATTTCACTGGCTAATCAGTATACTTTGATTTTCAGTTTTTGCAATTAGTAAAAAATTATGTTATACATATTCTAACATAAATTAAGGTCACTTTAGCATATTATGTAATTACAATTATCATACAATGAATTGGTAATACTTTGGTTCATTACTTAAGATTAGTTATGAACTAAGAGTGAACTTTTGCAGCATTAAGTTAATGTTAAGTCTTAGTTAATGGCAATTTCAACATTTACTAATGCATTTATAACAATCACAAGTTGTTTTTTAACATTTGGTAAATTAACTGAACTAACATGAGCAAACAATGAACAGCTGCATTTTTATTAACCAACATTAAAAAAATGAATACATAAATGCAATAAATGTATTGTTCATTAATGTTAATTAATACATTAGCTAATGTTAACAAATGATACCTTATTGTAAAGTGTTACCAAATCATTATACAATTATATATTTGGCTATTTGGATATATACATTCTGCCTGTATGCCTTTTGCAAGTCATACGGATAAGAAACATAATAAAGGTAAGTGATAAGAGGCTCTATTTTTTGGATAAACTATTTTATTCAAAATATAATGTCTTAAAATACCTTATATGGTTATGATAACCAAAACAGTCCTGAGGTAGGTCAAGCTTTGATCTCTGTCTATTGCATAATGTACTATATTAATAAACGTGATGTGATGGACATTACTGGAGTAAGTTAACGTTACTGAACTCGTGCAGACATCCACATCGTTGTAATCAGATGCATTTTTAACTGCTGCTTTCACACTGCTGTCAGTGTGTCAATATATATTTACATATTCATCCAAACTTCGCTTTGATTCAGCTGCGTTTGCTCTGAAGCGCTGTCTTTTTCTTTTGAATTGCATCCAGGAGGGCTGAATTACAGTCTTGCGCTACAGCGCCACACTGGTCAAACCGCATTATTGCAGGCTCTTACATTACGCCATATGAGATCAGACGACTACTCCACAACAAAGATATTTGTCCACAATGTTTTATTGTCGACGTTGTCGCTAATGTCAATTAATCATTTTAGCCCAACTCCAGACAGCAGTCAGGTGGATGATGGGAAGGCTGGAGGAGCTCCAGAGGTCTGGCAGGTGCGCTGGCTCAGGTAGCATTACAGACAGCTGGAGACCACAGAGACGCATAAGCCATAATATAATCATACGCCATTCTGCGCATCTCATCTGACACACAGCGGACAGAGAAGTCAAAGAAACACGAGCCAGCACACCGATACGCACTCGCTTTATGACTGACACCGCAGCCACCCCAAGACCTGCGCTTTACCCCTTTAAGATACTGACAAATTTGTAGTCGACTTCTCGTGTAACACAATAACCATGCTTAATGCAGATCTCCTAATCAAACCCAACTGATGGATCATAATGAGCAGAACACGCCTGCAGTAGCTAGTATTTAAGATAATACATCAGTTCAATCACATTCATTATATGTAACAATAACATGGTAAAAATAATAACCAAATCTACACTACCACTCAAAAGTTTTTGAACAGATTTATAATGTTTTTTTAAAGAAGTCTCTTCTGCTTAAGTATCAGCTTTGAACTAACTAGTAACTAGTAAAGTAACTAGTAAAGTAATGCATTACTTTTTCATTTCCAAGAAAATATCTTGTTTTACTTTTTCAAAAAACGCCAGTTACTTTTTGTTTCCTTTATGCATTTAATTCCATTTTATTAACCAATGACTTTGCTGCTGACCTTTGATCCAATTCAACCGTACACTGCAAATATACTTTTCTTAGTTAGATGTATTGTCTTGTTTCCAGACAAAATATTAAACAATTCTTAAATCAAGAAGGATTTTCTAGACAAGTAAATCATTATGTTCTTGTTTCCAGAAAAAATAAGTCCAAATTAAGTGAATTTTTGCTTAGAACAAGCAAAATAATCTGCCAATGGGGTAAGCAAAAAAAATCAATTATTTCAAATAGAAAACAAGATTATTTTGCTTACCCCATTGGGAGATTATTTTGCTTGTTTCAAGCAAAAACACACTTAATTTTAACTTGTCTAGAAAATCCTTCTTGATTTAAGAATTTTTAGATATTTTGGCTGAAAACAAAACAAAACAAAAAACCTAAGTAAGAAAAGCCATTTTTGCAGTGTGCTAATAAGCAAAAAGTATTTTATATTAACTAACATTTGTGCTTTTTTTTTCTCTCATTGCTGAAGAGTGTTGAACTTTCTTTTCCTACAGTTCTACTGTACAGACGTCAATTTAACTTTCCTTTAGCCTTAGCCTTATTCACTTCATTTCATTTTGGTGTGAAAGGGCTTTTACATTTGCTAAGAATCAAACTTTTTTATATTAAAAACAAACAAGCAAACCCTGCCCAGATTTAAAAAGTAATGCTAAAGTAACGCATTACTTTCCATAAAAAGTAACTAAGTAACGTAATTAGTTACTTTTTTAGGGAGTAACGCAATATTGTAACGCATTACTTTTAAAAGTAACTTTCCCCAACACTGGTGAGTACACCTCTCACATTTCAGCAACCATTTTAGTATATCTTCTCAACGGGACAATACTATAAAAATGAAACTTAGATATATATTTAGATTAGTCAGTGTGCAGCTTGTATATCAGCATAGATTTACTGTCCTCTGAAAATAACTCAACATACAGCCATTCTTGTCAAAATAGCTGGCAACCAAAGTGAGTATACCCTAAGTGATAACATCAGTATGTTGTTTAGCCATGCAAAGCCACATGTCCTGTACATCATGTTTATGTTTTTGTCTGCTTGACAAGACCATACAAAGTTGTATATCTTGTATTAGAACAGTTACAATTTGTTGCTTCAAGTACAGTTCTCTCATACTGACCACTGGATGTTCATCATGGCACCTCATGGCAAAGAACAAGGATTTGAGAAGTAGAATTGTTGCTGTCCACAAAGATGGCAAAGGCTATTAGAGGTTCAGTAACACCCTGAAACTGAGCTACACTACAGTGGTCAGGGACATACAGAGGTTTTCCAAGATGGGTTTAATTCAAATTTATTTATTATTAGGATAAACCCCTTGAGATGTACCATCTCGTTTTCGAGGGGGTCCTACAATGCATCACAATGACAAACATAACAACAACAACAAGAAAAAAGAAAAAAAACAAACAAAAACAAATTAACATTACATTCTTAAACAACAATAAAACATTAAAAAAAAAAAAAAAAAAAAAAAAAAAAGCACCACAGCATTAAAGTAAGAACTATTAACAAATTAGAAACAAATCATAATACAAAAACAAATCATAATACAAAAGCCGATCAGTGAATCAAAATCAATAACATGTACACTCCAAAGTAAAATATGATAATAAAGTTTGCTTAAACCTCTTAAATGATGTAATAGATCGAATATCAACAGGTAAATTATTCCAGTCTATTGGACCTTTAAACATAAAAGCTCGTTTACCAATAGATTTTTTAACACGAGGAACAAAAAAATAAGTCTGAACTGAATGTCTAACTTGATAATTTAAAGAAAAATGTACAAAATATTGTTGCAAATAACAAGGATATTCAAAGTGAATACACTTAAATAATAACTGAAGCCAGTGAATATATCGTCTAGTGTGCAAAGATGGCCACTGGAGTACCTCATACATTAAACAATGATGAGTATAAAAAGAGCAACCCAAAACAAATCTACAAAGTCTGTTATATGCTATAGTAAGAGGAGCAAGATCTAATTTTGATGCAGTCTGATAAACAACATCACAGTAATCAAAGATTGGAAGAATAAGCTGAGAGGCAAGCTTCTTACGAACACTGTATGAAAAACAATTTCTAGATCGATATAAATTACTAATACCAAAATTAATTTTATGTAAAATCTGATTAATATGTGATCTAAAAGACAATTCAGATTCAAGCGATACTCCAAGGTATTTAATAGTATCAACCCTATGCAGAGAAGTTCCGTCTTTACATAATATAGTACAGGACACATTTTTAGATTTAAGTTTGTATCTAGAACCAAAAATCATAATATTAGACTTAGATTTATTAAGTACTAATTTATTATCCAAAATCCAATCCTGTAAAATATTAAAATCATGCTGAAGAGATAACTGAATTTGTGAAATATCAGAATCAAATACATATATGACGGTATCATCTGCATAAAGCTGAACACTACACTTATTGACAAATGATGGTAAATTATTAACATAAATAGAAAAAAGGAGTGATCCAAGTATTGAACCTTGGGGCACACCTCTTTGCTGAACCAAATAATCAGATGTATTCCCATTTAATACGACACATTGTTTTCTATTATGCAAATATGAATTAAACCACATAATTGCATTTTTAGATAGACCAATAGCATAAAGCTTATCTAAAAGTAAATATCGATCAACTAAATCAAAAGCTTTGGATAAATCAAGAAAAATAGCACCTGTGAGTTTACCATCATCAGCAGCTGCAAACACATCATTAGTAAACTTAAGTAAAGCAGTAGTTGTAGAATGATTGGCCCTAAAGCCGGATTGATATGGTGATAAAATATTGTTAATACTTAAATAATCAGAAAGTTGTTTATATATTAATTTTTCAAAAACCTTAGCTATAGAACATATAATGGATATAGGTCTATAATTATTTAAATCAAGTACATCACCTCCCTTGTAAAGTGGTGTAATACGTGCACTCTTCCAAATAACTGGTATCTCACATGAAGACAAAGACAAATTAAACAACTCAGTAAGTGGATACATAAGAATATGAGAAGATAATTTAAGAAACTTATTTTCAATACCATCCAATCCAGCACCACTGGTACCACTTAATTCATTAATAGCATTCTGAACCTCAATAGGTGAAATTTTCCTAAACTCAAAAGAACTACTATATGAAGAATTATCAAACTTAATACCACCAGTATTCAAATCAGAACCAAATACCAATGTAGAACAAACTGAAGAAAAATACTGATTAAATGATTGAGCAATGGATAAGGAGTCGTGTAATATTATATTGTTAACTCTTATTTGATTAATTGAATATTTATCTGAAGTACCAAATATATTTTTAATTTTATTCCAAAAATACTTAGGGTTCTTACAATTCTGGGAGAGACATTCTTTATAATAAATAGATTTTGCATTTCGAACTTTTGTCTTACTCAAATTTCTCAAATGTCTATATATTTCCCAATCAGCATTGCTTCTTGTCTGTCGAAATACTGACCATGCATTATCTCGTAGTCTAAAAAGACTAATAAGTTCAGAGTCAATCCAAGGGAGATGATAACCCCTGACCCTAACAGTTTTCCAGGGAGCATGTTTGTCCACAACATTAATAAATTCTGTATAAAGAAAATCCCAAGCGTCTTGTACATTAGGAATTAAATAAAATCTATCCCAATTAATAGAACACAAATCATTAATAAATGCATTTAAATTCAATTTTTTATATTGCCTAATTTTAACTAATCTAGGAGGTGATTTAGGTAATTTAATTTTCCATACGCAAAATATAACAGAATGATCACTAAAACAGTCAGACATAACACCTACCTTTAAAAATCTATTAGGATGCGAAACAAGTATCCAATCAAGAAGAGACTGAGTATGAGCAGTAACTCTGGTGGGCTCAGTAATTAATTGGGTAAGATTTAAACTATTAAATAGATTTTTTTCTTTAGCACAAGATTTGTCTAACCAATTTTTATTAAAGTCACCAAGTAAAATAATTTCATTTCTACCAAAAATAGAATTAATGGTGGATATCAAGCAATTGAATGACTCCACTGGTGACGAGGGTGGTCTGTATATGCTTCCAATAATTAAACTTTTATTTAAATGAAAAGTAATCTTAACAAAGATACATTCACAATATAAAGGATCAACTGAAGGAATAACCAACTCAGATACAAGACTAATAGAAACATAGATAGCCACACCTCCACCCCTGGAGCCCCTATCATATCTATAAAGAACATAATTGGTTAGATTTATTTCACTATTTGAAACACTGCTATTTAGCCATGTCTCAGAGAGTGTAACAATATCAGGTTTGTTTAAATCAACCCACACACGAAGTAAATCAATTTTACTCACAAGACTTCTACTGTTCAAATGAATAATTTTTAACCCCTTAGTCTCATCCAACTCAAACATATAACATAATAAAAAAAAAAAAATAAAAAAGACACTGATCGGATATGAAATCAAATAACTGAACCAAAAAATAAATACATAAATAAATAATGCAAGGGTGCAAAAAAGGAAAAAAAAAACAAAAAACAAAAAAAACACACGACAAAAATGCCAAAAATAAACAAAAACAACAAATTAAACAAGCAAATACATTAATCAAAAACGACCCAGCTACTCCAGACCCCATAACCCAGAGTATTCCAGTAAGCAAACCAACTACAGAACCACCAAATAAACTCAACTCAAGCATTGTTATTAATAATAATAAAGCGTAACTTCTAAAAAAAAAAAAAAGAAGAAAAAAAAATGATAATAATAATTCTACACCCCAACAACAATCAATAATAATATTAATATGTGACTGTGTTACAACAAAATAGTCAAATTTAATTTGCCACAAAAATCAAGCAACAACCTCAGTTCAAACAGTCATTATCCAGAGGAAATCTAGGATGGCATAAAAACAGCTTCAGCTTCTTTATGACAATTGAAACGTTGCTGTTTCCCATCAACAAGAACACATAATGTGCATGGATAACGAAGAAAGTATTTCATATTAAGTTCGCGAAGCTTACGTTTAACAGGATCAAAACTCCTACGTCTCTTCATCAAATCAGCGCTGAAATCCGGGTAGATATATATACGCGTCCCATTGTACTCCAATTTCTTTTCCCTTGCGATGCGAAGAATCTTCAGCTTGTCTTGAAAGTTAAGAAGCTTGACCATAACAGGCCTCGAACTAGCTCTACCGCTTTGCCGCTCTGTCGGAGAGCGATAAGCCCATTCAATGATCGGTGGAGTAGAAAAATTGTCTTGTCCCAAAATCAGCGGTATTAGCCGGGACATAAAACCAGCAATGTCGTTCCCTTCCGACGACTCCTTTACTCCAACAAAGCGAAGATTATTGCGCCGGCTTCGATTCTCCAACTCGTCGACTTTGTCAATCAGGTAGGAGTTCTCTTTATCCAGTGTTTGAACCCGAGTAACACACGCTTGCACGTTGTCCTCGTTAGCAGAAACACGCTGCTCTAGAAGATTAACTTGATCTCCCAAAGTACTTAAAGAGATCGAAATGCTGCTCAAACTACTATGAATAGAGTCTGATTTTGCATCGAAGTGAGTCAGCATATCGGTCTTAATCTGTTGGATAGCTTCCCACAAAGTTTGCAACGTAATTTGATCACCCATTGTCACAGAGAGCGATAAAACTTGCAAATAACTAGTTACAGATAACTGATAACTAGTTAAAAAACAAAGATGTCAGTTTAAACAGCTACTATAATAGCGAAGCAGGCTTGAGTTTGAGACGTGTTCACTCACGCTGCGGCCATCTTGAATTATTGATTCAGAACAGGCCTCGCAAGGGTCGATCGACAAAGTTGAGTATTCGTTCTGTGCATCAGGTGCAGAACCTGGCTTCAAAAAACAGATGCATGCTGCCAGCATTGCTTTAGAGGTTGCAGAAGTAGAAGGTCAGATTGTCAGTGCTCAGACCATACGATGCACAAGTCGTTTTGCATGGGCATCATCCCAGAAGGAAGCCTCTTCTGAAGCTGGCTCACGAGAAAGCCTGCAAACGGTTTGCTGAAGACAACATTTCCAACAGCATTAAATACTAGAACCATGTCCTGTGGTCTGATGAGACTAAGATAAACTAGTTTGACTCAGATGGTGTCCAGCATGTGTGGTGATGCTCTGGTGTGGAGCACCAAGAAAATTGTGTCTTGCAAACAGTCCTCTGGATTATGGATTCTATTATGTACTGTACACTCAAAAAAAAAGAAGCCGGTCTTCGCTCCACTTCGCTAAAGATAGTCGCCTAGTCTATATTTGAAGGATGCCGCGTCTAAGCCACACGGCAAATACAAAATAAAAGGTAAAAATATAAACCCTACAAAACTGGCACAGATGTAAATAAGTTACTTGTTTTAACAATGTGAAAGTGTTAATTTGTTTAGAAAAATGGCCTGGGTTGGTATGTTTTAAAAATGTCTAAAATGCTCTGTAGACTTTCCAGTAGGCTCACGAGAAAGCCCGCAAACGGTTTGCTGAAGACAACATGCCCAACAGCATTAAATACTAGAATCATGTCCTGTGGTCTGATGAGACTAAGATAAACTAGTTTGACTCAGATGTTGTCCAGCATGTGTGGCAATGCTCTGATGTGGAGTAAGAAAATTGTGTCTTGCGTACAGTCAAGGTACTGTGGAGCTATAGTTCATTGAGGATTCTATTATGTACTGTACACTCAAAAAAAAGAAGCCGGTCTTCACTCCACTTCACTAAAGATAGTCGCCTAGTCTATATTTGACTAGTCTCGCGTAGCCAGACCTTCAGACTGACGGCTGAAGGTCTGGAATCTTTGGCCGCTTTGAATGGCCAAGGCCCGCCCATTGGGCCATATGACTGACAGGTAAAACAACCAATCGCGTTTCGTTTTGTTCCGCGTCATGTATACGGGCGTGGAAATGTCGCCATAATAACAGACAGACGTGTGAAACGCTCGGACATATTTTAAAGATTCTATGCCGTGAACTTGACTTTTTTCGAATTCTTTTCGAAGTCTAGCCTTTAGTTGATCCTAATAGGCGCTCGTCATCACAGTTGTAAACACGACAACTTTCTCATTTGTGAGGGAGCTGGGCGCCACGGCATTTTTGTTTCCAGGCGGAATGTTAAAGAACGCGACACACGTGTCTTCCGGAAATCCCGTATAATCTAACCAATCCTGTGACGACTTCGAAACTCCTGAAGTGTTTCCAGATAAGTGTGCCATACGCATCAGACGTTTAGCCAACGTTCTGTGGGCGTGACGTCTGAGGCTGAGACTAATATTTGACGGGTACCGCGTCTAAGCCACGCGGCAAATACAAAATAAACAAATCTGGCACAGATGTAAATAAGTCACTTGCTTTAAAAATGTGAAAGTGTTCACTTGTTTTGAAAAATGCCCTGGGTTGGTATGTTTTAAAAATTTCTAAAATGCTCGGTAAACTTTCCAGTAGGAGAACAAATCCTCTTGCTCACGGGGCACTGTAATTTCGTGAGAAAAAAAAATGGAAATAATTTGTTATTGTGTTTTGCAAAGATATGTGAAGAATATTATGAAAATGGATACAGTACTATATTTTCTGGATTATAAATCGCGTTTATCATCTGAAACGTGCTGCGATTTCCAAGGCGACTTATAAAGCAATCAAGTTCAAGCGCAAATCGCACACATTAGGATTGGTGACGAATAAGAAAAGACAAGTGAGTTTGTATTGCGCATTTTCCTGCAACCGCGCCAGTAGTTTCAGTTTCAATTTAAAAATTTAGACTGGGCGTTTATAATAAATGTTTACAGTGAGTTAGATTTTTACTTATATTTTCATTCCTTTTTCTGTTCTGAACACTGCTAAATTGACTATTTTTGTAGAGTGAGGGAAACAAAATAAATGTTTCTAATTTTTGTAAATGTTTCATTTATTTTACATTTATTTCTGAATGAAATGATAAAATGTGTCTTATTATACATCAATTGACTCGTACAATAATGCTCATAAATAAAAAAAAAAAGATGGCACAAGAATAGAACTGCCATGTATGTATAAGTATACATTCAGTACAGTAGCAAGTGAGTGTGAGTCATAAACATATTATGCGGCCCCTCACTTCGTGTGGCCCTCAAGTCAAGTTTGCCTAACCCTGACTTAGGGTATACTCACTTTTGTTGCCAGCTATTTTGACAATAATGGCTGTATGTTGAGTTATTTTTAGAGGACAGTAAATCTATACTGCTATACAAGCTGCACACTGACTAATCTAAATATATATCCACGTTTCATTTCTATAGTATTGAAGAAGATACACTAAAATGGTTGCTGAAATGTGAGGGGTGTACTCACTTTTGTGAGATACTGTAACTGTGATTAATTTTCACAAACATTTTTGTGAAAGAATAGTCCTTTACGAATAAGCAAAAGGGAAGCCATATATCCCAAGAAATGCCACACAAGCCAAGGTTTGTCTGGGCGATATAGCGTTTTTAGGGTTGAGGGCAAAGATGTATCCATTCAGTTTTACTTACGTTTCTGGCTCCTTTGGAGGCTCTGTTTGCAGCTGGTTTGGGGGCTTTGTCTGGGGCTGGAGAACATTATTAACCAGATCAGTGATTCCACTAAAGGGAAACCACCTGCATGAACAAGCAGACAGCGCAACTCAAAATTCGGTCAACAAGCCTGCTTCCAGTCAGCAAACGAGCCAATATCACCACAACAACTGCACTGCAGCTACATTCATGAGAGACACACATGTACAGCTGCAAAAACTATTGGGATAGGGGAAAAGAAAGACAGAGACAAAACAAAACTGGTCACTTTATCAATCTGGAAAGCTCAAATCTGATTGGCCGGCTTTATGCCCACAGTACCAGGTTGTTATAAGCATTTTTAAGAAAAACAAAATCAGTAGATGTGTCAAAGTTGTCCAGTTTAGTTGCAATATAATATGATTTATTTATTTATTTATTTTCCCCCAGGCATTTAGTATCAAGTAAACTAGGTATGCATGAGCAAATTCTTATATTACAAAGTGCACAGTAATTCCACTATATTTACCAGGATTTGTCATATCGCTGGTCTTGGATAGGAAATGCTCCCACAGTTTTCTATTATTGTCGTAAAAACTATTTCATATAAACTGGCCCTACATGAAATGTACAAACAAAATGTGCTGTGATTATGTCAGCTGTCGCTGTAAATTTCAGTCAAATAATCTCTTTGTGTCTAAGTGTTTCTTGGTTTTGAGCAAAATTAAATATACTTATCAGGTCAAAAGTTTTTTAGTTTTTTTTGACAGAATTTGCAAAATGTTAATTGTTTTATCAAAATAAGAGGAATTATACAAAATGCATGTTATTTTATTTAGTACTGATCTGAAGAAGATATTTTGCAGAGAAAATTTGAATTTATAAAAATGACTCCACAGCTGTTTTTTTAGTGATAGTTTTTCATGAGTCCATTGTTTAGTCTTGAACATACATATACACCGTTCTTCAGAAAAATCCTTCATGTCCCACCATTTTTTTTTTTTTGCTTGTTTGTTTGTTTTTTCATTTTTCATCATTGATTTTGAGATCCATCTTTTTACACTGAGGACAACTGAGGGACTCATATGCAATGATTACAGCTCCAGAAGGAAAAAACATGCATTAAGAGCCAGGGGGTGAAAACTTTTGAACAGAATGAAGATGTGAGCATTTTTCTTATTTTAGCCTAAATATCATATTCTTTTTCATTTAGTACTGCCCTTCAGAAGCTACAGAAAATAAACGTTTTCCTGAAGACAAAATAAGTTAAATTTACCCTGGAAAATTACACAAAAATGCTGAAAAAAAAAAAAAAAAAAAGATTTTGTGGGAACTGAAGTTTTTTTTTTTTTTTCCTGAAGAACAGCAGACAGTTTAACTGTTCAGGACAAACAAAGGACTCATGAACAACTATCACTAAACAAAAAACACAGCTGTGGATCATTCAGGAACAACACAGTATTAAGAAGTGCTTGGTCATTTTTAGAAATTCAGCTATTATTTTCTCTCGTGGACTATATGTGAACATCTTTGATATGAAATATCTTAATCAGGTCAGTACTAAATAAAAAAATGCATTTTGTATTTGTAAAACAACTAACGTTTTGCAGATTCTGCAAAGTGTATGTAATCTTTTGACCTCAACTGTATTTGTTTAAAAACAGAACAAAAAAAATAAATAAAGAGAAATACAACAATAGAGAACTGAGAGATGGAAAAACAGAAGAGGAGACACAGTCAGCCAGAGAAGGAAGCAAAGAAGCCAGAGCGAGAGAAATGATTTTTTGCATCCATCAGCCCAGGATACAGAGAAAGAGATCAAACAGTGTCCATGTCCACAAACAAGCAAAATAAAGCAGGACTGATGCATCCAGCCTATATGTGGATGAAGCTGCCGAAAGCTTTTCAGATAGAGCCATGACAGACCGCAGGCAGCCAATCACTAGAGAGAGGAGGGGAAAAGAGCCGCCAATCACAGAGGAAGCCACAACAAACGCCAGCCAGACGGGTTCGCTAGCTAAAATCAGGCCCACGCTGAATCTGTGCATGGGCAAAAACCGCAGAATTTAAGTGAACAACAAGTTCTGAAATGGTGTTGTTTGTTTAGTGAATGCGTAAGCTGCTGTGATGATGATCTGAGTCGCCAATAAGAGCATTCTGCAGCTGTTGCCCAAAAACAACAAGGAAAAAGCAGAAGTGCAAAGATTCCTTTGAGGCCTGACTGAGTTTTACTTACTGGACTGGCTGAGACTTTGGATCTTCTTTGACCCTAAAAATAAAAGATAAGTAAGTGAACATAAGAGCAGGATGGCAACAGAAATAAAAGACAACAAAAAGATCATTCTAATAAAAACGGCAAACAAACAAAAACATGGAAACACATGGAAGACCAATACATCTAATATACTGGCCGATTTGATCATTTTATATGTTTTATCATGTTAAGTTTTTTTTTTTTAATACAGGCATTATCCCATTTCTAATCTGATTTGTTATGAATGCAATATCTTAAGGAGAGACACTGCAGGCAAAAACACTTTTTCAGTCACCTGTCAAATTTGAGATTTTGGGCTTTTTGGTTTTTCATAAAGTTTGTTTTCAGACTAGTGAACACTGTTAAGGCTTTTTTATAGCACTTTATCTATTTGTGTCAATAGATTTCAATTACAGTACAGTATATTTTTAAAGCCAGTTTTCTCAAAATTACTTTTTTCTCCTACACTGAGCCATAAATCTCAACTTCAGTAGCACTTACACACAACAAACTTTACATTTGTAGGCCTGTCTATATCCTGAAGGTGTTTACAGAGGGATTTGTTCATATATAATTTGCTTTATTATATAAAACTTTTTTTTCCCCCAAACATTGTAAAAAATATACTGTTTTTTCTGAATTATGGAGTGACAAAATGACATCCCCAAAATTCCCTCTGTAAAAACATTAGACTCTAATATGCCAAAAAACTGACTTCATGCAGTGTTTAGATTTTTGTACTAGAAATGTATGCAAATTAGTGCATATTTCAATAAACAATGCCTTATTTGCATATTTAAACTTAAATGTTTGCAGTTATCAACTAAGTTGATAACTATTTTTTTTTACCCTATTCACCTGCAGTGCCTCGCCTTAAATCTCATATATCTTCAATTTTAGTATTTAATAATTACACATATATTTAATTATATACATATATGTGGCTTTTCATGATATGTAGCTTCACTGTGAAATAAAATAACAATTTTTAACAAGATTTTAAAATAATTTTTAACAAGATTTTAGAAGTATAAACCATCTGCCAAGACATCTGAAAAACTAAATATGATAAACAGATATGAACATGATCATTTTAAACATATACACAAACAGAAAACATGTAAACGCATGGAACACTTAAAAGCAAAAACTTGGAGCAAATAACTGATAACAGGGAAACAGAGGAAAAAATGAAAAACGAGGACACTGTCTTTGCATTGCATAAATCTACCACAGAAAAAACACGTCAGACTGAGCTTAACACTCAAACTAATAAATACAATAAAATCAGCCGCAATGAAAGAGGGTTATGAACACCGCAAGATCAGAAATCCTGAAAATACAGTACATAATGTCTTCACCCCCAGCATGCCTAGTAGTTTTTGCTAAACGCAGACTCCCTTTATTACCTCTCTGAGATCTATTTGAGATCTGTGTGATTGCTTGTGAGTTTAAGGTGGGAAAAAAGTAGTGTTGTAGTACTTGAGACCTGTCTTAGCACCATTTTTTGATGGACTTGGTTTTGTCTGGACTGCATTTGGACTCGGTCTCAGATTAAGAGGACTCTTCAAGGATTTTACTTCAAGACCACAACTGAACTGCAAGTGCATTGTCTTTGTGAACATCATGAGATTTAAATAAATGGTTTCAATTTTAAAACGTAATTTATTGCTGTTATCAAAGCATCATAACTCCAGTCACACAATCCTTCAGAAATCATTCTAATATGCTGATTTAGAGCTCATTATTATTAAACACTTTATTATTATTACTTTCTGCATTTTGTATGTTTTGCTTTTTTCTTACGGCAAAATATTAATATGTTAGTCTTATGATAAAACAGACAGTAAGTGTTGAATAAAAGATGGTTAAGTTGTTTTTAGCTTGTACATGTATGTGTTTGCCAATATAAAATAATAAATAATAAAATTTACCAGTGCAATGACTTTTTATTATTTTTTCAGGACATTTCACAGTAAATGTGGATCTTTCAAATTAATTTTTGGTCTCGATTCGGTCTCGCCCTGCCTTGGTCTTGGTCTCAACACACTGCAAAAAAATGCTTTTCTTACTTAGATTTGTTGTCTTGTTTCCAGCCAAAATATCTAAAAAGTCTTAAATCAAGGAGGATTTTCCAGACAAGTAAAAATGATTGTCTTGTTTTCAGAAAAAAAAGTCAAAATTAAGTGAGTTTTTGCTTAAAACGAGCAAAATAATCTGCCAATGGGGTGAGAAAAATAATCTTATTTCAAGAGGAAAGATAGATTATTTTGCTTGTTTCAAGCAAAAACTCACTTAATTTTGACATATTTTGTCTGAAAACAAGACAATAAGTTTTTCTTGTCTGGAAAATCCTTCTTGATTTAAGAATTTTTAGATATTTTAGCTGGAAACAAGACAAAAAATCTAATTAAGAAAAGCATTTTTTGCAGTGCACGCTCTGGTCTCGGTCTCGGTTTAGGTGGTCTTGACTAAAACACTACCTGAAGTTAAAAACTGTTAGATTATCTACTGAAAGCAATGCTGTGCAAAATTGTAAAACAGTGTGGCACTGCCCCCTAATGGTCAAATATTAAGGAACAGAAGTCAACCTCTGCATCTGTATCAGCAGCCTCAAACTCAGTGTTGGGGAATGTTACTTTTAATATTGCGTTACTCCCTAAAGAAGTAACTAATTATGTTAGTTTTTATGAAAAGCAATACGTTACGTTACTTTTGCGTTACTTTTTAAATCTGGGCAGGGCTTGTTTGTTTTTAATATAAAAACGTTTGATTCTTATCAAATGTAAAAGCCCTTTCACACCAAAATGAAATGAAGTGAATAAGACTAAAGGAAAATTAAATTGATGTCTGTACAGTAGAAAACAGCAATGAGAAAAAAAAGCACAAATGTTAGTTCATCTAAAGTAAGTTTTGCTTATTAGTACACTGCAAAAAAATGCTTTTCTTACTTAGATGTTTAGTCTTGTTTTCAGCCAAAATATCTAAAAATTCTTAAATCAAGAAGGATTTTCTAGACAAGCAAAAAATAGTGTCTTGTTTTTTTCTGAAAACAAGTCAAAATTAAGTGTTTTTGCTTGAAACAAGCAAAATAATCTGCCAATGGGGAAAAATAATTGTTTTTCTGCTTACCCCATTGGCAGATTATTTTGCTAGTTCTAAGCAAAAACTCAATTAATTTTGACCTGCTTTTTCTTAAAATAGGAACATAATTATTTACTTGTCCACACTGCAAAAAAAAAAATGCTTTTCTTATATTTTTTGTCTTGTTTCCAAGCAAAATATCTAAAAATTCTTAAATCAAGAAGGATTTTCTAGACAAGCAAAAATTATTGTCTTGTTTTCAGAAAAAAACAAGTCAAAATTAAGTGAGTTTTTGCTTGAAACAAGCAAAATAATCTAGTTTTCGGCTTGAAATAAGATTATTTATAAGATTATTTTGCTTGTTCTAGGCAAAAACTCCCTTAATTCTGACTGAAAACAAGACAATAATGTTTACTTGTCTAGAAATTTGTCCTCGACTAAAGAATTTTTAGATATTTGGGCTGAATACGAGACAAAAAATCTAAGTAAGAAAAGCATTTTTTGCAGTGCAGAGAATTTTTCTGATATTTTGGCTGGAACCAAGACCAAAAATCTAAGTAAGAAAAGTATAAGAAAAGGTCAGCAGCAAAGTCAGTGGTTAATAAAATGGGATTAAATGCATTAAATAAACAAAAAAGTACTTTTTTGAAAAAGTAACTCGGATATTTTCTCGGAAATGAAAAAGTAATGTTTCTCTTTACTAGTTACTTGAAAAAAGTCATATTATTACATAACTTGCGTTACTTGTAATGCGTTTCCCCCAGCACTGCCCAAACTTGAAGGTAAGTTTGAAGTATATACATGTATGTTATTTGACTATGCTGCAAAATGGCTTTCTTTGGTTTCAGTCCCACATAAAACTACACTAGTTGAGACTTGGCTTGCAAATCTTGTGTGTGATGTTCTAACCAAATTATCCCTCTTTCTTAGCTGTTCCCAGACTGATAATTTAACCTCAAATGACTGTCCTCGCTCCTCCTCGTCCCTCTCTGTTCTCTCTGTGGTGCTCTTGAGTGGAGGAGGAGACCGAGGCCTCATTGATGTGACAGCTATAGAATGAGAGCTGACTCATCACTTTAAATAACACACCAGCAGACTCTTAAACCACTATTCCATATATATATACACACTACCGTTTTTTTTTTACATTAATAAAAAGTGACATAATAGATTTGCATTGCTAGAAAAGATTTATAGTTTGAATAAATGTTGTTCTCGACAGAAAAAAATACAGGTTAAAAAAAACAAAAAAAACATTGGCGGCACAACTGTTTCCAAAACTGATAATTCTACTAATAATTCAGAATATCAGAATGATTTCTGAGAGATCATGTGACACTGAGTAACAGCTGATGAAAAATCAGCATTGCATCACAGGAATAAATTATATTTTAAAGTATATGAAAATAAAAAACATTATTTTCTATTGTAATAACATTTTGTAATATTACAGTTTATTTTCAGTATTTTTGATCAAATAAATGCAGCCTTGACTTCATAAAAAAAATGGCAAGTCTTACTGACCGCAAACTTTTGAACGGTAGAGTATATATAACTCAATTCCATCAGTGGACTAGAAACACAACAGGATCAGTATGATGAAGGCCTAGTATTAAATCTTTTTAGAAGGTTAAAGCAGAAATTTGTTAATGCATTCATATTAATTCTTACAACATTAGTGGAGGCGTGAAATGGTCTAAAAAAGTGAATGAAGTTGCATACAATATCTCACAAAAGTGAGTACACCCCTTACATTTCAGCAGCCATTTTAGCATATCTTCTCAAGGGACAATACTATAGAAATGAAACTTGGATATATTTTAGATTAATCAATGTGCAGCTTATATAGAAGTACGAATTTACTGTCCTCTGGAAATAACTCAACATACAGCCTTTATGTAAGGGATAATCAACGGTTTGCTGTGCATGAAAGGATTTTAATGCACGACGTTGGAGGGTCCATCTGACATCTTTCTTTAAAAAAACACATTTTTAATCAGGCTCCAATGTATAGGTTTCTATGTAAGTACTGCTACTTCTAATTGGGCTGGGATTTTAGTGAGTTTGAAGTAAAAGTATTTGATGGACATATAATGTGTGACCCTGGAGCACAAAACCAGTCTTAAGTCACTGGGGGTTATTTGTAGCAATAGGCAAAAATACATTGCATGGGTCAAAATGATTGATTTTTCTTTTATGCCAAAAATCATTAGGATATTAAGTGAAGATCATGTTCCATGAAGATATTTTGTAAATTTCCTCCCGTAAATATATCAAAACTTAATTCTTTATAAGCAATATGCATTGCTAAGAACTTCATTTGGACAACTTTAAAGGTGATTTTCTCAATATTTGTATTTTTTTGCACCCTCAGATTGCAGATTTTAAAATTTTTGTATCTCTACCAAATATTGTCCTGTCATAACAAACCATGACCTTTCAATAGAAAACTTATTTATTCTGCTTTCATATCTCAATTTAGAAAAATTAACCTTTATGACTGGTTTTGTGGTCCAGGGTCACACATGTGTCGAGTGAATTCACTCAGTATCATTATCTTATTTTTGAACATGGCTTTTAGGGGCTTTTTCATCTGAACCCTTCAAATATTACATGAGAATTAGACATGTTTCCTCACCAGCTAACTAAAATAAGGTGAAGCACTAAAATCACTCAGTGGATAAAGAGAAAAACGGAACTAAAATAAAAAAATAATTAAAAAAATAAAATAAATTAATTAAAAAATAATAATAATAATAATAATAAAAATAAATAAATTAATAAATTAATTAATTAATTAATTAATTAATTAATAATAATAATAAAAATAATACAAATAACAAGTGCATACCAAAAGTAAAAAAACCATAGAAGCAAAAAAATATGTTTAATTAATGGGGTCAGTGTTTTTCAGCTAGCACTTAAACATCGCTCTGTCTGAAGTAAGTGTGTGTGTGACACACTGGTCTCCCGCTGTCAGCGATGCACAGAAGAGGAAAGTCCTGTTACATAACACAGAGCTGAGTCTCTGCATGGGGCATAATTAGTCCACAATTACAGCTGCCAGTGTGCCAGTCTGAGCCGGTCAGTGGGGCTGGCAGCGCCCGCGCTTTCCTGTCTGCCATCGCTCCTCAACACAGCAGCTTTCACAAGCTTCAGCCCAAGCTTAGAGACACTGCATAGTGGAACACATTTGAAGGAAACCAGAGGATTTAAAAGCAGACATGCACACCTTGGTAAAGCATTCAGATTCATTTTTAAAGAGGTCCTTGATTTTGCTTTACTTTTGCACTTTACTTGAACTCTATTTTAATCATTTTTATTGTCATTTTAAATCACATTTTTATCAAGCTTTTATTGTTGTGATTATTTAAATCTTCTTGTGTTTTTATGATTAATTTATTTCCTATTATGGAAAGCACTTTGAATCGCCGTGTATGAAACGTGCGATATAAATAAACTTGCCTTGCCTTTTTGTTTTTACTTTAGTTAATGTGTATAATATTGCTATTTGAGCATAAACAACATCTGCAAGTTATGAGATTCACTCCCGGTTTCACAGATGAGGCTTAAAATTAAGATAAATAAGATTTATTCAGAAATATTACGATTTTATCACGATCCTTTGTCATGTTGGTTTTACTAAATCTAAAGTAATTTCCCTATTTTAAGATCAAAATGAAAAGAATGGCAGATGTTTAGGCCAAAGGCGAAGATAAAAATCTTTGTCCTTTTTTATAATCTTTGTTATCAAAAGAACAAAGACAGGCTACACGTTACAAATACACATAATATAACTTAATGTTAATTAACTATAATATTAATAACCTAATAATAAAACTTTAATTTTGCAGTAGCATTCAAGAAATTTAATTAAATTAAATTAATAGAACACTATTATACACTATATACAAATATTACACTTTTATTAAATATTAAATATTTATTTATTAAACAATAACTCTGTTTTTACTGTATTTTTTAATGAAATAAATGCAGACTTGGTGTCCCCAAACTTTTGAACAGTGCAAATAATTGTTGAAAATAGCCTGGCGTACTTCTTTAAGGTTCAAAACACGGTCTAAACATAAGATTTAACAGCAGACCCGTGTGAAAGAGTGTGCGACAGGTGGAGGGACGGTGTGACACCCGTTCATTTTTATGAATGTGTAAATCTGCGAGTGCGTATGTGGCAACAGGTGGCAGAATCACTGCAGGAGCAGAAACGCTGTAATCTCGTGCCAGAAAGAGCCAGGTCAACACGACCTCCGCTGAACCGCCTGAAAGACCACAGAGTGCCACTGAATAAACACACACTTGATTAAACCACAGTGCACAAGTCGCATTAAGTGCCAGAGTTTGCATGCGAGTGTGTGAACGGGCTCACTTCCAGAACCTACTGCGTCACCTTGCTGTCCGCTTCCTATTTAGACAGCTGCCTATGAGGAAGCATCCTAAATAAAACCGAATCTCTTAAATGTTTGTTTTACAAGGAAAGAACTCCATGTGCCACACAACTAGAGCTGATTTCACAAGAGTTTTTAGTTGGTCTGATCAAGTTGCTTTTCAGTTAATCAATGTGTCAGCATTTAATATTGTATTTAATGAAATCCATTTAGACTAATTTTGGGTTGTTTTGTGTTTTCTGTTTTGTGTGCGCTCACAAAATATTAGCATTTTTGCTTTCAACAAGCTTTAGTAAGGAAAAGTACTGTATTATCACCTAAAAGCTTTGAGAAAGTGCTCTTTTGGTGCTATACTAAATAAAATGTATTAGTAAATCACCAGAAAAACTGGCAAAGATATGATTCCCATTTTCCTCTGAGCGAAGTTACAACCATTTGCTCAATTCTCATCTGATTTTCACATGTGAATGATTCTCAAGACATTATTTTATGCCTAATCCTGATTTTAAGGTTAAAATTATGCAAACATGATTTCTTCTGCTAGATCCGTGGGTGTTTTACTACATTCAAACACTGACACAAAGTTACAGAAAAAATAAATAAATAAATAAAATAAAATAATAATAAAAAAAAAAAAATGATATTATATATATATATATATATATATATATATATATATATATATATATATATATATATATATACACATACATACAACTATTTGAAAATCTGTAATCTGAGGGTGCAAAAAAATCGAAATATTGAGAAAATTGCCTTTAAAGTTGTCCAAATGAAGTCCTTAGCATATAATAATAATAATAATAATAATTAAATAAATAAAAGAAAAAAAAATATATATATATATATACACACACAACTATTTGAAAATCTGTAATCTGAGGGTGAAAAAAAAAATCGAAATACTGAGAAAATTGGCTTTAAAGTTGTCCAAATGAAGTCCTTAGCAATGCATTTTACTAATCAAAAATTAAGTTTTGACATATTTAAGGTAGTAAATGTACAAAATATATTAATGGAACATGATCTTTACTTAAAATCCTAATGATTTTGGCATAAAAGAAAAATCTATCATTTTGACACACAAAATGTATTTTTGGCTATTGCTACAAATACACCCCAGCGACTTATGACTTTTTTTTTTTTTTTTTTTTGGTCCAGGGTCACATTTTGAAAAGTGCATTAAAGGCAGTACATATATAAAAATTACACTTATTTCTCATTTTGTGAAAAAAAAAAATAATAATAATAAACTGTACAAAAGTTTGAATGTTTTTATTGAACCGAGTATCATCAAATGAGGTATTATCAGGTCAGTTTTTTTTCTCAAAACGTACGGCTGTGTTATATTTATGATCCTTTTTCCACTGCGCATATTGTATTATGCATTATGGATTTACCTTCTTCGCAAAGGCCCTTTAAAAATGCATCAAAATGCGGCATCATAATTAATTTGTTTACCTTTTAGAACCTCAAAACGCTAGGGTTTTGCAACACATAACGGCATGCTAGAACGAAAGCTGTTGTTGAGCCCAAAGCAAGCTAAATTTACAGCTCACACAGCGATGCCTGAAATAGCAGCCGGGTTCAAGGCGGCCCATCATAGAGGCAGACACCTGTTCATTAGGACCATTCAGCAGGATGGCAGGGGAAGTGCCTCCCTTGAACACATTTCCCTTTAAAAGAGGATTAGCGCCGGGGGAGCTCTCCATTCCAGCTGTCATCGGTTCCGCCGTGGCATCTGGATCAAAAAGCAATCTCATTTGAGCTGGGAGCGCCGCGATTGGTCGCGCCAGACCCCGGTTAACCTTTGAGTGACAGCTTTAAATCCCTCCTCACATTTAGCGCCACCCCATACATCCAGCTTTCAGAAACACGCTCACTTCGCTGATCCGTAAGCAGATGCTGCGACATCAACCTAAATACAAACAATCGAGATGATGAGATGGAGAATGACGCAACCGATAAAGGAATGAGGGATGGTGCTAATTTAAGCCCTTTTTTGTAAACCAGTCTGTTTATTAGTAGAATCTATGGATGTAAGGATCAGCGTTGGGGGTAACGCATTACAAGTAACGCAAGTTACATAATAATATTACTTTTTAAATGCATTACTTTTTCATTTCCAAGAAAATGTCGGAGTTACTTTTTTAAAAAAGTAAAGCCAGTTACTTTTTGTTTCCTTTATGTATTTAATCCCATTTTATTAACCAATGACTTTGCTGCTGACCTTTGATCCAATTCAACCGTACACTGCAAAAATACTGTTCTTACTTACATTTTTGGTCTCGTTTCCAGCCAAAATATCTAAAAATTCCTAAATCAAGACGGATTTTCTAGACAAGTAAAAATAATTGTCTTGTTTTTTTTTTTCCAAATTGAGTTTTCAAATTATTTCAAACAGAAAACAAGATTATTTAGATTTTTTCCAAGCAAAAACACACTTAATTTTGACTTTAATTTTGTTTTAAGAAAAAAGCAACACAATTTTTATTTGTCTAGAAAATCCTCCTTGATTTAAATTTTTTTATTTTATTTATTTATTTTTTTTTATTTTTATTTTTTTTTTTTTTTAGATATTTTGGCTAGAAACAAAACTAAAAATAATCTAAGAAAAGTGTTTTGCACTGTACTAATAAGCAAAACTTACTTTAGATTAATATTATGCTTTTTTTTCTCATTGCTGAAGAGTGTTGAACTTTCTTCTCCTACAGTTCTTGTTCTTTTTTTTGTTTTTCAGCAGGATTTAGATAATAAAAAAGAAGGACAGAAACATACTTTATTCAAGTGCAAAAATGCAACCATGAGTGCTTAGCAAACAAACATACTTTCATTAAGTATGTTTCTAGCCTTAAGTTGTACTTTAAAATTTAATTGCATTAGATAAAATGTCAAACTAGGGTTACCAGGTAGCATTAACTGTAAAGAAAGACAATTTCACAGGATATTTGTAGCAATAGCCAAAAATACACTGTATGGGTCAAAATTATCGATTTTTCTTTTATTTTTATTTTTATATTAAGTAAAGATCATGTTCCATGAAGATATTTTGTACATTCCCTACCATAAATATGCCAAAACTTCATTTTTTATTAGTAATATGCATTGCTGATAACTAAGTTTAAAGGCAATTTTCTCAATATTTACTTTTTTTTTGCACCATCAGATTCCAGATTTTGAAATAGCTGTATCTCAGCCAAATATCCTATTCTAACAAACTATCCATTTCAAAACATTTACCCTTATGTCTGGTTTTGAGGTCCAGGGTCACAAATCTTGTGAAAACTTGTGAAAAGTAACAAAAATGGGGAATCCTGGGGAAAATATAATTTGATTATAAGTAGGACTTGTCATATGGCATTTGGTTTTGTATTTAATGATGTAAAAATGTGACATTTTTAGCATGGCTTAAGTGTCCAAACACTTTTGGGGTCACTTTGAGTCTATGTGAAGCTGCATGTGAATACAGTATCTCACAGAAGTGAGTACACCCCTCACATTTTTGTAATATTTTATCTTTTTATGTGACAGCACTGAGGAAATGACACTTTGCTACAATGTAAAGTAGTGAGTGTACAGCTTGTATAACAGTGTACATTTGCTGTCCCCTCAAAATAACTCGATGTCTAAACCGCTGGCCACAAAAGTGAGTACACCCCTAAGTGAAAATGTCCAAGTTGGGCCCAATTAGCCATTTTCTCTTCCTGGTGGCATTAGTGTTACAAGGTCTCAGGTGTGAATGGGGTGCAGGTGTGTTAAATTAGCTGTTATCGCTGGTCACTGGAAGTTCAACATGGCACCTCATGGTAAAGAACTCTCTGAGGATCTGAAAAAAAGAATTGTTGCTCTACATAAAGATGGCATAGGCTATAAGAAGATTGCTAAGACCCTAAAACTGAGCCGCACACCGCAGCAAATTGGTCTGCATGGCTGTCGTCCCAGAAGGAAGCCTCTTCTAAAGATGACGCACAAGAAAGCCTGAAAACGGTTTGCTGAAGACAAACAAACTAAGGACGTGGATTACTGGAACCATGTCCTGTGGTCTGAGGATTTACCAAGATAAACTTATTTGGTTCAGATGGTGACATGGCAACCAGGTGAGAAGTGTGTCTTGCCTACAGTCTTGCAATGGTGGTGGGAGTGTTATGGTCTGGGGCATGCTGGGGGGCTACAGTTCATTGAGGGAACAGTTCATTATTGTTCATTTCATTGACAAATAATTGTCCTCAACTACATTTTTTCACAGACAAAAATGAAACGATAACAAACTAAAATTATTTTCAAATGACAAAAACTATGACAAAAATCTACGGCCATTTTCATCAACGAATAAAAACGAGACGAAAATGTTAGGGAGGGACGATATTGAAAGAGATTAATTCAGAAAAATGTTTTGCGTAGATTAGGTTAGATGCGTAAAAACCAGCGGGACACAAGCTCAAATACACTTGCTGCACGTCTAATAAAACATTAAAAAAATGTGAATATGTGGGAGAAGTGCAGACATATGGATAAATTTGACGACGCAAGAGAGAACTCAATTGGGTCTTGTTTTGCACTGTAACTAAACCCAGACTAAATTTACTGTAGATTTAGTTGACTAAAACTAGACTAAAACTAAAAACAATTCAGATGACTAAAATACGACTAAAACTAAATGGCATTTTAGTCAAAAGACTATGACTAAAACTAAATCAAAATTTGCTGTCAAAATTCCTCAATCCACCAGCTTTGTGATGTGGATTGAAGTAAAGCAGTGCTGGAAAATAATGGTGGCCACACAAAATATAGACACTTTGGGCCCAATTTGGACATCTTCAGTTTTGTGGCCAGCGGTTAAGACATTATTTTGAGGGGACAGCAAATGTACACTGTTATACAAGCTGCACACTCACTACTTTACACTGTAGCAAAGTGTCCTTTCTTCAGGGTTGTCACATGAAACACACATGTGGTTATGCTGTTGTGCCTGTGGGAGAGGGAAGGGTGCGGGAACATCTCTTAAGAGTAAGTTACAATAATAGCCTACATGACTAACAATAGAGCAGTAATGGATACCCCCAGCATTGTTGGACAGCGCAATTTCCTGTCCCTGCCCAGAACAAGCCCCCAGTAAGTTAAACGCTGTCAGTGTGCTTAACATGTGTTAATGTGGCCACACACACACAGTAACAACTGTGCCAAAACGTCATTAGTGTGGTCACCAAATCCGATCGGACTGGGTCAGACATAGGACACCTATCATTCCCCAAAGAATTGATATCCAAAGCGGCATTCATTCAGTCAACTGTCACAGCAAACAGTGTCATGCAGAACACTTCGATAAATAAAATGCATCATTTAATCACTCTCATGCAGTGTTGTATAAAGTACCTGAAAGCCATACTTAAGTAAAAGTACAGATATCTTACCAGAAAACCACTTTGGTAGAAGTTGAAGTCACTGTTTAGAATATTACCATGTGATATGTATTGTACTTAAGTACAAACAGTATTTGTTTTATAGTAAACGTACTTAAGTATTGAAAGTAAAAGCACAAGTGAATGCAAAATAGAAAAGAAGCAAATAAAATTTTTTCATAAATATCAAAATTGTGTTCTGCTTCAACTCTTTCTTCCATTTTGTATTTTTAGTTAAGAATAAGAAGCAACATAATAACATAACATAAGAAAACATTTCTGAAAGCGCATTTAGATGTGTAGGGGGGGACATTAATGCATTTAAACGGCCGTTGCACATTCATTAATAATCGTAATGTTTAGTTTTTAACATAAAACGTTGAATACTGATATTTGAAATAATTTAAGACATTGAAAAAAGAGTTGAAATGTGAAATTAAAATTAAAACTGCCAGTGGGTGGCACAAGTGAGTCACTGAGATTCAACCGATTCATTCAAACAACTGAATCATTCAATAAAAAGCATCTGACTGTGTTAATGAGCGAATCACTGAATCATTTTGATCAACCGATTTGTTCAAACGGCTGAATCATTCAGTAAAAAGCATCTGACTGTGTTAATGAGCGAATCACTGAATCATTTTGATCAACCGATTCATTCAAAACGCTGATTCATTTAATAAGTAAACACCGTCCATTGCTCAGAGACGCAAAACAGTGCTGTGATCTGTGTTTGGAACTATTTTCGTTGCAAAATTGAGCAAAAACAAGCAATATATGATGTCTGAAATGTAAGTCACTTAATTGCTTTACTGAACTTGTGTAAAATGATTATTAAGTGTGTTATCATGCTAAAAACGGTACTAATAAATGGAGGTGCTGCACTCTGTGTGTGATTTGGTGATATAGCCTACTTGATAATGTCAGATCACACATCATTACAGCAAAACTAACACATTATCCATCAGATATACTGTATATCACACTCCAGACTCCACTTGAGTGTAAATGAATCATCTGGTTGTTTGTGTAACTTGCGAGCGCCAGACACTGATTCTCAAACCTGCTTTCCTGCGGTCAGTGCTCTTCTGAATATTTTGTAGTAAGTAACGATCAGCATTGGGGTTAACGCATTAGAAGTAACGCAAGTTACGTAATATTACTTT
This sequence comes from Cirrhinus molitorella, assembly GCA_033026305.1. Lineage (NCBI taxonomy): Eukaryota > Metazoa > Chordata > Actinopteri > Cypriniformes > Cyprinidae > Cirrhinus > Cirrhinus molitorella. The sequence goes on along the minus strand of CM065123.1, from coordinate 417,982 downwards.
TTTCAAGTAACTAGTAAAGTAACGCATTACTTTTTCATTTCCAAAAAAAAAAGTTACCAAAAAGTTACTTTTTCAAAAAACTAACGCCAGTTACTTTTTGTTTTCTTTATGTATTTAATCCCATTTTATTAACCAATGACTTTGCTGCTGACCTTTGATCCAATTCAACCGCACATGTTTCCAGACAAAATATAAAACAATTCTTAAATCTAGAAGGATTTTCTAGAGGAGTAAATAATTTTCTTCTTGTTTTCAGAAAAAAAAAAGTCAAAATTAAGTGAGTTTTTGCTTAGAACAAGCTAAATAATCTGCCAATGGGGTAAGCAAAAAAATCAATTATTTCAAACAGAAAACAAGATTATTTTGCTGACCCCATTGGGAGATTATTTCGCTTGTTTCAAGCAAAAACTTAATTTTGACTTGTTTTTTTTCTGAAAACAAGACAATAATTTTTACTCGTCTAGAAAATCCTTCTTGATTTAAGAATTTTTAGATATTTTGGCTGGAAACAAGACAAAAAAATCTAAGTAAGAAAAGCATTTTTTGCAGTGCAATTAATAAGCAAAACTTACTTTATATTAACTAACATTTGTGAGTTTTTTTTTCCTCATTGCTGAAGAGTGTTAAACTTTCTTTTCCTACAGTTCTACTGTACAGACGTCAATTTAATTTTCCTTCAGCCTTAGGCTTATTCACTTCATTTCATTTTGGTGTGAAAGGGCTTTTACATTTGCTAAGAATCAAACGTTTTTATATTAAAAACAAACAAGCCCTGCCCAGATTTAAAAAGTAAAGCAAAAGTAACATAAAGCATTACTTTCCATAAAAAGTAACTAAGTAACGTAATTAGCGAGTTTTTTATGGAGTAATGGAATATTGTAACGCATTACTTTTAAAAGTAACTTTCCCCAACACTGGTACGAATATGCTTTAGGGAAATGTATTGGAGTAAAAGTATACATTTTAAATAGGAAATGTAGTGGAGAAAAAGTAAAAGTAGGCTGAATTATAAAAACTCAAGTAAAGTACAGATACTGCCGAAAAATACTTAAGTACTGTAACAAAGTATTATTACTTCCTTACATTACACCACTGCCCTCATGTCATTCCAAACTTGTATGGATTTCTTTTTTTTCTGTTAAAAACGAAAAAATGTTTTTGGTCGCACTGACTTCCGTAAGATTTTTTGTCAATACTATGAAAGTCAATGGGAGCTGACACCAATTGGTTACCAACATTTTTCTAAATATCTTCTTTTGTGTTCCACAGAAGACAGAAAGGCAGGTTTAGAACGACATGAGAGTGAGTAAATGACAGAATTATGAACTATCCCTTTAAGGGATCAGCTCTCAGTGCTGCTGTCCAATGCTGAATCTGATCTTACAGAGTCACAGAGCAGCACATCTAATCTCAGACGAACCGCCCATTGACTGCTCACTGACCGTCTCATACATCATGCACACTGCAAACTGCTGAAATAACCAGTTACAAACTAGGCCAGCTTTACAAGTACTAAGACAGGATGCAATGTTTATACCAGGGAACACATCTGTGAAAGAACTATAGCAACTAGACAAGTTTGTGAGGTTCAGAGTTTTGAATCTGAAAAATACTGCACTGTGCCTCACCAAGGCTGCATTTATTTGATCAAAAATACAGTAAAACACTAATATTGTTTTACAATTTAAAATAACTGCTTTCTATTTGAATACATTTTAAAATGTAAATTATTCTTGTGACGCAAAGCTGAATTTTCAGCATCGTTACTCCAGTCTTAACACGCTGATTTGATGCTCAAAAACATTTCTGCTTAACATTTTTAGGATGCTTGATAAATAGAAAGTTGATGTACAAGAAGTAGTTTCTTGTAGAATGCAATTACTAGAAGACAGGATCTAAAGTTTGTATCAGTTAATAAAAATAATAAAAACAGTAGTTGTTTACATGATACCAAATTGGCAAATTATAGTAAGTAACCTACATTTACATTTACAAAAGCATAATTTTATTTTCCATCAGAATCAAAATCAAAATTTAATCAGACACCTTTAAAAAATTCTCACATTATCACAGTTTATTTGCTATAATTTAGAAAATGGTAATAAAATATGACAAGAACTCAAGAGTTAAACTGTGTCAGAACAAATTAACCTTGATAAATGTCAAATAACTTTGATAGAAAGGTATGTAACAAAACATGGTTAGGTCAAAGTGTCAAATGAAGTTGCAATGTTTATTTATTTTTTTTTTTTTTTAACAATTTTACTGTTAGTCCACTGTATGAAATATGCTGAGGTATAATATGTCACACTTGAATTTAATTTGCTATCCTCAGTTATATAAATGAACTAGTGTCCTGCACCCACTAGCAAAAAAATAAATAAATAAATAAATAAAAAACAAACATATATATATATATATATATATATAAATATAATAATTATTATTATTATTATTATTATTATTATTATTATTATTATTATTATTATTATTATTATATATATATATATATATATATATATATATATATATATATATATATATATTTATTTATTTATTTATTTATTTTTTTCCTTGATTTTGGACAAATCTAAATTCAGATCACACATTTCTGCTAGTTGATTCTGTGTTTTCTGGCTGCCATGCCACATTTTACACATTGGTCAACAATGGCCAACCAAAAAAATAACACATCAGACAGACTTTATGCTTATGTTTAAAGTCTGTCTACGTGAATCTAGCTCAGCGCACCATGGCAGAGCACTGAATAAACCCATAAAGATCAGTGGAGTTCTGCTGATTACATTAGAGATTTTCACTATAGACACAAGAACAATAGCGTCCCTTTGATTCACAATTCATTCTTTACTCCCATCAATCAAGCAGATGAGGTCCTCTCAAAAAGAAGAATCACTGGAGCAAAACAAACTAACCACAGGAATGAGCCAACACACTAGAAATCAAGGAAACAATGCACCAGTATAACTTCAGATGGACAGACCGGTATGATCCAGTCTGTATGAGCACACGAGAAACCGCACACATCTCAAATGCTCCAATAAACATCAATACACTACGATTCTACCTAATGGCTCACACTGTAAACGCTTCTCTTCATCGATGGCTCATCTCGTTGATCCTACAGTCTCAGAGGTTTTACACAAGAGAAACTATTAAGACTAAATAAAAAATACACTACAGAAATGCATCCATTAAAGGGGTCACTGGATGCAAAATTCAGTTTTACATGTGGTTTGAACATAAATGTGTTTTGGCAGTGTGTGTACATAATAAGGATGCAACAACATAGTTCACGGTTCAATATGTACCCAGGGCTTGCAAAATTTCTAAATCTCTGGTAGCCCTTCGGGCAGGTACTCTTCAGATTTTGGCAGCCCGAAAATAATTTAACTAGCCCAAAAAAAAAAAAATTATATATATATACTTTTTACACAACTTGCATGAACAGTTACAATAGTGTTTGTTATTATTTAATTTATTCAGCAAAGTTGAATTTCCATTTTAAATAATGCTTTCTACTCATCAAATAATCCTGGGGGAAAAACAAACAAAAAAAAAGATATGATGGTTTCCACAAAAATAAATAAAAACATAAATAAAATAAGGCAGCTGTTTTTAAAATTGAAATGTTTCTTGAGAAGCAAAACAGCATAGAATGATTTCTGTGACACGACTGGAGTAATGATGCTGAAAAATCAGCTTTTCATCACAGGAATAAATTCCGCATTAAAGTATAATAAAATAATTTAAAATTGTTACTTTTTTTTTTTAATTAATTAATTTTTATATTTTATTTAACCATACTATGACCGACAAGACCGGGACACAGAGGGAAAAAAAATAAAAATAAAAAAATAATTGGGAAGAAAGTCAACAGAAAGAGGAAAAGAAAAAAAAAAGAAGAAAATAAAAAGGAGGAGGATAGAGAGAGAAGAAAGACAATGATAATAAAAAATGATAATCTGCTTCCATACTTGCTGAAAAAAAAACAATAAAAGACACAACAGCAGAGCAACTGCAACAACATCTAATGTCCATATGAATCACAGTAAATACTAAATGTTAATGTTATTACGCAGCAAACTAAAAAAAAAAAAAAAAAAAGGGGCTGAATGATGATAGCATAGCTACACATACACACTGTTATGTGTTATCTGTGTTACTGACAGGCCGAGAAAAAAATAAATAAATAAAAAAATTGTTACATTTTTTTCTGAATATTGTTGTTTTGACTGTATTTTTTAAATCAAACTAATGCATTTAAAAAATAATAATAATAAAATCTTTTGAGCAGTAGCTCAGTGTTTTCTAACTCTTGTATTGCTACCAAACCCACAATCCTTCGTGCAAAAGTGCAACTTAGTTCCCTCTGAAAACGCTTGCTCATGCTAGTGGACACAACTCCACAACTGACTTTAAATGATGTTTAAAGCATCAGGCGAGTGTGGTTGGCACTCGTGCATTAAACAGTCATTCCACGGCATCACGGGAGGTGAATGTTGCCCAGTGCAACGTGATCCGACTGTCAGCTCTTCTACTACCCCACCAGAGCAACTTCAGTCCACAGCTATTTATAGTCGCTCTTCAGGATTTGCATGCAATCAGCTTCAGATGAACCGGTGCCACGTCACACTCACATTTCTGCACTCATTTTGACTGGCCAACACACACAAGACACACCACTGTACTGCTGTACTGTCCTTCTCTTGACATATACAGTAATGAACCAGGAAAGAAAAACACTTAAAGACGAAATAAAGGCGTTTATTTATTAAAAAGCAGGATATCTGACTTTATGACTGCATCATAAGAAGAGGGCGTTACTTAGGAACATGCAGGGAAACACTTTCATTAATAAATCATTAAACATTATATAATGCCTAATCATTAGATATTCAATATGCATGCACATATCTAGAAACACAGACAATGTGCTTACATTTACTAATATACTTATTAACAGATCATTATTTCATGTAAAATGAAAACTCAATTCATATGATCATGCACTGTTTAAAAATCTTTGATCACTTGATTTGTCAGATGGTTTACAATGAGTAAACGCTTCATTAATTAAACAATAAATGTTATATAATGCCTAATGGATCTTCGGTTAATGCTTTGAAATGTCATTAAACTTTCAATTCATATGATCATACTCTTTAAAAATCTACATATTGTTTAATTACACGATGATTAAACAATGATTTATTAATGATCTGTTGAGCATTGCATAATGTTTGTTAATGATTAATGAAAGTTACCAGAACAGCGGATATCACCCATTTATTCCATGATGGAAACAAAGACAACACAACAGTGACGAAACAGAAATCAGAGAGAAAAAAAAAAAAAAGTGAGAACTGAGAAAATTACTTATTTCTGCCCATTTCCATTATTTTTTCTCACAATTGCAAGTTTGCATCTTTTTTTCTCAGAATTTCTTGATACAAACTCATAATATGCTTGTTATAAAGTCAGAATTGTGAGAAACTTGCAATTCTGAGAAATGAAGTCAGAATTGTATGATCTAAACTCGCAATTGCAAGTTATAAAATCAGAATTGCGAGATGAACTACCAGTCAAAAGTTTTTGAACAGTAAAATTTAATGTTTTTAAAGAAGTCTCTTCTGCTCACCAAGTCTGCATTTATTTGATCCAAAGTACAGCAAAAAAACCTACTCTGCTCTAGCTGTTTTTAACATAATTATATCAATAAATGTTTTTTTTTTTTTTTAAGCAGCAAATTAGAATATTAGAATATTACTTCTGAAGGATCATGTGACTGAAGTAATGATGCTAAAAATTCAGCTCTGAAATCACAGGAAAAAATGTCATTTTAAAATATACTTTTTTAAATAGAAGAGAGTCATTTTAAATAGTAAACATATTTTATACGTTTTTTACATTTTTTTTGCTGTACTTTGGATCCAATTAATGCAGCCTTGGTGAGCAGAAGAGACTTCTTTAAAAAAAAACATTCAAAATCTTTTGACTGGTAGTGTATAAACTTACAAATCAGACTTTTTTATATTATATATATACACATATATATATATATATATATATATATATATATATATATATATTGCATGATGTAAACAGAACTGTCAAAGGTACAATTAGAATTGTGAAAAAAGTCAGAATTGTGAAATGTAAACTCCCATTGCGAGATATAAATGTAAACTCTGAGGGGGAAAGCTGAACTGTGCAATATAAACTTACAATTACTCTTTTTATATTTGTATTCTGTAGCACAAACAGGTAACAATTATGAGGCTTTATCTAAACACAAATGTAAAACAAACAGAAGCATCAAGGCATATTGCATTTGTGGAAGGTTTCTCAATGCTGCAAAGCGATCAGTGTGTTCTCTGTGTTTCTCGGTTACAAGTTTTACTGTTCAAAAACTTTTGACTGGTACTTTATCTTGCAATTCTGAGTTTATGTCATGCAATTCTGATTCATTTCTGAGAATTGAGAGTTTCTCTCAATTCTGACTTTATAACAAGCATATTGCAAGTTTGTATCAAGAAATTCTAAGAAAAAAAGATGCAAACTTGCAATTGTGAGAAAAAAATCTGAATTGTGAGATTAAAGAGTCACAATTACCTTTTTTAATCAGAAATGGGCCGAATAGGTACTTTTCTCACAGTTCTGACTTGTTTAAAAACAAACATTCAAAATCTTTTGACTGGTAGTTTATAAACTCACAAATCAGACTGTTTTTTCATCATATTGCATGATATAAACAGAACTGTCAAAGGTACAATTAGAATTGTGAAAAAAGTCAGAATTGTGAAATGTAAACTCCCAATTGCAAGACATAAATGTAAACTCTGAGGGGGAAAGCTGAACTGTGCGATATAAACTTACAATTACTCTTTATATTTTCATCCTGCAGCACAAATAGTTAACTACTATGAGGCTTTATCTAAACACAAATGTAAAACAAACAGAAGCATCAAGGCATATTGCATTTGTGGAAGGTTTCTCAATGCTGCAAAGCGATCAGTGTGTTCTCTTACAAATTCTGAGTTTATGTCATGCAATTCTGATTCATTTCTGAGAATTGAGAGTTTCTCGCAATTCTGACTTTATAACCAGCAATTGCGAGATTTTATCATGCAATTCTGACTTCATTTCTGAGAATTGCGAGTTTCTCTCAATTCTGAGTTTATAACAAGCATATTGCAAGTTTGCATCAAGAAATTCTAAGAAAAAAAGATGCAAACTTGCAATTGCGAGAAAAAAAATCTGAATTGTGAGATTAAAAAGTCACAATTACTTTTTTAATGTTTTATTCAGTGCAGAAATAGGCACTTTTCTCACAGTTCAGACTTGTTTAAAAAAAAAAACAACTTTCAAAATCTTTTGACTGGTAGTGTATAAACTCACAAATCAGACTTTGCATGATATAAACAGAACTGTCAAAGGTACAATTAGAATTGTAAAAAAAAAAAAGTCAGAATTGTGAAATGCAAACTCCTATTGCAAGACATAAATGTAAACTCTAAGAGGGAAAAGCTGAACTGTGCGATATAAACTTACAATTACTCTTTATATTTTCATCCTGCAGCACAAATAGGTAACTACTATGAGGCTTTATCTAAACACAAAAATGTAAAACATCAGAAGCATCAAGGCATATTGCATTTGTGGAAGGTTTCTCAATGCTGCAAAGCGATCAGTGTGTTCTCTGTGTGTTTGTCGGTGCGTTGGGTCAGTGTTATGCAACAGCGGGCAGCACTATAGTGTTATAATGACGTCCTGCTCTGTGTACTACACTCACGCTGAGCGCTTCCGCCGCACAGGAAACTGGCCGAGTTCTGATTCACTCATACACTGCGTATCACAGCATGTTAGTTTCAGGACATTCGTTCGCTTTTGGTGACGAGTCAACAAATGTGTCTTGGATCTGGAGCATCTAACTTTGCATTGTGTGATTCACTAGATCATTTCAGTAGCACACTATTCTTACCATTCTGCCATTTACCGCAAAGATCTTTTTTTAGTATTTAATAATATTTTAAATACATTTCAATTCATTTTAGTCTGTTTTAGTACATTTCTATTTCACAAGCGGTTCCATGGGCTGCCATAGATAATAATAGGAAATATAACGGATACAATAGGTGCATTTGCACTTTCAGTGCTTGGCCCCTAATTATCAGCTTTATCATCAACTTACTAACCCCCTGCAGTTCCTTCCCAAACCCCCATATTGCGAGTTACGTAATAAATATTACTTTTTTCCAAGTAACTAGTAAAGTAACGCATTACTTTTTCATTTCCAAGAAAATATCTGAGTTACTTTTTCAAAAAACTAACGCCACTTACTTTTTGTTTCCTTTATGTATTTAATCCCATTTTATTAACCAATGACTTTGCTGCTGACCTTTGATCCAATTCAAGCGTACACTGCAAAAATACTGTTCTTACTTACATTTTTTGTCTTGCTTCCAGCCAAAATATCAAAACTCTTAAATCCAGAAGGATTTTCTAGACAAGTAAATAATTACTCGTTTTGAGTTTTTGCTTAAAACAAGCAAAACAATCTGCCAGTGGGGTAAGAAAAAAATATATATTTCAAACAGAAAACAAGATTATTTTGCTTACTCCATTGGGAGATTATTAAGCTTGTTTCAAGCAAAAACACACTTAATTTTGACTTGTTTTCAGAAAAAACAAGACAATATTTTTTACTTGTCTAGAAAATCCTTCTTGATTTAAGAATTTTTTGATATTTTGGCTGGAAACAAGACACAAAAATCTAAGTAAGAAAAGCATTTTTGCACTGTACTATTAAGCAAAACTTTATATTAACTAACATTTGTGTTTTTTTCTCATTGCTGAAGAGTGTTTCTTTCTTTTCCTACAGTTCTACTGTACAGACGTCAATTTACTTTTCCTTTAGTCTTAGGCTTATTCACTTCATTTCATTTTGGTGTGAAAGGGCTTTTACATTTGATAAGAATCTAATGTTTTATATTAAAAACAAACAAGCCCTGCCCAGATTTAAAAAGTAACGCAAAAGTAACATAACGCACTACTTTCCATAAAAGTAACTAAGTAACGTAATTTGTGACTTTTTTAGGGAGTAACGCAACATTGTAACGCATTACTTTCCGTAAAAAGTAACTAAGTAACGTAAATAGTTACTTTTTTAGGGAGTAACGCAATATTGTAACGCATTACTTTCCATAAAACTAACCAAGTAACATAATTAGTTACTTTTTTAGGGAGTAACGCAATATTGTAACGCATTACCTTCCATAAAAAGCAACTAAGTAACGTAATTAGTTACTTTTTTAGGGAGTAACGCAATATTGTAACGCATTACTTTCTGTAAAAAGTAACTAAGTAACATAATTGGTTACAATATTGCATTACTCTCTAAAAAATAACTAATTATGTTACTTAGTTACATTTTATAGAAAGTAGTGCGTTACAATGTTGCGTTACTCCCTAAAAAAGTAACTAATTACGTTACTTGGTTAGTTTTATGGAAAGTAATGCGTTACAATATTGTGTTACTCCCTAAAAAAGTAACTAATGTTACTTAGTTACTTTTTATGGAAAGTAATGTTACAAATATTGCGTTACTCCCTAAAAAAAGTAACGCATTACTGTTAAAAGTAACTTTCCCCAACACTGTTTGGGAAACCCTAGAGTAATGCAAATGTAGAGCGTTCCAAATCATTCTCATCTGAGCTTCCACTTCAAAATGCGAAAACAATCTTAGAAGGCAGATGCTGACTGTAGGCAGAGCTCTAGGTTTGGAACAGAGCTAACAGACACACGCTCCACCTTTGGTTAACCGAAACCCCAGTGCTTTTACAAACCAGTCCATTATGCCGGCTACAGTGTGCTGATGGTAGACTCTAATGAGCAGGACAGAGCAGTTGGTGCGTGTTCTTCAGTGTGGATTGAAGGGCCTGGGGGCGATCAAGATGTGTTTATGGGGGAGGGAGATCTCAGAGACTCTTCACACGGAGCAGGGGATGCCGCTTGTATTTGTGTGTATGAGCGAGTCTAGTATTCAGGTCACAGCGTTCCTCACCTCCTCAGCGTCAGCATCTACAGACGGATCTGAGGAGGGATTCTCTGATTACTGATGGAAACCATTTCAGCGTGTGAGCAAATGACAGCACACCCACAGTCCCATCACTGACCGGCTCACGCACAACTACTAATTAGCGCTTACAATTTGGTCGACTTCCGGGCGTCGGAGGTCCAGGATTTGCCTGACGCGTGCTTATGTAATGTTAATGCCATTTTGAGGAGAAACTAGTCATTAGATTTAAAGTTTGGCTATCAAATCTTTAAAAAATATTTACACATATTTGTTTACTTGTGAGGAAATAAGCTAGATTTCCATGAGTAGAGCTGCATTCTGGATATAAGTATGATTTATGGCTGATATCTATACATGCTAGTCATACAATCTCCTCCTGTCTAAATGGACATTTGTGAGCCAGAACAGACTGAAGCTATGGATTTTAAGTCAAAAGTCTGGCTATGTGAGACTAGGTGAAAAATGATGAAACAAGCACAAACTGAACAAACAAACAAACAAACCAGCATTAAATGAGAACGTATCTAGTGATTTTTGGACAAACCTAAATGCACTTGGTTATCTGCTAGTTGGTCGGACTATAACATACATGCAAAATGAAAATGTCCTTAGAAAAGCTAGTCTAATTTTCTATTTACTTATCTAGTAAGAGCTTAACATGTAGTCGTCTTATTTTCAGAATTTTTATTTTTGTACCATTGCTTTTTTCTTAATCGTTTTGAAAATGGTAAATATAAAATATAAAAAAAAAAATAAAATGAATACAGTTGTAGCTGATTTAAAGTAAACAAAATATTAAAATAAAATTAATAAAATTGTAGCTGATTTAAAGTAAAAATAAAATATTAAAATAAAAACAGATGTAAAATTGTAGCTGAAATAAAGTGAATATAAAATATTAAAATAAATTACAATAAATAAATGAAATTGTAGCTGAAATAAAGCAAATATAAATATTAAAATAAATAAATATAAAATAAACAAAACTGTAGCTGATATAAAGTGAATATAAAATATTAAATTAAAATAAATACCTAAAATTGTAGCTGAAATATAGTGAATGTAAAATATTAAAATAAAAAATTAAATTGTAGTTGAAATGAAGTGAATATAAAATATGAAAATAAATAAAACATGAATGAAATGAATAAACAAACATGCAAACAAACTAGCATTAAAGGAGAAACTTGAGACGCAGTGGCCAGAATATCATTGAAATTGGCGATGCACTATTTTGACCAAACACCTGAAACAGCTCACATAAAAACACCATTGAACACTACCCACAAGAAATGAAAAATGTTGTACACAAGTAAAATAAATGTATGCATGATCTGAAAGCTGAATAAATAAGATTTAAATGGTATGGTTACTAAACTTTAAAGTTGTCCAAATTAATTTCTTGTCAATGCATTTAAGTTTTGAGCAGGAAATGTACAAAATATCTTAAACGCCAACTTGAGTGCACTCACTTTCGCTGGGTGCTATAGGACAGGTCTCGTTTTCACCCATAGGTGTCAGTGATCCCAGCGGGAGAAGGACAATAACACAGAAAACCAGCAACAATGCAATGTCTCTCAGTCAAATCTCCTCAACATCCTGTCTCTCATTCTTTCTGTCTCTTTCATATTCTATAAACACCTCCCCTGGCACACTCAGCTACTAAAACTCTCTCTCTCTCTTTCTCTCTTGCTGGATTTGTTTCAATTTCTTAGTGGCTCTTCCAGTGAGATGACAGGAAGTTGGCAAACACTTCTACAGAGGGCTTCTTCGTCTCTTCATTCTCCCAGGATTCCCTGAGTTGGCTTACATCCACCGTTGTGTGTGTGTTTGTGTATATTTGCGTTCATGACTCTTTAAAAACATTTTTTTTCAAGAGGAACACCCTGTGGCTTCGCTACACAAATACACTGAGATTTATGATGCAACAACCACAGCTAAAAAGCTCATTAGTGACCAGAGCTTGTTCTCAATCACCACCTCGACTAGACAAAAACATGCATCCCAATGAGCAAACGTCAGAATTTAACTCAAAACCTCTAAACTAAGCTGCAAAAACCGCTCCACCTCAGAAAGACGCACTGATTGTCCACATTTACATCCCAAAGACAACAAAAACTAGCTCAATCCATCATGGAAAGGCTATAAGTAGGAAGTGTGTGCAGTGTTGGGAGTAACGCATTACAAGTAACGCAAGTTACATAATAACATTACTTGTTCAAGTAACCAGTAAAGTAACGCATTACTTTTTCATTTACAAGAAAATATCTGAGTTACTTTTTCAAAAAACTAACGCCAGTTACTTATTGTTTCCTTTATGTATTTAATCCCATTTTATTAACCAATGACTTTGCTGTTGACCTTTGATCCAATTCAAGCGTACACTGCAAAAATACTTCTCTTACTTAGATTTTGTGTCTTGTTTCCAGACAAAATGTCAAAAAAAAATTCAAGAAGATTTTTTTTTCTAGACAAGCAAATCATTATTTTCTTGTTTCCAGAAAAAAAAGAAAAGTCAAAATTAAATGAGTTTTTGCTTAGAACAAGCAAAATAATCTGCCAATGGGTTAAGCAAAAACATATTATTTCAAACAGAAAACAAGATTATTTTGCTTACCCCAATTGGGAGATTATTTTCAAGCAAAGTGTTTCAAGCAAAAACACTTAATTTTGACTTGTTTTCAGAAAAAAAAACAAGACAATAATTTTCACTTGTCTAGAAAATCCTTCTTGATTTAAGAATTGTTTGATATTTTGGCTGGAAACAAGACAAAAAATCTGAGTAAGAAAATCATTTTTTGCAGTATACTAATAAACAAAACTTACTTTAGATGAACTAACATTTGTGTTTTTTTCTCATTGCTGAAGAGTGTTGAACTTTCTTTTCCTACAGTTCTACTGTACAGACGTCAATTTAATTTTCCTTTAGTCTTAGCCTTATTCACTTCATTTCATTTTTGGTGTGAAAGGGCTTTTACATTTGATAAGAATCAAACATTTTTATATTAAAAACAAGCAAACCCTGCCCAGATTTAAAAAGTAACGCAAAAGTAACGTAACGCATTACTTTTAAAAGTAACTTTCCCCAACACTGAGTATGACTGATGTGTCATTCCTAAACACTAGAACAAATGGAAAAGAATGAGAGAGAAAGGACTGAAGTTCATTTTAATAAGGCTTCTCCTCATTTTGAATGGCTGTTAACAATTGTTAAAAGAAATAGTTCACCCCAAAAAGATGCACTTTTTTTATGAGAAAAATGTTGCATTACATCACTTGCTCACTAATTGATCCTCTGAAGTGAATGGGTGCCGTCAGTTCAAACAGCTGACACAAAAATCACAATAATTCACAAGTAATCCAGATGACTCCAATCCATGACTTAACATCTTTTGAACTGAAAATATACATGTTTGTAATAAATTCAAAATTGGGGTGTTTTCACTTTAAATCTTCACTTCTGACCACAGTATCAGTTTATAATCCCTAAACATGCTTCCTCTATTGACAAAGTCCATTTATTGTCATTCTCTCACTTCAAAATCCACCAACATATTAGTTTGGAACTGTTTTTGACCATTTTTCACTTGTAAACAGCCCTTGACTTGCACATATTTCATAACTAGAGGAAACATTATTATGGTTAAAGAACTTGTGTTTTGATTAGGAGCAAAGGTTTAAAGTTAAATTTGATGGAGTGGAGTGGTGTGGATTATTGTGATGTTTTTATCAGCCGTTTGGACTCTCATTCTGACGGCACCCATTCACTGCAGAGGATTCATTAATGAGCAAGTATTGCAAGTTACCATTCTTGGAGAGAACAGGCCTGTTTGGATTACTTATGAATTATTGTGATGCTTTTATCAGCTGTTTGGACTCTCATTCTGACGGCACCCATTCACTGCAGAGGATCCATTGGTGGGCAAATGAAGCAAGTTATTGTTATTGGAGTGAACAGGCCTTTCTTGGAAGAGATATAGTCATTGTAAAGTGCAACCTATAAACTACATTTGGACCCAACATTTTAAAGACACAGTAACAAAAAAAAAGCCTTTAGTTCGAAGGAGGTTAGACAATCATTAGTGGCCATCTCCAAATATAAGTCTCAAAATAGATATGAAGTAAACTAAACCATGACTGTGTTTGACACATTTGCTTGTAAACAGCCTTTTTCAACTCCGATTCAGACAACTTTTTCTCTGGAGGAAGTATTATTATGGTTTATGAACTCATGTTTTGGTTAGAAGTGATGGTTTAAAGTTAAATTTGATGGAGTGGAGTGGTGTGGATTACTTGTGATGTTTTTATCAGCTGTTTGGACTCTTATTCTGACGGCACCCATTCACTGCAGAGGATCTATTGGTGGGCAAACGATGCAAGTTATCAATATTGGAGTGAACAGGCCTTTTTTTGAAAGAGATATAGACACATTGCAAAGTGCAAACTGTAAACTACATTTGGACCCAACATTTTAAATTTAAAAAAAGAAAAAAAAAGCCTTAAAGGCACAGTAGCAAAAAAAAGCCTGTTTAGTTCGAGGGGGGTTAGGCAATCATTACAGAGGCCTTCTGCAAATATAAGTCTTAAATGTACAGTAGCAAAAACAGTCCATTCAACTGAAAAGAGTTATGAACTAAACTAAACTATGACTGTTTTTAACACATTTGCTTGTAAACAGCCCTTTTCAACATCGATTCAGACAACTTTATCACTGGAGGAAGTATTATTATGGTTTATGAACTCATGTTATGGTTAGAAGTGATGGTTTAATCTTAAATTTGATGAACTGGAGTGGTGTGGATTATTGTGATGTTTTTATCAGCTCTTTGGACTCTCATTCTGACGGCACCCATTCACTGCAGAGGATCACAGGAAGTTATCATTATTGGAGTGAACAGGCCTTTTTTGGAAGAGATATAGACACATTGTAAAGTGCAACCTGTAAAAAACATTTGGACCGAACATTTCAAATACATTTTAAAAAGTCTTAAAGGCACAGTAACAAAAAAAGCCTGTTTAGTTCAAAGTAGGTTAGGCAATCATTACAAATGTCATCTGCAAATATAAGTCTTAAATGTACAGTAGCAAAAACAGTCCATTCAACTGAAAAGAGTTATGAACTAAACTACACTATGACTGTTTTTAACACATTTGCTTGTAAACAGCCCTTTTCAACCCTGATTCAGAAACTTTATCACTGGAGGAAGTATTATTATGGTTTATGAACTCATGTTATGGTTAGAAGTGATGGTTTAAAGTTAAATTTGATGGAGTGGAGTGAAGTACTTGTGGATTATTATGATGATTTTTTTTTATCAGCTGTTTGGACTCTCATTCTGACGGCACCCATTCACTGCAGAGGATTAATTGATGAGCAAATGACGCAAGTTATCGTTATTGGAGTGAACGGGCCTTTTTCGGAAGAGATATAGACTAAAGTGCAACCTGTAAAAAACATTTGGACCCAACATTTTAAATAAATTAAAAAAAGTCTTAAAGGCACAGTAACAAAAAAAAGCCTGTTTAGTTCAAAGGAGGTTAGGCAATCATTACAGAGGCCATCTGCAAATATAAGTCTTAAATGTACAGTAGCAAAAACAGTCTATTCAACTGAAAATATATATAAACTAATCTAAACCATGACTGTTTTTAACACATTTGCTTGTAAACAGCCCTTTTCAACCCTGATTCAGAAACTTTTTCACTGGAGGAAGTATTATTATGGTTTATGAACTCATGTTATGGTTAGAAGTGATGGTTTACTATTAAATTTGATGGAGTGGAGTGGTGTGGATTACTTGTGAATTATTGTGATGTTTTTATCAGCTGTTTGGACTCTCATTCTGACGGCACCCATTCACTGCAGAGGATCCATTGGTGGGCAAATGATGCAAGTTATCGTTATTGGAGTGAACGGGCCTTTTTAGGAAGAGATATAGATAAACTGTAACATTTCACATATTTCTCTGCCGATTCAGACAACTTTTTCACGGGAAGTAGTATTATTATGGTTTATGAACTTGTGTTTGGTTAGAAGTGACAGTTTAAAAGTTAAATTTGATGGGGTGGAGTGTTGTGGATTACTCGTGTGGATTATTGTGATGTTTTTATCAGCTGTTTGGACCCAAAATTTTAAATACAAAAAAAGAAGTCTTAAAGGCACAGTAACAATAAAGAGGTTAGACAAATCTGCAAATATAAGTCTTAAGTGTACAGTCTCTTCATCTGAACCTATGACTATTTTTGACACATAAAACCCAGAGTGGCTTTAGCAGAAAGAATAAATAATGCAATTATGGTATGAGCCCTTTAAATGACACAAATGAAGGCATGTCCTTCTGGAGCAGCGATGAGAATGCGATCAGGCCAGCAGCTCTGCACATTCAGCGTTCAGTATAAGTAACAGTCAGAGGCCAACAGGCCGCTGTGTTGTTGTGTAACTGTACACCGGCCGCTTGCACACTACTCCAGAAAGATCAGAGCGTCCACACCGACGCTAACCAACCATCAGCCTGCCTTACATGACATCAGCACATTATCTCTCGCTCTCCAAACTATGAATGGTGGATGTGTGTGTTTAAGAGGGAGGGATCAAGTGACTCACCTAACACACACACACTCTCACACACACACCAGCAGTGAGGTGGCAATCAGCTTTACGTCTGTGACTCATGTTTACTTCACTTATTGCACGGAATCGGCTCTATTTCCACGCTGCAGTGTTAATATTTACCTAATGATAGCAGCACATCTACACACCCTCACAAAAAATCCACAAGCTAAAGACGCTGCACAGAACAAACACACTTTCCTGTTTGAATCCTGGAGAGTGTGTGCATTTATTTGTTGCACAAAGTTAGCAAATCAAGAACCTTATGAAAATGTCAATATTTTACATTTTTTAAGAGTCATTGCAAATAGAAAGAAACATTTTCATTTATAGCTGAGCAACCATCTATATATATATATATATATATATATATATATATATATATATATATATATATATTATATTATATTATATTATATTATATAATATAAAGTAGTTATTTTAATAATAATAATAATTATATATATATATATATATATATATATATACACATAGAAAAAAAATATTATATATATATATATATATATATATATACACACATAGAAAAAAAATATTATATATATATATATATATATATATATATATATATATATATTTTTTTTTTTTTTTTTTTTATTACACAAAAAAGTTGCTGAAATTATTCTACTAATAATAAATAACTGAGGTCTTTAGGTTAAAGAAGGTCATTTCTGGTTATGCACATTGCTACAAATAAAAAAAAAAAACAATCTGAAAATGTTTTACTCTCCTCTATTTTGGACAATTATTTTTTTACCCTCAAAGTTTAAATAAAACAGATTACTGGAGATATTTTACAAGAATATACCATTTCAGTCTCTACAAATAATCACAAAGAAACGGCACTAAATTAAACATTCAATTTGAGCGAAAATCATTTATACACCATTTCTTCCTCTGTGTTGTTATTTAAAGCACTAATGAAACAACAAAGCATCTTAGTTTGCCTACAAAAACCAAACCTTAGATAACATCAGACATTTCTAAACATGAAGCGAGTAAAAGCTCGTTTTTGGTTGCATATAGCAAGGCTTTTCAAACATGCACTGTAAAAAATGACTGAATTAAACTGTAAAAAACTAAAAAAAAGCTACAGTAAAAACCTGTTAAATGGTTAATGGTAAAAGACTGTACAATTTACAGTGAATAATTCCCTGTGTTACTTTTTTTTTTTTTAAAGCAGGTTTGAACATTGTCCAACCGTAAATATATCAAAATGTAATTAAAAAAAAAAAAAAGTAATATGCATTGCTAAGAACTATATTTGGACAACTTTAAAGGTTTATTTTTATTTTTTGGCACCCTCAGATTCCAGATCTCAGCCAAATAATGGCCTATACTAACAAATGATACATCAATTGAAAGCTCATTTATCCAGCTTTCAGATGATGTTTAAATGTCAATATTGAAAAACTGACCCTTATGACTGGTTTTGTGGTCCAGGGTCACATATCCAGGGATCCACCTCTAAACCAAATGTCAAATTCCCTGACTTTCACTGACTAAAAAGCTGAATTTCCATGACCTATAATAAACAGATGTATCCATTTGCAAGCTTTATTTACTTGTTCACAGACATTTTTAGTACAAAACACACACACAACTTTTTTTTTTACCAGTTAAATGCACTTTGATATTTTTCTGTACTATTTCTACAGAAATACATTTGTTTTTATGCTTTCATAACCATAACCTAACCATAAAAATAGGCAAAACTCATGAAACAACGAAATAAAACAAAATCCGAAATAGAAAAATTACATTTTGATAAACTGAAATAAAAAAATTAAAGCAACCAACAAAAATCCTTGCTATTCCATTAATTGGACAAAATAAATTAAAATTCCCTGACCTACAGTGTCTGAAATAGACCTTTTAAAATTCCATTCCAAATTCCTGTGTTAAATGTGCCCAGGAACATACAGTTGTGCTCAAAAGTTTACATACCCCTTTCAGAATCTGCAAAATGTTCATTCTATTAGCAAAATAAGAGGGATCATACAAAATGCATGTTATTGTTTATTTACTACTGACCTGAGTAAGATATTTGACATAAAAGACATTTACATATAATCCACAAGAAAACAATAGCTGAATTTATAAAAATGACCAAGCACTTGATTCTTAATACTGTGTTGTTTCCTGAATGACCCACAGCTGTGTTTTTTGTTTAATGATAGTTGTTCATGAGTCCATTGTTTGTCCTGAACAGTTAAACTGTCTGCTGTTCTTCAGAAAAATCCTTCAGCGTCCACAAATACTTTGGTTTTCCAGCATTTTTGTGTATTTGAACCCTTTCCAGCAATGACTATGATTTTGAGATCCATCTTTTCACACTGAGGACAACTGAGAGACTCATATGCAACTATTACAGAAGGTTCAAACACTCACTGATGCTCCAGAAGGAAAAAACATGCATTAAGAGCCGGGGGTGAAAACTTTTGAACAGAATGGAGATGTGTACATTTAGCTCATTCCGCCTAAATATCATATTTTTTCATTTAGCACTGCCCTTCAGAAGCTACAGAAGATACTTGCGTGTTTCCAAGACGACAAAATTATCTTCAAATTTCAAAAGTTTTCACCCCCGGCTCTTAATGCATGTGTTTTCCTTCTGGAGCATCAGTGAGTGTTTGAACCTTCTGTAATAGTTGCATATGAGTCCCTCAGTTGTCCTCAGTGTGAAAAGATGATCACAAAATCATACAGTCATTGCTGGAAAGGGTTCAAATACACAAAAATGCTGGAAAACCAAAGTATTTGTGGACGCTGAAGGATTTTTCTGAAGAACAGCAGGCAGTTTAACTGTTCAGGACAAACAATGGACTCATGAACAACTATCATTAAACAAAAAACACAGCTGTGGATCATTCAGGGAACAACACAGTGTTAAGAATCAAGTGCTTGGTCATTGGATTATATGTAAAATATCAGTGATAAATTAAAAAAAAAGCATGCATTTTGTATGATCCCGTCTTATTTTGCTAAAAGCATGAACATTTTGCATTCTGCAAGGGTATGCAGCATTAAAATCATTTGCAATCCCACTGAAAACAAAGTTAAATTCTGCATATATCGAGTGTTTGTAAGTCAGCGGACAGCGCCGTGGTGCTGAAATCTCTGGCGCCGCAGCTTTCAATGCTCAGGTCAAAACAACATCAGATATTCACATCGATTAAACTGGAACACTATGAGCTGTCTTTATGAAGTGTGCACTAGAAAAAGGCGATAATGGCGCATAATGCAAGCCCAGAGCCAAGAGAACGAACAAGCGGAGGCCTGATGCCCACATGACTAATGAACACAAAAAATGTGATTCTCACACTCGGAATCAAACGAACAGGGATCATTCAGCCAACAGCTCACATATAGAAGCCACAAAGCGCTTACTTCAACATAGACTGCTCCTTCTCCTCCTCTTTCTTCTGCCTGTCCATGACACCGAGGATGATCTTCCTCTCCTCCTCGGTGAGGTGGCTCAGGTCCGGCATCTCCGGCAGGACAGGCCCGCTGCGGGGCCCGGCTGGAGCAGACATCTTTACACGCCGATGCTGAAGAAGATCAATAACTAGACTTAATCCATGATGAACTCAAGGGCTATTTGATCAATCATCGGCGGCTTTTGGCTGCTCGGGAATCAGAGCATCATAACCCACAGTGGCATCTCTGATGATGCTTTGAAAACACTAAAAGAGCGTGTTAAGTTTGCATACTAGTGCTGAAATGCTCAGACTATACAAGGTGGATTTTACAGCATTAGATCAATCATTTTCACAGCAGAAGGGAAGAAAGGACACAGATGGTCCTATTGAAATGAACGTAATCCTCTTTAAAATTCTCCTCTTCCTCAACCGCAAAAAGAAAGCGAATAAAGCAGCGATGCATTACAAATAAAACAGCATGTTATTCCAGATCTCAGAGAGCTTGGTGAAATCGCCTCTTGCCTTTTATTTGGCCACCATCCTGTTCAATCCCGTCTAACCCATCGCTGTCATCGTCCTGGGAAAGTTGTTTTGCATCTCATCATAGATGTTTGTTTGTCTTCGAGTCCCTCTGCGCCGGTGCCTCGCTTTTCCCCAGGTTTGGTAATCCTTGAAGATATCTTAAATACACAAAAATGGATGCAGCGACACAGAATCCCAATTGGAAGTGTGGGCGGAGCTAAGCCGCCCGGCCGGGAGGCGAGTTTACCAATCGCACTATGGCCAAGGCTCAGCGCTTAATATTCATGAGGCGGCTACTTGACGTCAGCGCGGCCTGCTTAATATTCACGAGCACAGCGTTCACCATTGGAACAGAAGAACTAGACGTCAGCGTTTCTCAATGAATATTCAAGAACTAAACCTTATTCTTATGTACTGACATGAAAAGAGATACTTGTAGATTAATAAAGTCACCAGAGAGCAAAAACAAAAATACTAATTTCATTACTCTTTTATAGTTTATTTTCCTAAATGTTTAAGTGTGTGGTTTGACTGCATTTCCAGTCAATAGTTTGGGATCACTAAGGTTTCTAATGTTTTTTTTTTTAATGTCGCTCAACAAGCCTGCAATTATTTGATTAAAAATGCAGTAATATTGTGAAATATTCTCATTTAAAATATCTGCTTTCTATTTGAATACATTTTAAAATGTAATTTATTCCTGTGATCAAAGTGAAATTTCAGCTTTCATAATTTCTCTAGTCTTCAGTTTATATAATATATATATATATATATATGTATGTATATGTATGTGTGTGTGTGTGTATAAATTAAAAATATATAAAAATTTATAAATATAAATAAAAATATATAAATACTAATATATATATATATATATATATATATATATACATATATACACACACACACACACAGAAATTTTCACTTTTATTTAGCAAAATGCTTTAAACTGATTTAAAGTGATGATAAAAGACATGTATAATGTTACTAAATATTTCTATTTTAGATAAACGCTGTTCTTCTGCACTTTCTATTCATCAAAAAAACCATAAAATTCTCCACAGCTGTTTTTAACATAATAATACATGTTTTTTTTTTTGTTGTTTGTTTTTTTAAGAGGCAGCAGCAAATCAGAATATTAGGATGATTTCTGAAGGATCGTGTGACTGGGTTAATGGTGCTAAAAACTCAGCTTTGAAACCATAGGAATAAATTACAATTTTAAAATATATATATAAAAAAACATAAATTTCACTGTTTTTGCTGTACTTTTGGGTCAAGGAAATGCAGGTTTGGTGAGCAGAGAAAAAAAAAAACATTAAACAAAAAAAAATAATAAATAAATAATAAAATAAAATAATTAAATTAAATAAAAAAAAAAAAATAATAAAAAAAAACACCGTTTATTTGATTGGTAGTGTACGTTTTCATAAATTAGATCAATTTAAAAGAAAGCCAGCATCCAATGAACACTAAGAAATCAAGACTTGACCATTGGAAGGTCAGGACGCAACGTCAGTATGACCTAATAATTATTCATCTAAACCTTTGCCATAGTAGGACTCACAATTTCATTGACAGCCAGTCGAAAAATCACAGTGAAAAAACGGACTGGAATCTGCTCTGGAACCGGATCAGACATAGCTTCTAAAAATAGCCTGAGCACGGTCCATTGCCAATGAGAAGTATAGACCATAATGCGTCAAATTACTACAACCTTTATGCAATAAAAGAACATCGTTTTTAACGCTAGTAATGCTCATTTACATTTAAATGCTAAATAAAACATCAAACTGTTCATTTCGACTTAGAGAAGAATAAAACACCAATTCATTTTGGCTGACTTCATATGCATTAATGAATGAAATATTAATGAGGCGACTCCTGATTCCGTATGAGATTATGATACAAGTGCTTTTAAACCACAGCTAAAAGTAGCACGGCCTTCATTAATATCATATCAAACATTCATAAAGCGCTTATTATTTCATTAGTTGGTGCTTCCACAAACACTAAACCATGACATTATCATATACCTGTTCAACGTTATACAATGTTAATGACAAATGTTGCTCAAAGCACCTGTTTCTCCGTTTCTCAGCTCCTTTGAGTTGCATGACTGTTGATGAGATTTAAACAGAAGTAGATTGAGATGATAGGATTATGGGCTAAACGGGTGAAGAGTATGTTGCATCTTATTAAAGCATTAACTCATTTACAGGATGCAAAAACGATACCTTACCTTGCAAACATAACACAAGCATTATAAAACATCAAGTTTGCATTTAAGTCTGTATTTATGCTAATATGAGAATTTAGAGACAACTGACTCTTAATAATACTCACCAGTCTTACCTTTTTATTTGCATTATTGCAGTTCATCAGATTTTAAATGCTCCCTAAAACACCTACAAAGGTAACCTTGCTACATGGTACATACATGTTCATTATTTTACATATTGACACCAGCAGTGTTGGGGAAAGTTACTTTTAAAAGTAATGTGTTACAATATTGCGTTACTCGCTAAAAAAGTAACTAATTACGTTACTTGGTTACTTTTTATGGAAAGTGATGCGTTACAATATTGTTACTCCCTAAAAAAAGTCACAAATTACGTTACTTGGTTACTTTTTATGGAAAGTAGTGCGTTACAATGTTGCGTTACTCCCTAAAAAAGTAACTAACTACGTTACTTAGTTACTTTTAATGTAATGCGTTACAATGTTGCGTTACTCTCTAAAAAGTAGCTAATTACGTTGCTTAGTTACTTTTATGGAAAGTGATGCGTTACAATGTTGCGTTACTCCCTAAAAAAGTAACTAATTACGTTACTTGGTTACTTTTATGGAAAGTGATGCGTTACAATGTTGCGTTACTCCCTAAAAAAGTAACTAACTACGTTACTTAGTTACTTTTAATGTAATGCGTTACAATGTTGCGTTACTCTCTAAAAGTAGCTAATTACGTTGCTTAGTTACTTTTATGGAAAGTGATGCGTTATGTTACTTTTGCGTTACTTTTTAAATCTGGGCAGGGCTTGCTTGTTTGTTTTTAATATAAAAACGTTACATTCTTATCAAATGTAAAAGCCCTTTCACACCAAAATGAAATGAAGTGAATAAGGCTAAGGCTAAAGGAAAATTAAATTGACGTCTGTACAGTAGAACTGTAGGAAAAGAAAGTTCAACACTCTTCATCAATGAGGAAAAAAGCACAAATAAAGTAAGTTTTGCTTATTAGTACACTGCAAAAATGCTTTTCTTACTTAGATTTTTTTGTGTTTTTGCTTGAAACAACAAGCAAAATAATCTCCCAATGGGTAAGCTAAATATTTTTTTTTTTTCTGTTTGAAATAAAAATTGTTTTGCTTACCCCATTGGTTAATAAAATGGGATTAAATACATAAAGGAAACAAAAAGTAACTCAGATATTTTCTTGTAAAAAAAAGTAATGCGTTACTTTACTATTAACTTGAAAAAAGTAATATTACGTAACTTGCGTTACTTGTAATGCGTTTCCCTCAACACTAGACACCAGTAATAGAAGAAGGTGATGGTAAAACATTTACTAGAACCAAGTAGAAACACAGCAGTCAATCAGTGTTTGATTATATATTCTAGCAGGTTAAATAGAAAACATGAATAATCACAAATACAGATGTTTTATTGTGAATATACAAACAATTATAAAGAGCAATTCTAGTCAGATTTCCAGGCGGTGTGTCCATGTACAACTCTTTAGAAATGTGTGTAGAAAGGAGCAGTATGCTGACAGTCAAAAAAACCAAGTATGCAAGTACAGGAGAGGCCAAAGGGTGGGATATGAGTGTGTCCGTGTGTGGAGAAACAAAAACCCATCCACCGAGAGAACCTCTTTAGATCGTCTCTTACTCCACAACAGCCGCCACCTTTTTCTCCTTTTCTGACAGCAGGGGAACAGATCCTGGCTTGCTGTGTTTGCGAACGTTTCGTTGCCTAAAAAAAACACGCAGAAGCACAGACAATTAGAACGCCAATCAAACTCAAACATGGATTTACTTCCAGAACAATGGAGACAACGGCACAAGACACAATGAGATTTAAAGCAGAAATGTGTCATTTTGCCCATGTCTCTTCAAAGCAGTCAAGATGAAGTTTGTATGATGCATTTAAGCTTAAAAGTTAACATACCCCTTGCAGAATCTGCAAAAGGTTAATTCTTTTAGCAAAATAACAGCGATCATAGAAAATGCATGTTATTTTTTATTTAGCACTGACCTGAAGAAGATATTTCACATAAAAGACATTTACATATGTGACCCTGGACCACAAAACCAGTCTTAAGTGTCAATTTTTCAAAATATCTAATCTGAAAGTTGAATAAATAAGCTTTCCATTGATGTATGGTTTGTTGAGATCGGACAATATTTGGCTGAGATACAACTATTTGAAAATCTGGAATCTGAAAAAAAAAAATATTGAGAAAATCGCCTTTAAAGTTGTCCAAATTAAGTTCTTAGCAATGCATATTACTTATCAAAAATTAAGTTGAGATACATTTCTGGTAGGACATTTACAAAATATCTTAATGGAACATAATCTTTACTTAATATCCTAATGATTTTTGGATTATTATTTTTTTTTGATAATTTTGACCCATGCAATGTATTTTGGGCTATTGCTACAAATATACCCCAGCGACTTAAGACTGGTTTTGTGCTCCAGGGTCACATATAGTCTACAAAATAATAGTTGAATTAATAAAAATCACCCTGTTCAAAAGTCTTTTTGTTTAGTGATAGTTGTTCATGAGTCCCTTGTTTGTCCTGAACAGTTTAACTGCCTGCTGTTCATCAGAAAAATCCAGAATTCTTTGGTTTTCCAGCATTTTTGTGTATTTTAACTCTTTCCAGCAATGACTGTATGATTCTGAGATCCATCTTTTCACACTGAGGACAACTGAGAGACTCATATGCAACTATTACAGAAGGTTCAAACACTCACTGATGCTCCAGAAGGAAAAAACATGCATTAAGAGCCGGGGGTGAAAACTTTTGAACAGAATGAAGATGTGTGCATTTTTCTTATTTTGCCTAAATATATAATTTTTTTTATTTAGTACTGCCCTTCAGAAGCTACAGAAGATACTAAAATGTTTCACAGAAAACTAAATAAAGTTAAATTTACCCCAAAACTTCACATTTCAAAAGTTTTCACCCCCGGCTCTTAATGCATGTTTTTTCCTTCTGGAGCATCAGTGAGTGTTTGAACCTTCTGTAATAGTTGCATATGAGTCTCTCAGTTGTCCTCAGTGTGAAAAGATGATCACAAAACCATACAGTCATTGCTGGAAAGGGTTCAAATACACAAAAATGCTGGAAAACCAAAGAATTCTGGATTTTTCTGAAGAACAGCAGACAGTTTAACTGTTCAGGACAAACAAGGGACTCATGAACAACTATCACTAAACAAAAAACACAGCTGTGGGTCATTCAGGGAACAACACAGTATTAAGAAGTGTATATAAACTTCTGAACTTTTGAACTATTATTTTCTCTTGTGGACTAAATTAAAAGTCTTTTATGTGAAATATCTTATTCAGGTCAGTACTAAATAAACAACAACCACTTTGTTGTTTTTTTTTTCTTATTTTGGTCAAAAAAAGCAAGCAAGGATTACTGTGATGTTTTATATCATCAGCATTTCGAACTCATTCTGACGGCGCCCATTCACTTCAACCATCAGTGATCAGGCGATGTACTAAATTTATCCAAACCATGTTTATTTAATATTTGATGAAAGGAACTTACTTCCTGCGCTGGGCTTCGGTCATTTCCCACAGCTTTCTCCTCTGCTTCATGATGTCTCTGGGCAGGTGGCGATGGCGGGCGATGCGCTTCACCTGCGGATGCTGCTGATATTTCTCCATCAGCTTCTTCTTGTACGTTGCGGCATTTTTCTCTCGTTGGGAGAGCTGTGAACAAAAAGTTTTGTGCCTTTGGTCAAGATAGCAGTCAAACTGACTTATCCACACCTTCAGCATTTCTCACATTACCACAGATTATTCACTATAGTTTAGAAAATGGTAATAAAATATGACAAGAACTCAGAGTTCTGTGTCAGAACTAATTCATATTAATAATTTATTTATTTATTTATTGGTATTTTAACGCCATATCAGCACTAATGGCTATTTTAATGGCAAAATCAGCCGTTTAAAATAACACACTTCTTTATACAAAACATTCACATTTCATAATTAAAATATTTAAATACAAAAACCATCATTATACAAAATTTAAATATGAACTAAAAGTCAATTTGAGACAAAAATTGTAAAATCTTTTAAAAAATGTCCATTAATTTTCTGAATAAAAACATTGTCTAATATCATTTAAAAATGGGCATTCTATTAAAATATGTTTTACAGACAAATAATTATTATATGAGTCACAAACTGGTTTCTCTTCCTCTTTCAATAAATAAAAATGAGTCAATTTCATATTGATCATGTCAGATAACTTTGATAGAGAGTGATGATTACCATCAACCGAAAAACTGTTATGACAATATTTACACAACTATTAATACTTTAATGACCAATTATCATACAACGCTTAACCCTCTGGCACTTTTGACCAAAAATGTTTATTTTAAAATGTTTAAAATTGTAGTTTCTTTGGAATGAGATGATACTTGGTGCTTGTTGTCTCATTAGCAATGTGAACACACACAAAAAAAAAATCACGCACATGATTTGGATATTATAAAGGGTCAAAAAAATAAATAAATAAATAAAAATAAATAGTCCGACATAGGAAATGAATGGGAAATACAAAAATATGAAAACTCAGAATCTTTTGGAGGTACAAAAACAAAATTTGATATTTATCTAACCAAAAATATCAAACATTTTTAAAAAGTAGTCTTTTAGAATGTCTAAATATATTTCTAAATGCAAAACCTAACAAAATGAAGAAACTGTCAAACAACCCTCAATGGGAATCCAAAAGCCTATATATATATATTATATATATATATATATATAGATATTTTATATATAGGGAGCAATACAGGAGGTTACATGACATTACACAAATTTTTTAAATGCCACAATTCTGAGATCAAAAAGATTTTAATGCAAGTAATTAGCATGTAATGTTTTAAAACTCATTTTAAAGGACAATTTTGCTTAAAATTCAACCCAGGCCTCAACTACACAATTGTGGGCCTGACCAAACTCCATTAGCCATAAAAATATGGGCTAAATCTAACCCAAAACCAACACTCAACCTAAACCTACCGTTTTGAATGCTCTATTTTAATATGAAATGTTGCATTTGTTCAAAAATAATATATAAATAATTAAATACAAAAATATATATTAAATCCCATGGAAAAAATAGCTTATTAAAATAGTATAAATATTGCATAGTTTCATAAAATTTCCTCAAAATTCTAAATAATAGTCAAAAAATATTATTGAACAAAAATTTATTGCATTGATTTAAAAAGAAAGAAAGTTACATTTCAAGGCTTCGGTCACTTTTGACAGCAAAGAGGGTAAATGTGACTCCTAAATGAAGAGGGCCATTTGTGGTATAAAAAGGTTGCATTAGCAATTAAAGACAAAATATGCAAGCAAAACACGGTCAGGTGTGTCTGAATAATTTTTGGTCCCAAATGATTATCAATTTTACTGGTAGTCCACTGTATAAAGAATTTTAGGTTATAATGTGTCTCCGTTTACTTTATGTTGCTATCTTTTATGTTGCATAAATTAATTATAGTATCTCTGGTGTCTGAATTATTGTTGGTTTGACTATACATACACCATGCAACAGCAGGAAATATTCTGCTATTGGAAAAACCTGCTTTTAAACTGCAGCAATATACACATTTCTTAAAAACGCACTTCCTAAACAACAGTGGCAGCACAGATAAGTCTTTTTAATTTGCCAATCAACAAAAAACGGCACATTTCAGTCGAAGAAACGCACCGTCTCCTATCATAAAATTTCTTCAGCTCCCAGGCTTCAGCACATCCCACTCCACAGCGCTCTGAGGGCATTATTCTAATTAAAAGCAATGATTTTCTCAAATTCAATTTGTTTAGGGCAATCTAATAGCTGCTGAGGCCATCAGAGCGCTCGGGAGGACAATCGGAAGCCCTGTTAACTCTTATTTACACATTTCTTGACGTCGTTCACATGAGGGGGAAAATGAACGTGACTCTGCCGTTTCCATGGAGACATCCCATAATAGAGTTTGTATGTAGCTCAGGAAGCTTAAATAGAATTTTAGAATAACTTTTTTTTTTTTCAGTTATTAGTAAAATAGCATTATAACATAAATATATGACCCTGGAGCATAAAACCAGTCTTAAGTCACATTTGTAGCAATAGACAGAAATGCATTCTATGGGTCAAAATTATTAATTTTTCTTTTATGCCAAAAATCATTAGGATATTAAGTAAAGATCACGTTCCTTGAAGATTTTTCGTAAATTTCTTAACGTAAATTTATCAAAACCTAATTTTTAAAAAAAGTAATATGCATTGCTTAGAACTATATTTGGACAACTTTAAAGGCGATTTTCTAAATTTTTATTTTTTGCACCCTCAGATTCTAGATTTTCAAAGAGCTGTGTTTCAGCCAAATATTGTCCGATCATAACAAAACTTATTTAATTGTATGGAACCTTATGCTTGGTGTTGTGGCTTCAAACCCCAGATTTGAATTGTACATGTTATGTTTCTAAAATTGCTAACAAGTTGCAACATAAGGACTACTGCAACCATAATACTTATGCAGCAACTTATTTGTCTTTTCCTGTACTTGCTGCCCACTGTTATATCATAAAAAATCCTTCAGGTCACAAACTCTTTGGGTTTTCATTAGTGCTGCACAATTAATTGTATCGCAATCGTGATGTCAAACTGTGCAATTATATGTCGGGAAAATGTCGCAATTATATTAAATAAGTGTGTGGACTTGAGAACACATGCCGATTTTTCCGCTAACAAAAAAAAAAAAAAAAAAAAAATTTATTGGTTTTGAACGACAATTTTATATCCAGTTTTTTTTTCCCCCAAAAGTGTTTATAGAGTATGTTTCATCCTGCATAAATGTCCCTGCTTGTGACAAAATGTTTAAAATATCTTATTTTTGTGAAAATTTGTGTTTTTATTTATTGTTTCATTTAATTTAGCTATACTTTTGAGAAGTTTACATGAATACAAATGTTATTTAATTTTGTAAAAATGTATTTTGGAATTTTTAGTTTAGTATATTTACAAATACACATTTCAGCATTATTACTAACCTGTGTGTGCATTTTCCTTCAAAACTCATCAAGTTGACTAACAATACCATTTATTATAATCGCAATCGCAACATTGATCTCAATAATCGCTATGTGAAAATTTTCTCAAATCGTGCCGCTCTAGTTTTCAGCATTTTTGTGTATTTGATCTAGGGCTGTGTGATATGACGATTTTTTTTCAGCTGCAGCACAGTTGCATGAAAGCCCTTAAGCTGAGAAATCCCTTAGTTATAACTTATAAGGTTAAGGGTAGGTTAGTGAAACTTGGGTTGCAAGAAAAAACCTAAGGGTCAACTTAATGAACTTTAAGGCTCTTAAGTATTTCCCTTAATTATCTAAGTGTTTGCTTAAGTGTTGCTACAAAGTCCTTAAGCATTTCACCTTAAGAAATTTAAGGGCGCAAAACAGCTCCCTTAAATCATCTTAAAATCAGTATCTGGAAGATTTTTAAGCTCAAATGTACATTTTTAATTTTAAGTCCTAACTAAGTTATGTATAGTGTCTGATTACGCCAATACTGTCAAAACACACAAGGTTTACATATAAACACAGTTGCTTATGTCCAAAGTGAAAGTAAATGATGGAGAGAAAAGAGACACGTGTCTGTATATTAGATGTGTGCAGCTCTTAAAGTGACAGTACTAACCTTGCTGCCGCTTGTCATTAAAGGGATAGTTCACCCAAAACTATAATTCTGTCATTATTTACACGCTCACATGTTGTCCCAAATTTGTATTAAATTTATTTCTTGTGCTAAATGAGATATTTTGAAAAGCGTGGGTAACCAAACAATATCTGTTCCTCATTGAATTTAATAATAGAAATGATCAAACAGATAACGTTGCACAGAAAAATGAAACTCATTCAGGTTCAAAACAACCTGAGAGTGAGTAAATGATGGTATAAAATAAACTCAAAGACAGAATTGACAGATAGATGACAATTTTCATTTTTGGGCGAACTATTCTTTTAATGTTAATAAAACAAACCACAATGAGAAAAATCACTGCTTTTGACTGAAGAACGTTAATACAGTTGATTTAATAAGAATCAATGTACAATTGATGAATATAGAGTATAAGTATATAGTGTTTCACTTTTTATATTTAATTCAATTTCTTGAATGCCACTGCTAAATACATCTACTGTACCTTAAAAATAACGCACCGTTTGTTTTATTTGTAATGCGTTTCTTTGTTCTTATTTTTTATTAACAAAGATAAAATAATGACAAAGATTTTTATCTTCGCTAACTTTGGACTAACTATCTGCCATTCTTTTTTTATTTTGTAATTCGTTACCTTGAAAGGCTTTGCTTTTTAAAGAGAAATTAGTTTGGTTGTAGCTCAGACAACTTACAAAATAGTAAAACCAACACGGCACAGAAACATGATAAAAATCATGAATCATGATGATTTTTCTCCATATCGCCCACCCCTACTTTGAACCCTTTCCAACAATGACTGTATGATTTTGAGATCCATATTTTCACACTGAGGACAACTGAGAGACTCATATGCAACTATTACAGAAGATTCAAACACTCACTGATGCTCCAGAAGGAAAAAACATGCATTAAGAGCCGGGGGTGAAAACTTTTGAAATTTGTAGATCATGGTAAATTTAACAAATGTTGTCGTCTCGGAAACATGCGAGTATCTTTTATAGCTTCTGAAAGGCAGTACTAAATGAAAAAAATATATATATTTAGGCAAAATAAGAAAAATGTACACATCTTCATTCTGTTCAAAAGTTTTCACCCCCGGCTCTTAATGCATGTTTTTTCCTTCTGGAGCATCAGTGAGTGTTTGAACCTTCTGTAATAGTTGCACATGAGTCTCTCAGTTGTCCTCAGTGTGAAAAGATGATCACAAAATCATAGTCATTGCTGGAAAGGGTTCAAATACACAAAAATGATGGAAAACCAAAGAATTTGTGGGAGCTGAAGGATTTTTCTGAAGAGCAGCAGACAGTTTAGGGACTCATGAACGACTATCACTAAACAAAAACACAGCTGTTATTATTTGTAACTATTATTTTCTCGTGTGAACTGTGAAATGTCTTTTATGTGAAATCTCTCATTCACATCAGTATTAATTAAAACAAATAACACATTTTGTACGATTCCTCTTATTTTGCGATAACTAACATTTTACAGATTCTGCAAGGTGCATGTAAACTTTTGACTGCAACTGTATATATTACGCTTATGCATCTGCAAACACTTTTATCCTAAGTGCATTCAAGGTATACATTTAATCAGTTAATGGTCTTGGCATTGTTAGCGCTGTGCTCTACTGTTACAGGAAAGCTTAATAAAAAAATATAATTATAGTAACAGACTGCAAGTAGCAATAATATCTAATCTTCGATGTAAAGTATATTACAAGTGAACAATAGGGAAAAATTAAAGGGCTATAAAAGTGTAAAACATGGCCCTTTTAATTGAAACATACAAAAATGTGCAAAATCTGATGCAGTGATTGTAAAAAAGTCACTCTTAGAGGGTCAACCTCATGAACAGTGAATTTTCATAATAATATTGAAAGACAAAAGCAAACTCAGTCTCTTTAAGAGCTTCTCCAGACAGCAGACTCTTGATTCAGCATCTGCTTCTTTAATTAAGTACTCTCATGCGCCTGATAGTTTAATGTCTTCATTATTTTTCTGCTTTAAGTGATTGGCCGATTCAAACTGCTGATAACTGCAGTGTGTCTGATCTCTTTAAGTGAAAAGCATCAGAATAAATCTCTCGCTCAAAGTCCAGCAGGAGCCAAAAACTTGCCAACGATGGAGCGCATGAGGGAATCAGATGCACTAGAGCTGATACGAAATGATGAAGAGAAGAAACTACCATCCACCTGGAGCAGAACCAACCCCTGCCTCAGCAGAACAAAACACTTTCAATCCACATGCATTTACAGATCAAGCTTACATAAAGCAGGCATCTGATCAGATAGAGACAAAAAAGGAGGAAAATCTGACCACACCCCAAGCCCCACCACTTATTTTTATATATATAAAAAAAATATTTTATTTTATTATATTACATTATATTATATATCAGTGCTGTCAAATGATTAATCGTGATTAATCACATCCAAAATAAAAGTTTGTTTACATACTATATATTTGTGTACTGTGTATATTTATTATGTATGTATGTATATATGTATAATATATATATATATATATATATATATATAAATAAAAACACACATGCATGTAGATATAAAGAAAAAATATTCGAAATTTATATATAAAATATTTATATTTGTTTCTAATCTAAATTGTATACAAGTATAAATATATACATATAAATATTTTGTTGTAATATATACACATGTATATTTATATGTACATAATAAATATGCAAAGTATACACACATATAGTATGTAAACAAAAACATTTATTTATTTATATATATATATACACACACACATACAAAAAAATTATATTAAATAATATTATAAGCACATTAAATGATATATCTTGTTATAATAAAACACACTATTGTCCTATAAAAATATAAAAAGCAGCATTTAATAATCACGATAACAATATGATACATTATAATAAAGTTCTAGAATATACACTGCCGCTCAAAAGTTTGTGATCAGTAAGACTTGTAATGTTTTTTAAAGAAGTCTCTTCTGCTCATCAAGGCTGCATTTATTTGATCAAAAATACAGAAAAAAACGTAACATTGCAAAATGTTATTGCAATATAAAATAATGGTTTTTATTTGAATATACTTTAAAATATAATTTATTCCTGTGATGCAAAGCTGATTTTTCATCAGCTGTTACTCCAGTTTTAAGTGTCACAGGATCCTTCAGAAATCATTAATATGCTGATTTATTATTAGAATTATATTATATTAATGTTGGAAACAGTTGTGCTGCCAAATATTTTTGGGAAACCTGTGATGCTTTTATTTTCAGAATTCTTTGATGAATAAGTTATAATTTATTCAAAATATAAATCTTTTCTAACAATATAAATCTATGCTGTCACTTTTTATTAATTTAACACATGGTGGGTGAATAAAAGTATTTTTTTTTTTTTTTTTCAAAAAAAGAAAGAATAAAAATGTACTGACCCCAAACTTTTGAACAGTAGTGTATATTGTTAGAAAACCTTTCTATTTTAAATAAACGCTGTTGTTTTTTAACCTTTTATTGATCAAAGAATCCTGAAAAAAGCATCAAATGTTCCAGAAAAATATTAAGCAGCGCAACAGTTTAACAACGATAATAAATCAATATATCAGAATGATTTCTGAAGGATCATGTGACACTGAAGACTGGAGAAATGATGCTGAAAATGTAGCTTTGTATCACAGAAATAAATTACATGTTAAAATATATTCACATAGAAAACTGTTATTTTAAACTGAAATAATATTCCACAATATTAGAGTTTTTTCTGTATTTTTGATCAAATAAATGGAGCCTTGATGAGCGTAAAAAACAACTTTAAAAACCATTATAAATCCTACTGATCCCAAACTTTTGAGCGGCAGTGCATAGAACTGTTTTTGTTATTAAAGTACCTGCCAAAAGGAAACATTACAATTATCAATGATTTTGAAATAAATATCTTCTATATCTATAAATATCTGCACATCAAGGCTGTAAAAAAACAAACAAACAAATAAAAAACAAACAAACAAACAGCGATATTGTGAAATATAAAAAAATTAAAAAATGTTTTCAATTTTAATACATTATAAAATATAATCATTCCTGTGATGCAAAGCAGATCATTACTCCAGTTTTCGGTGTCACATGATCTTTTAGAAATCATTACAATTTATTTAAAATTTTGCTGCATCATATTTTGTGTGGAAATGGTGACACTTTATTTTTCAGGACTTTTTGCATAAATGCATTTATTTGCATTTATCAAATATATTAATTAAATGCAATAATGCATTTATTAAACAGAAATATTAATTGTCTTTACTCACTTTTTAAAACCACTTTCATGCACAGTGTTTTTTTAATCCTCCTGACAAAGGGACTGTATTTTACAGATTCTTCCCCCCGACTAGAATTGACGCTCCTTAACATTTAAAACAAACGTTCAACACCAGATCATTTACATTTATTTATTTTTACTCAATAAAAGTGTCTCGATCTTAAAGAAAACATTTATGCACATGCGGATTTCCTTGTAAGCAAACTTCTCTTTATGAAGTAAGTGCAGGCACTTTGGGGCACTCTGTTACAAGAGCTGCTTTGACAAGAGACATAAAATGCTAGAGCTTTTTCCTGGCCAGGTTTCAGACATAGCAGTGCTTAACGAACGAGATTTGTGAGTGTAATTCATTTTAAGTGCTCGGTGGGGTGGTCACAGAGCCAAATGCGCCCCACACTAACCACCTGAGTGCATCTGCAACAAGTTAAAACCCTTGAAAAGCTCTGCAGTCAGGTATGAAACCTGGAGACAGTGAGTTAAAACTCCTCTTTGTTGACTTAAGACTAGGGATAAATGCAGGTATCAAATTTTCATGTTGCAATTAATTGTTTTCATCACGGTATACGGTATTACAATATTGAAATTTAGTTGCATGTCATAATACAGTATAATAACAAACATTTCTGAACATTAAAACACAAAGCAATACACAAAAAATGCATAAAGTTAAAAATTTTAAACAGATTAAAGTGCAAAAGATATAGAAGACCAATGGGCATCACTTTACAGTAAGATCTTATTAGTTAATTATTATTAGATAACATGATCAATCAACAAAAGCTACATTTGCTACAGAAGTTTATGAATCTTTATAAAAATAACTTTTAGCTTGGTTTATTTAAAAAAAACCTTTTGATTCTATTATTATTATTATTATTACTATTATTATGTTGGAATTATTTAAGATTAATGAATGTTTAGAAGAATTTTTGATTGGGAGTTTGTTAACTAATGAAGTCCTAAAGTCAAGACAGCTTTATTTATATAGTGCTTTTTACAATACAAATTGTGTCAAAGCAACTTTACAGTATCAAATAGCAAGGTAATATATCAATAACGCAAAAGAAAACCGTAAACTATTTTAGTTGAAGGAAATTAATCAATAGCTCCAAATTAATGAATTGTCCCAAATTTAGTTGTAGTAAAATGTGACCAAACAATAAAGAATCACTTGGATATACTTTCAAACGATATCTAGGGCATGTTGCAGACCAGATTAAAATGTAAAAAGTTCAAATAAAAAGCCTATTGAGTCTAAATATGAAAGTATTTGTTGCTGTGATGAACACCGCTGCAATTACAAAAATCTGAATGGCTATATAAATCTTTTAAATAGATTTTAGAAAGTAGCATTTGCATTTGCAGTTTAGCGCCATCTGCTGTCATAGAGCGAATGTGCACTTTCACTTTCATCCAGAGCATCTCTCACACATTCGCCATGTGCTTCTGTTTACATCACAGTTTACAGCGCTGTTGTGCATTTAAGCAGTTAATGGGAAAAGTATGCTTAAAATGCATTCAAAATTCGGAATAATTTTTAATAAATAATTATTTTCTGTATTACGAAATACTGTGCATATTCATTATGGTGATATATGCATTACCGAATACCCGCACATGTCTACTTAAGTCATGAAATGAGATGTGCACTCACCAGTCCCAGCTTCTCCGAGGCGTTGGCCTTCCACAGACGAATGTTCATCTCGTCAGAGCCGCTCAGGACGTATTTGCTGTCAGCAGACCATCGCACGCAAATGACATGCTGCATACGTTTGGTGTGGTACACCTCCCTGAGGATTGTGGGAAATCACATTGAAAGCCAGAAATGTACTCTTATTGCATAAAGAATAAATTGGTACACCAAGAACAAAATATTTGCGTGCCGAATTATTTAAAATAGAAGCTAGGACGCATTTCCATTTCGAATAAATGACATATTTTATACTTTTTTTAACTGAGCGGATAACATTGGGAAATATACACTTATTCACTGACACTATTACATGATTTCTTTATTTATTACATTTAGTTTTACACTGAAATATATTAAGATTAGATAAGGCCTGTTAGAAATTGAAAATTCTTACAAAAAATATATTTACATTTGCATTTATTTGGATTTTTATTGTATTTTATTTATTTACGTTCTTACTGCATAAACAATAAATTGGTACACCAAGAACACAACATATTTGCGTGCCAAATTATTTAAATTAGAAGTTAAGCAAGGATGCATTTCTATTTCAAATAAATGATGTATATTTTATACTTTTTTTAACGGAGCGGATAACATTGGGAAATATACACTTATTCACAGACACTATTACATGATTTCTTTATTTATTACATTTAGTTTTACACTGTAATATATTAAGATTAGATAAGGCCTGTTAGAAATTGAAAATTCTTACAAAAAAATATATTTACATTCGCATTTATTTAGATTTTTTAATTGTATCTTCAATATAAAATGGTGCTTTTTTATACAATACTGCTTTTTAAAAGATATATTCAAAAAGAGAGAAATTATTTAAAATGATAAATTGTAATAATATTAGGGTTTGTCCTCCTTATCAAAAGAAGGGTAAATGTAAAATTGGATAAATAAATATATAAATAAATAAAGCACATTAAAATATAAATTATATATACTGTATTTAGTAAAGTATATAGAATTTTTATTATTAAAGTACCTGCCAAAAGGAAACATTACAATTATCAATGATTTCGAAATAAACATCTTCTATATCTATAAATATCTGCACATCAAGGCTGTAAAATATTACAAATTAAAAAATATATATTTTTGTTTTTCAATTTTAATATAATATAAAATGTAATGTTATTCCTGTGATGCAAAGCAGAATTTTCTTCATCATTACTCCAGTTTTTTACCGTCAAACGATCTTTTAGAAATCATTACAATTTATTTGACTCAAGAAACATTTCTGATTATCATCAATGTTGAACATAATTCTGCTGCAAATGGTGATACACTATTTTTTAGGACTTTTTGATAAATATGAAGTTAATGATAAACATTTATTTGCATTTATCAAAATATATTAATTAAATGTGATAATGCATTTATTAAACAGAAATTATTTTAAAGGTTAAAGGCTCATTTTTTAAATCACTTTCATGCATGGTGATTTTTTTAATATTTATTTTTATTTATTTAAATCTTATACAAATGTTTGAGTGGTCTGAAAATACAGAAATCTGTATTTATATTGAAAAATCATATCCCTGATATATATAAAATATATATATATATATATATATACACACACACACACACACACACACACACACACACTTATATTTATATTTTTTATATATATATATATATTTATTAGTATTTTCTACATGAATCTGACCTGCTGTGTCCTTTGTCTTTGGGAAAGATCCTAATGGTTCTGTCAAAGCTGGCGGATACAAACTCTTGTCCTGTAGGTGAATAATCCACATCCAGCACAGCGGACACATGATCCTTGTGCACAATCACAGGTAAATCCAGATATCTCATATCGTAAGTATAAAGGCTGTAGATCAAACAGAAACAGCTGATGTGAGTCATTTACTCTCATTTAATTTTTCAAGTCAAGGTTCAGGTTAAAACGCACTCACTTGTAGTCTTCGTTGGCGCAGGTGAAATAATATGCTTCCATTGGGTTCCAGCAAAGCGTATTGCTTCTCAAACGCATGACAACCTGAAGCACAGAGTCATTTCATTACAGTGATAAAGACACTATTTAGACATGTGGGTAAAAAATTAAATTAAAAATAAAAAGTACGAATAGTGGAGACCTTTCTGAGCGGTGCAGATTCTCTGGTGTCATACAAGACGATGCTTCTGTCTGATGCGCAGCTGGCGAGAAGATCGGTCTGTAAAAACAACAGGGCAATTTGTATTATGCACTATTTTAGGGCCAGTCCCAGGGCTGGGAGATAAATCAATAACAGTGATTATTGCGCAATAGAAATGCCCTCAATAAACAATAACAAGAGTTCGATAAACGCTCGATATGTTTATGCAGCAAAGGCGAAACAAAAAAGCAAGCAAGGATGCATTTCTATTTCAAATAAATGATGTATATTTTATACTTTTTTTAACGGAGTGGATAACATTGGGAAATATACACTTATTCACAGACACTATTACATGATTTCTTTATTTATTACATTTAGTTTTACACTGTAATATATTAAGATTAGATAAGGCCTGTTAGAAATTGAAAATTCTTACAAAAAAATATATTTACATTCGCATTTATTCCGATTTTTTAATTGTATCTTCAATATAAAATGGTGCTTTTTTATACAATACAAAAAGCACGACATTCCAAGTTATCCGCTCTGATCAAAGTTAAAGCAATAGTCAGAAGGCTTTTTAAATCTACAAATCTCCATCATTTAGCCTACCATAGATCAGTGCTGGGGAAAGTTACTTTTAAAAGTAGTGCGTTACAATATTGCGTTACTCCCTAAAAAAAGTCACTAATTACGTTACTTAGTTACTTTCTATGGAAAGTAATGCGTTACGTTACTTTTGCGTTACTTTTTAAATCTGGGCAGGGCTTGCTTGTTTTTAATATAAAAAGTTTGATTCTTATCAAATGTAAAAGCCCTTTCACATCAAAATGAAATGAAGTGAATAAGGCTAAGACTAAAGGAAAATTAAATTGTCGTCTGTACAGTAGAACTGTAGGAAAAGAAAGAAACACTCTTCAGCAATGAGAAAAAAACACAAATGTTAGTTCATCTAAAGTAAGTTTTGCTTATTGGTACAATGCAAAAAATGCTTTTCTTAGATTTTTTGTCTTGTTTCCAGCCAAAATATCTAAACATTTTATAGACAAGTACAAATGTTCTTGTTTTTTTCTGAAAACAAGTCAAAATTAAGTGTGTTTTTGCTTGAAACAAGCTAAATAATCTCCCAATGGGGTAAGCAAAATGATTGTTTTCTGTTTGAAATAAGATATTTTTCTTACCCCATTAGCAGATTATTTAGCTTGTTCTAAGCAGAAACTCACTTAATTTTAACTTAAAGAAAATAATTTACTCGTCTAGAAAATCCTTCTTGATTTAAGAAATTTTTTTTGCTATTTTGGCTGGAAACAAGACAAAAATGTAAATAAGTATTTTTGCAGTGTACGCTTGAATTGGATCAAAGGTCAGCAGCAAAGTCATTGGTTAATAAAATGGGATTAAATACATAAAGAAACAAAAAGTAACTGGCGTTAGATATTTTCTTGGAAATGAAAAAGTAATGCTTTATTTACTAGTTACTTGAAAAACTGAATATTATTACGTAACTTGCGTTACTTGTAATGCGTTTCCCCAACACTGATCATGCTTCAAAAAAATAATTCAGTCTCTGTTTGCAGTTTGAAAATTGAGAGCCTACAAGTTCAAACAATTCAAAATGCACATGCAGTCCATGCGGGCATGTATTTGGTCATTGAGAATTTTTTAAAAGCGTGTAAAAATCTTGACCTCGTCTCGTTCTTGTGAGCTTGTGTCTCATCTTGTCTCTTGAATTAAATGTCAGAGTTAATGATAATCAAACAACAAAAGACTGCGCTTGACAGAATAGCATTTGTAGCTTTTATAAGAAAGTACATAGTGAAAATTGTGCCCTACCATTACATTCACATCTATGCAACCTATAATTATTTAAATTGTTAACATTTTCTCCCATTTGTGTCCCCCATATATTTCAATAGTAATAGTAAAATAGCTGGGGATTATTTTCAGGCGCTGTGTAATATCACTGCACAAATGAATGGATGAATAAATGGATGAATTTGAAAACATTAAAACTCATCTGTTTAACTTTAGGTGAGCTGGAAAATGAGCCTATTTTCAAAAAAAAAAAAAAAAGGTAGTGTTCCTTTAAGCTTTAAAACTACCTAAAACTTATTCAAAACCATTTCAAACTATTTCAGACTTAAAACTATCTTTTTACCTTTTTAAAACTTTCTAACCTGGTTTTCAAGCCAACTTAAAGTTTGTCTTGACAAAATTTGATCTAGTTAATATTATCGGGGAACACTTGATTTGATACAATAACATCTAGAACTAAGAGATTATTATTTTTTGTTAAGATATTTATTTTGTTAAGGAAAAATGACTGGAAAAAGTGTGTGAGATGTTCTGACTATAAAGAATATTTTCAAGCCACAATTAACCGTCTGTTTTTACAAATTCCACATTGTAGCAAAAATCTGCCTTTAAACTTGAAAGATATAAATTTGACATTTACTGCGATAATTATCGATGTGGACTGTGAGAATTTTTTGGCCATATCACCCATCAAACCCATGGTGGTCACCACTGATATTGACATCTGAATCACTGTAAAGCTGCTTTGAAGCAATAGATATTGTGCAGATGTCCACAGAAGAGGAAATGAAGTTGAAGTGGATCACCTCCACAGGGTTGAAGCGGACGCAGCTGAAGCTGTCTGCACCCCAGCTGAAGGAGCGGATGGGACTGCTCCTCTGCTCATCCCAGATATCCACCGACTGCCCGCAGGTTGCGAACGTGGCCTGCCTCTGGTTGTGGTCGATGCCAGTGAACACCGTCTGCAAGACAGAACAGGCCCGTTAGAAACAGAAAAACCTTACGGAACACTAAAAGTATATGCTTTAATAAATATAATTTGGTGAATAACACTCTAAATGTACCCTAATTATTCCATGACATTATTACTTCTTTCAGGGATCCCACTCTAAGCTAAATGTCAAATTCCCTGACTTTTCAAAAAACTCAAAAAACCCTGACTTTATAACTTGCAAATGCAACTTTTTCTCTCACAATTCTGACTTTTCTTGCAATTGCAAGTTTATATCATGCAATTCTGACTTTATAACTCGCAAATGCAACTTTTTTACTCAATTCTAACTTTATAACTCGCAAATGAAACTTTACTCAATTCTGACTTTATAACTTGCAAATGCAACTTTTTCTCTCACAATTCTGACTTTATAACTCGCAAATGCAACTTTTTACTCACAATTCTGACTTTATAACTCGCAAATGCAACTTTTTCTCTCACAATTCTGACTTTATAACTCGCAAATGCAACTTTTTACTCACAATTCTGACTTTATAACTCGCAAATGCAACTTTTTCTCTCACAATTCTGACTTTATAACTCGCAAATGCAACTTTTTCTCTCACAATTCTGACTTTATAACTCGCAAATGCAACTTTTTACTCACAATTCTGACTTTATAACTCGCAAATGCAACTTTCTCTCACAATTCTGACTTCTTTTCTTGCAATTGCAAGTTTATATCATGCAATTCTGACTTTATAACTCGCAAATGCAACTTTTTCTCTCACAATTCTGACTTCTTTTCTTGCAATTGCAAGTTTATATCATGCAATTCTGACTTTATAACTCGCAAATGCAACTTTTTACTCACAATTCTGACTTTATAACTCGCAAATGCAACTTTTTCTCTCACAATTCTAACTTTATAACTCGCAAATGCAACTTTTTACTCAATTCTGACTTCTTTTCTTGCAATTGCCCTAAAAGTGTGTGCATATTAATAAATATGACTAAATATAATTTGGTGAATAACACTCTAAATGTACCCTAATTATTCCATGACATTATTACTTCTTTCAGGGTTCCCACTCTAAGCTAAATGTCAAATTCCCTGACTTTTCAAAAAACTCAAAAAACCCTGACTTTATAACTCGCAAATGCAACTTTTTCTCTCACAATTCTGACTTCTTTTCTTGCAATTGCAAGTTTATATCATGCAATTCTGACTTTATAACTCGCAAATGCAACTTTTTCTCTCACAATTCTAACTTTATAACTCGCAAATGCAACTTTTTACTCAATTCTGACTTCTTTTCTTGCAATTGCCCTAAAAGTGTGTGCATATTAATAAATATGACTAAACATAATTTGGTGAAT
Organism: Cirrhinus molitorella; assembly: GCA_033026305.1. Classification (NCBI taxonomy): domain Eukaryota; kingdom Metazoa; phylum Chordata; class Actinopteri; order Cypriniformes; family Cyprinidae; genus Cirrhinus; species Cirrhinus molitorella. The sequence continues at coordinate 375,081 of CM065123.1, read as the reverse complement.
AACACTCTAAATGTACCCTAATTATTCCATGACATTATTTCTTCTTTCAGGGTTCCCACTCTAAGCTAAATGTCAAATTCCCTGACTTTTAGCTGAATTTCCATAGCCTATAATGAACAGATCCATCCATTTGCAAGCTTTATTCACTTGTTTACAGATGTTTTTAGTACAAAACTATGGAAGCCCATTTCTGCCACTAAAAGATAAAGACAAAACTATAAAACAATTCTGACTTTATTCTTGCAATTGTGAGATAAACTCATTTCTGAGGAGAAAAAATACTGATGTTCACAGAATCGCGAGTTTATATCATGCAGTTCTGATTTTATAACTCACAAATGCAACTTTTAATTCACAATTCTGACTTCTTTTCTCACAATTGCGAGTTTATATCATGCAATTCTGACTTTCTCACAATTGTGAGAAAATAAGTCAGAATTGTGAGATAAGTTTAGTTGCGGAAACTGGCTTTTTCTGTACTATTTCTACAGAAATTAATTTATGGTTTTTATGATTTCAGGGGTTAAACACTGAAGGATTTTCTGTTTGTAATCAAGTTCATCATTCAGGTTTTTTTTTTTTTTTATTTCTTCACATTTAGTTTTTGCTTTTCTATCATCTACTTTTCACACCCAGTCTTTGAAGCAGTCATTTTGTAGCCAAATTTGCATTACTTAGCACCAACAATAACTGATCTGCAAATCAGCATATTAGAATGATTTCTGAAGGATCATGTGACTAAGACTAATACCATTTCACAATATTATTCCATTACAATTGTATTTTTTGGTCAAATAAAGGCTGCTATTTCTACATTTTATAATGCATGTATAATCTTTGATACAAAATGTCTAAGCTGAAACTGTACCTTCCCCAAAATCATGTTCAGTGGTTCCTCTCGAACGCCGTATTCTGGTGCCTCCATGTTCCACTGTTTGATGGTCTTGTCGTCTCCTATCTATTGCAGGTTTAGATTTGACAGAATCACATCACTGCACAACCACTTACTAAACGGATCATCTTGATCTATATCAAGGCCTCACAGGAAGAATATGGAATATTCAGGACTAAAATACCGTGAAAAAGGAGGTGCCACAAAAGCGGGAACAGATTCCTCGTACAAATCCTTCATGAGCCTGAACTGTCCTCAAGCACTGCCTCTTAGGAAGGTTCCACACCTTCACCTGTCAAAAAAATACATGACTCCGCTCAATCATTCAAACTGAATCTAGATGGTCATTCACACTCTTTTAACATACTGAGAAAACCCTGGACCACAAAACCAGTCTTAAGTAGCATGGGCATGAACAGCCAAAAATACATTTGGGTCAAAATAAACGACATCTCCATTCTTCTTTATACCAAAAATCATTAGGATATTAAGTAAAGATCATGTTCCATGAAGATATTTTGTAAATTTCCTACCATAAATATATCAAAACTTCATTTTTGATTAATAATAAGCATAAGCTAAGAACTTCATTTGGACAACTTTAAAAGCTTTTTTTTTGCACCCTCAGATTCTAGGTTTGCAAATAGTTGTATCTCAGCCAAATATTGCCCTATCCTAACCATACATCAACGTAAAAATTATTTACTTAGCTTTCAGATTATGGATAAATCTCAAATGTGACCCTGGACCACAAAACCAGTCTTAAGTAGCACCAAAAATAAACTGCATGATTTAAAATGATTGACTTTAAAATGAAAATCATCAGGATATTAAGTAAAGATCATGTTCCATGAAGATATTTTGTAAATTTCCTACTGTAAGCTTAGTTTTTGATTTTTTTTTGAACCCTCAAATTCCAGGTTTTTTAAATAGTTATATTTTGGCCAAATATTGCACTATTGCATCCTAACCATACATCAATGTAATGCTTATTTATTTAGCTGTCAGATTATGTATTGTTTAAAGTTTAAAAAAATGTACCCATATTTTGTGACATTTGTGACCCTGGACCACAAAACCAGTCTTAAGTAGCACCAAAAATACACTGCATAGTTTAAAATGATTGATTTTGCTTTCATGCCAAAAATCATCAGGATATTCAGATCATGTTCCATGAAGACATTTTGTAAATTTCCTAACGTAAATATATAAAAACTTAATTTTTATTAGTAATATGCATTGCTAAGAACTTCATTTGGACAACTTAAATTGTCATTTTCTCAATATTTAGATTTTTGTTTGCACCCTCAGATTCTAGATTTTCAAATAGTTGTATCTCAGACAAATATCATCCTGTCCTATCCATACATCAACGGGAAGCTTATTTATTCATTAAATGTGTCCCTGTCAGTGTTGGGGAAAGTTACTTTTAACAGTAATGCATTACAATATTGCGTTACTCCCTAAAAAAGTCACTAATTACGTTACTTAGTTACTGTTTATGGAAAGAATGCATTGCATTACTTTTGCGTTACTTTTTAAATCTGGACAGGGCTTGCTTTGTTTGTTTTTAATATAAAAGTTCAATTTTTAGCAAATGTAAAAGCCCTTTCACACCAAAAAGTGAAATGAATAAGCCTAAGGCTTAAGGAAAAGTACTGGTGGTGCTTTTTTTTGAAAAAGTAACCTTATTAAAACATATTTTCTTGTAAATGAAAAAAGTAATGCGTTACTTTACTAGTTACGTGAAAAAAGTAATATTATTACGTAACGTGCGTTACTTGTATTGTTAACACTGGTCCTTGTATTGTTGTTTACTGTATTGCTGGGTGTGTTTGTTGTTCTTATATGTACACAAAGTGAGCTTTAAAGGCTTACCTCTCCATCGCAGGCGCCAGATAGGACTGTCGAAAGGCTTTTGTTGTGTTTGGTGATGCAGCTGATGCCATCTCTGTGTCCATCTAATGCAGCTACAAAGGGTTTGGCAAAAACCTTCTCTAGTTTAGTAGCATTTAGGGCCCTGGTGTATTCCCTGGCCACCTCAAAAGGATGCAGGGTCGGGTCATAGTTCCTGGGCACTGGATAGGGAACATACTACAGTTAGCATACCTCCTAAACACACCGTCCCTTATATAATCGCGTTGTTTACGTACCTCGCTGTATATCTCTGGTCGTCTCTCGAACATAATCGTCCGGGTTTCTACTAAGCACTTTAACTTTCATTTCACGGATTATACAATTAAACGCTGAAAACCCTGATAAAAACCTGCAGAGTTAAAGAAAACGTTGGACCATGTGTGTTTGACGCAGCGCACTAATGTGACGTCACACATCCGGGTGCTGCGGATTTTACGATTTAAATTTAACTACTGTACTTGCAGCTGTGTTTTTTGAAATTTCTATTTTGGCTCATTTAAAGCGTGTTTGGTTTGTACATTTGTTGGTTTTCAATAAAAAATAAAAATAATAATAATAAACATCCGGGTAACTGTGGATTTTGCGAATAAATTTAAATTTAACTAATGCTCTGCCTTATGTACTTTCAACTGTGTGTGTTTTTTTTATTTCTATTTTGGTTTCATTTAAAGCATGTTTGTTTTGTACATTTGTTGGTTGTCTATAAAAAAATAAAATTAAATATAATAAATAAATAAATAAACATCCGGGTACTGCGATGACAGAAATACATTTGGGAAGAATGGCAATCAGCTAAAATAAGTGTTTTTGAAATGCTGTTAGTTTCTTGATATTTTTTTTTTTTCATTGTTGCTTAATGATTAATTATTCATTAAGTAATTTGTGACTGCGGAAAACATTTTTAACCCTCCCAAGACTTGTTTTTAAAGCTCAATCAAGCAAACTTTTTTAACATTTGCTGGCGTCTAAGAAGAAAAAGTACGTATTACATATTTCACCAACTTATAGTCAATGAATTAAAATACTAAATTTGTCTTAATATTATCATCCGAGTGGAATAACGCCGCAAACGGCGTTGTCACGTGGTACCTGTTACTTTTCTCAGCGCTGTAAGAAGATGGACCAATCACAGTGGTTTACTGAAGAAATAACCGCGTTAAAATGTGTTTTTAAGAGGCTAATTTAATCTTTATGTAGCAGATCTAAATCATTATAAATCACTTCGCATGCAAATGTCTCCAATAAAGCAAAAATCGGATGCTGCTCAAATGATTTCTGGGCTTTTTTAGCCACAATGCGTTCCCTAGTTTTATCCTGTTTGCAAAGGGTTGCCAGGTTTTCACAACAAAACCCGCCCAATTGCCACACAAAACTAGCCCAATGGCGTTCAAGAGGGTAAAATACACGTTTTGTGGTGGGTTCCTCTGGTAAATATTAGCATTCCCTATGGCAAGCCGTTTTGACTTTTATTCACTCGCAGGATATGAATTCTTGATATCAACAACTCAGTTTTCACTAGTTAAAATTATAATTCTTGATATCAGAAATTAGATTTTTACTAGTAACAATGGCAATTTTTGATATCAGGAATTACATTTCCACTAGTAAAAAGGTTAATTATTGATATCAACAATTACATTTCAACTAAAAACTATAATTATTGATATCAAGAACTGTATTTTCACTAGTTAAATGTCACCATAGACTCCCATTCAAATTTAATTGTTGATATCAAGAATTGATTTCTTACTAGTTAAAATGTCAATTTCACACATCAGAAATAATTCTCACTAGTAAAGATATCAATAATTACATTGTTACTAGTGCAAATGTCCATTCTTGATATCAACAGTTCAATTGCTGCTAGTGACAATGTTCATTTCTGATATCATGAATGCGATTGTTACTAGTAAGAATGCATTTTAGATATCTGACATTACTCTCCTAATTATTGATAACACAAATACATTTTCAGATATCAGAAATTAGAAATGTAACATGCTGAAATACATTTACAGATATCAACAATTGACATTTCAACTAGTGACAACTAAAATCTTGATATCAGGAATTGGCATTTGCACTAGTAACAATGTAATTATTGACATCAGAAATAAAGGTTTTTACTATAGTAGTGAGAATTATTTCTGGTATGTGAAAATGACATTTTAACTAGTAAGAAATCAATTCTTGATATCAACAGTTAAATTTGAATGGGAGTCTATGGTGACATTTAACTAGTGAAAATACAGTTCTTGATATCAACAATTATAGTTTTTAATAGTTAGATATATATTCAATTCTTGATATCAATAATTAACCTTTTTACTAGTGGAAATGTAATTCCTGATATTAAAAATGGCCATGGTTACTAGTAAAAATCCAATTTCTGATATCAAGAATCAGCATTTTAACTAGTGAAAACTGAATTGTTGATATGAAGAATTCATATCCTGTGACTAAATAAACGTCAAAACGGCTTGCCATAGTGACAATATGAAAGTAACCCAATTCCGCGGGATAACAGCGGACTTGGCAACACTTCGTGTTTGTGGCCCATTAGATTCAGTGTCGCGGTCTCCTGCGTGTTTAGATTCAAACGAATGAACTGAAGTATTGCTTTTTCATTGGGTTCCTTCACATTTCTGTAGTGTTTGCGAGGTTGCTGCGATCAGGTGTGTTTCGTGAGTGTTCAAGAGGAGGATATTGTGATTGTCATGGAGATTCTGGGCAGCACTTTTGATGATTCTGTGTTTGAGGAATCAAGGAGCAGAGTTTCAGCTACTCTTCCAGAATACGAGCCCAAACTATGCGAACCTCTGGTGGGTACCACACTCAACCCTTACAAACTACTGATGGCGTATATTTATACCAATTACATTACATTGTGTGCTACTTTCACTTTAAAGGAAAGCATGGCCTTGCTACATTAGTGACGGCAGCATGATGCTTTATATGTAAAGTATTCACGTGAGAAATAATACCATGGTATGTTTTAGTCAGTGATATTTCAGCACATTCTAAGCATAAATTGAATATGTGCTTATGTGATGAACTAGCACACTGTATAATTATACATAGTTGATCATAATTATATGTCATATAATTATAACATACTATAATTACACAGGTGCTTCTGTGGAATTCACACGGTTATAAAAAAGTTAAAAAAAAAAAAAAAAAAAAAAAAAATTATATATATATATATATATATATATATATATATATATATATACACATATATGGGCAAAATAAAAGTTTATGTTTACATACTATATGTGTGTTTACTTTGTATATTTATTATGTACATATAAATACACACATGCATGTATATATTAAGACAATGTATATATTTATACCTGTATACAATTTAGATTATAAATAAATATAAATATTTTAGATATAAATCTAAAATATTTTGCCTTAATATATACATGCATGTGTTTGTATTCATATATACATTAGAAATGTACACAGTACACAAACATATAGGATGTAAACAAAAACTTTTATTTTGGATGTGATTAATCACAATTAATCACTTGACAGCACTTTTTTATAAATGTGTGTATATATATATATATATATATATATATATATAATAAAACAGTAAGATTTAATTCAATTAAAATTTAATTTATTAATGTGATTTCAAAGCTGAATTTTTAGCATCATTACTCAAGTCACACGATTCTTCAGAAATCATTCTAATATTCTGATTTGCTGCTCATAAAACATTATTATTATTATGTTGAAAACAGCTGAGTATAATTTTTTCAGGTTTCTTGATGAAATATTATTATTTTTGTTTTTTATTTTTGTTGAAAAAATAAATTATACTATTTATTTTTTTGATTATACTATTTATTTAAATTATACTGACTCTACGCTTTTAAATAGTACAGTTTATAAAGATACAAAAGACTTTTATTTCAGATAAATACTGAACTTTGGATCTTTCTATCCATTAAAGAATCCTAAAATAATCTACTCAATGGTTTTAAATAATGATAATAATAATGAATGTTTTCTTAAACAGTAAATCAGTATATTAGAATGATTTCTGAAGGATCATGTGACACTGAAGACTGGAGTAATGATGCTGAAAATTCAGCTTTGATCACAGGAATAAATTACATTTTTAAATATATTCAAATGGAAAACAGTTATTTTAAATAGTAAAAATATGTAATAATTTTACTTTGTACTTTGGATCAAATAAATGCAGGTTTGGTGAGCAGAAGAGGCTTCTTGTAAAAACATTAATAGTCTGGCTTTGACTGGTTTAGTAAACTAAAATAATAACAAATACTGCATGAAAAAAAAATCCTTATCAAACAACTCAAGCATCTTTACATTAATTAAATAAAGGAACATCTTCCAGCAGGTCATGTTTTTTCATGTTTTATTATATCTAGTGGTTTTGTGAAGATGGAAATGTGGAGGACCCATTAGAAGAACAAAAAGCCCTTAAGTTTCGAGGAGATCTGGCCTACAGGAGGAAACAGTATCAGGTACAAAGAGCTGAGTTCACCATCATCCTCACTGTTCTCTGACGCACATGTTGATTTGTGAGTTGTGTCGATGGCAGGTGGCTCTGGATGAGTATGTGTCCTGCCTCTCTCTGGTACCTGCTGGAAACACATCAGTGAAGAGAGATGTTCTGGAAGGGATCGCACGATGCTGCTGTCACCTGGGCAAAAAACAAGAGGCTCTAAACGCCTGCCAGAAATTGGTAAATATCATAAAACACCAACATCTTGTATTTGTTCTTTTGCTAATGTACTGTTTTATTGCTAGAGGACGGAAGTGTCCAACACCTGCCACCTCACCTGTGTTCTTCAGCTGGAGCTGAGCGTTCATGAACACTACAGAGATCTGACCAACAGCATCTCCAGCCTTCAGCAGCTCTGCTGTCTTCATCCTTATCATCCGTGGCACTGGCTAAATCTAGCCATGAGCTTTCAGAGGCTCCTGGAGTCTCATAGGTGTCCAGACAGATCCAGCACTGAGGAAGAACACGACAAGCAGCAGGGGACAAATGACATTTTGCGGTTAAAGACCGTCATGTGTTTGATTAGAACAAGGTTTGTCAGTCACAACCAGTCTTGGGGAAAGTGACTCTTAAAGTAATGCGTTACAATATTGTGTTACTCCCTAAAAAAGTAGCTAATTACGTTACTTAGTTACTTTTTATGGAAAGTAGTGCGTTACTCCCTAAAAAAGTAGCTAATTACGTTACTTAGTTACTTTTTATGGAAAGTAATGCGTTACTCCCTAAAAAAGTAGCTAATTACGTTACTTAGTCACTTTTTATGGAAAGTAGTGCGTTACTCCCTAAAAAAGTAGCTAATTACGTTACTTAGTCACTTTTTATGGAAAGTAATGCGTTACAAAATTGCGTCACTCCCTAAAAAAGTAGCTAATTACGTTACTTAGTTACTTTTTATGGAAAGTAATGCGTTACAATATTGCGTCACTCCCTAAAAAAGTAGCTAATTACGTTACTTAGTCACTTTTTATGGAAAGTAATGCGTTACAAAATTGCGTTACTCCCTAAAAAAGTAGCTAATTACGTTACTTAGTCACTTTTTATGGAAAGTAGTGCGTTACAATATTGCGTTACTCCCTAAAAAGTCACTAATTACGTTACTTAGTTACTTTTTATGGAAAGTAGTGCGTTACTCCCTAAAAAAGTAGCTAATTACGTTACTTAGTTACTTTTTATGGAAAGTAATGCGTTACAAAATTGCGTTATTCCCTAAAAAAGTAGCTAATTACGTTACTTAGTTACTTTTTATGGAAAGTAGTGCGTTACAATATTGCGTCACTCCCTAAAAAAGTAGCTAATTACGTTACTTAGTCACTTTTTATGGAAAGTAGTGCGTTACAATATTGCGTTACTCCCTAAAAAAGTAGCTAATTACGTTACTTAGTTACTTTTTATGGAAAGTAGTGCGTTACAATATTGCGTCACTCCCTAAAAAAGTAGCTAATTACGTTACTTAGTCACTTTTTTCCAAGTAATGCGTTACGTTAGCGTTACTTTTTAAATCTGGGCAGGGCTTGTTTGTTTTTAATATAAAAAAGTTTGATTCTTAGCAAATGTAAAAGTCCTTTCACACCAAAATGAAATGAAGTGAATAAGGCTAAGGCTAAAGGAAAATTAAATTGACATCTGTACAGTAGAACTGTAGGAAAAGAAAGTAAAAAAAAAACACACAAATGTTAGTTAATATAAAGTAAGATTTGCTTATTAGTACACTGCAAAAATGGCTTTTCTTACTTAGGGTTTTTTTTGTTTTTTGTTTTGTTTTCAGCCAAAATATCTAAAAATTCTTAAATCAAGAAGGATATTCTAGACAAGTAAAAATTCTCCCAGTGGGGTAAGCAAAATAATCTTGTTTTCTGTTTGAAATAATTGTTTTTTTTGATACCCCATTGGCAGATTATTTAGCTTGTTCTAAGCAAAAACTCACTTAATTTGGACTTGTTTTCAGAAAAAACAAGACAATTTTTACTCGTCTAGAAAATTCTTCTTGATTTAAGAATTTTTCGATATTTTGGCTGGAAACAAGATTAAAAAAAATTTAAGTAAGAACAGTATTTTTGCAGTGTACGGTTGAATTGGATCAAAGGTCAGCAGCAAAGTCATTATTTAATAAAATGGGATTAAATACATAAAGGAAACAAAAAGTAACTCAGATATTTTCTTGTAAATGAAAAAGTAATGCATTACTTTACTAGTTACTTGAAAAAAGTAATATTATTATGTACCTGCATTACTTGTAATGCGTTACCCCCAACACTGGTCACAACAGATCTAGCTGTTTATTTATTGACTCCGATGTTAACAGAATTCAGCATTGAGTTTGTTCATCTCAATTGTTCAGGTTGCTAATTGAAATCCTGCGGATTCAGCAGTTCTCATTTGTGCTGGAGAGCAGCCAGAAGACCCTACAAGACATCGAAGAAGCTCTAGATGCTCTACAGCCAACAGAAAAAATGCTTCAGACAGTCTCTGAGGTCAGAGAGAAAACAAATAGCACTGACCTGAATAAGATATTTCACATAAAAGACGTTTGCGTACAGTCCACAAGAGAAAATAATAGTTGAATTTATAAAAATGACCCTGTTCAAAAGTTCCACAGCTGTGTTTTTTGTTTAGTGATAGTTGTTCATGAGTCTCTTGTTTGTCCTGAACAGTTCAACTGTCTGCTGTTCTTCAGAAAAATCCTTCAGCTCACACAAATTCTTTGGTTTTCCAGCATTTTTGTGTATTTGAACCCTTTCCAGCAATGACTGTATGATTTTGAGATCATCTTTTCACACTGAGGACAACTGAGAGACTCATATGCAACTATTACAGAAGGTTCAAACACTCACTGATGCTCCAGAAGGACAAAACATGCATTAAGAGCCGGGGGTGAAAACTTTTGAACAGAATGGAGATGTGTGCATTTTTCTTATTTTGCCTAAATATCTTCATTTTTTTTTCATTTAGCACTGCCCTTCAGAATCTACAGAAGATACTTACATGTTTCCCAGAAGACAAAATAAGTCAAATTCACCCTGATCTTCAAATACAAGAAGTTTTCACCCCCGGCTCTTAATGCATGTTTTTTCCTTCTGGAGCATCAGTGAGTGTTTGAACCTTCTGTAATAGTTGCATATGAGTCTCTCAGTTGTCCTCAGTGTGAAAAGATGATCTCAAAATCATACAGTCATTGTTGGAAAGGGTTCAAATACACAAAAAATGCTTGAAAACCAAAGAATTTGTGGGAGCTGAAGGATTTTTCTGAAGAACAGCAGACAGTTGAACTGTTCAGGACAAACAAGACTCATGAACAACTATCACTAAACAAAAAACACAGCTGTGGGTCATTCAGGAACAACACAGTATTAAGAATCAAGGGGATGTACATTTTTTTTGTTTTTATAAATTTAACTTATTTTCTCTTGTGGAATATCTTAGGTCAGTACTAAATAAAATTACATGCTTTTTCAATAATCCCTCTTATTTTGGTAAATAATTAACATCTAGCAGATTCTGCAGAGTGTATGTAAACTTTTGACAAACTTGTATATATAATTGTTTATTTTTTAGTTTTTTAAGCCTGCTATAAAATCATACAGGTTTGAAACCTGAGGGTGGGAAAATAATGACTTAACTTTTTTCATTAAATATTTTGTTTTCTGATTTCACTGAAATGACTGGATTCAATTTATTATAATCTAGGTGATGGCAGAAGACCTCAATCCAGAGAAGATGAGGGAGGAAAATCAAGATGGAGAGAGTTTATCAGGACTTTATATCAAAGAATTTGATGAAAGATGGTGGAAGAAACTCCACACTAAACTGTAGGAGACGCCATCTTTATCCATGATCCACGCACACAGCACTGGAGGACACCTATGAATAATATAACTATTGACTGTGCTTTTATGAACAAATGCATATTTTTTATTGGAGTTGCATGCTTTTACTGTTACAGAGCAGAATAAAGTCGAACGTTTTACAATAAATAAAGTTTCTACGTCTATCAATACAGTAAAGCATTACATCAGCCTGCTCTAGTACCAATAGGAATGTGCAGGAACGCCTCTGTTGATGGGATTGCCCTGCTTTATGCGCCAAGTTTGGCTCCTCACGTTATCGTTGAATTGAGGGGACTGACACGCGATGGTGTGATGGATCGTGTTTCTCCGTGGAGGCCACTGAGGTCTTTGCGGTCCGGTGGTGATGTTCGGAAAGCTGGTTGTCGGGAAACTCGGGTTCCTGGTCTTACAAGGTTTGGGCTGTAGGTGGTTGCCAGTGTTTCCAACAGCTCCTGCTGGGCACATTGGGATGCGCAGTTTCTCAAAGGGCAAGCAGAGATCTCCAAGATCTGGCGTGTCGCAGGTAAATCCTGGGACTGGTTTAGAAATGGCATAGAGTCTGCGAAACTCCAGGTCGAAGGGTTTAACCCCGCTGCCTTTGAAGAGTACAGCCAAGCTTCTGTGAACCTGCCAGGACAGCCATGTGAGACTATAATAGAGAGAAAGAATCGTCTGTGAAAGAACTCAGACAAGAGACTTAGTCAAAGGTTGTTTATAAAAATATATTTACAAAGGTTTCCATAAATTCTCTTATATCTGGCAACCAGTGTTGGGGGAAACGCATTACAAGTAACGCAAGTTACGTAATAATATGACTTTTTTCCAGTAACTAGTAAAGTAACGCATTACTTTTTCATTTCCAAGAAAATATCTGAGTTACTTTTTTAAAAAAAATTAACACCAGTTACTTTTTTTTCCTTTATGCATTTAATCCCATTTTATTAACCAATGACTTTGACCTTAGTTGATCCAATTTAACCGTACACTGCAAAAATACTTCTCTTACTTGCATTTTTTGTCTTGTTTCCAGCCAAAATATTAAGATTTTCTAGACAAGTAAAACATTATTTTCTTGTTTTCAGAAAAAACAAGTCAAAATTAAATGAGTTTTATTTTTTGAACAAGAAAACTAATCTGCCAATGGCGTAAGCAAAAAAAAAATCTATATTATTTCAAACAGAAAACAAGATTATTTTGCTTGTTTCAAGCAAAAACGCACTTAATTTTGACTTGTTTTCAGATAAAAACAAGACATTAATTTTTACTTGTCTAGAAAATCCTTTTTGATGTAAAATATTTAGATATTTTGGCTGAAAATATGGACAAATTTGGACAAAAAAATTAAGTAAGAAAAGCATTTTTGCAGTGTACTAATAAACAAAACTTACTTTAGATGAACTAATATTTGTGCTTTTTTTCTCATTGCTGAAGAGTGTTTCTTTCTTTTCCTACAGTTCTACTGTACAGACGTCAATTTAATTTGCCTTTAGCCTTAGCCTTATTCACTTCATTTCATTTTGGTGTGAAAGGGCTTTTACATTTGCTAAGAATCTAACGTTTTTATATTAAAAACAAACAAGCAAACCCTGCCCAGATTTAAAAAGTAACGCAAAGTAATGTAACGCATTACTTTCCATAAAAAGTAACTAAGTAACGCAATTAGTTACTTTTTTAGAGAGTAACGCAATATTGTAACGCATTACTTTTAAAAGTAACTTTCCCCAACACTGCTGGCAACCCTTATTATCATATTTCTCTGCTACAAATGTACTTCCTGGGGAGAAATGTGATTTACATTATACATGATTTACTTATTTATTTTTCTCTTTCTCTCCCCTTATATGTAGTGTTTATGTTGTTCGTTACAGAAAATTGATATTGTAATATTCCTGATTGTGGTATCCAATTATTATTTTATATTTATTTTTTTGTTTGATTTTTCCCCATCATTATTTAACTATTGCATCATCTTTGTTGTATTCTAATTTTTGTACCATTATTGAAATTGCTGTCATACTACTTATTAATATTAGGCAGTAAATACAATTTCTGTACAAATAATAGCATTTGTCTTTGGAATAAAAATAAGGGGGAAAAAAAGGTTGTTTCCAAAATGACGGTTTTACACAGCTAATGGCTTTATCAAGCCAGAGAGAATCATGAATAAACTTTTCTGAAATCAATGATCATTGGTTCTCAAATAAGGCATGCATGTTTTACATTCCACTTATAATTTTTTTTATATTCAATGTGCATAAGATAAAATAAAAATGTAATGTACTTTTCAAGATGAAATACAATTGTAAGCAGTAAAAAGTACAGTTTTTCTTCAGAAATGTAATCAAGTAAAAGTACATGTAGTCAGTTTAAACTGTACTTGAATAAAATACAAATATATTGTGTTTCGGACGTCTTGAGTTCAAAAATGTGGCAAAAAAAAATCTTTGAAAGGAACATATGTACTCGCTAAATAAAAAAAGAGAAAAAAAAATGCATGCAATTATAAATTAGATTAAAGCAATGCTAGTTGCTTTCAATAAAAGCATCTCCTAAATGCAAAAATGTAAATGTATTACAGACTGTACATTAAGCAGTTAACTGGGGAAAAGAATAAAAACAAATGTTTGATGAATGCAATGAATGGTTAATACAATGCTTCTCTCTAAGCGCTGTAAAGAATGTAAATGCTGTTTAAATAGCGATTGTTAGCGATGAGACATTCAGACGGCGCAGTACCTGTATGTGCCAACCAGCACTTTTGTGCAGTCCATAATGATGAACTTCTCTTTTATCTGTCCGGTGAACTTCCTCCCTGATTTGGCACAGTATGTTTGACCCTGAACACTACGAATGGACATTCTCTGTGTGAAGAGAGGGAGATAAAGAGGTAAACATGAGCACACTGGCAATAAAAAGAAAGAATTCAGCCACAAGTTTGAAAAAAGATACAAAAGCGGTCACTGTGGCAGTACCTTTTCACTTTTGTACCTTTTAGATACTAATATGTACCCTTAAGGTACCAATACCTTAGGACTTTTTTTTTTCTGAGAGTGCATAAAAACTTAACAAAAAAGCATGACATTTATTATATAAACCAAAAGCAAGGATTTTAACAGTGCCTATTAAATGCCTTTAATGTAAATATAAGGTCAATAGAGTAACTTACACCAAGGTGTGATTTGTTGATTTTTACATTTTCAAACATGTCCTGAAACAGCTGTATATTGGTGTGGTCCAGAAGGAGATAGACATACACATTGCGCTTTCTCGTCGCCTCCAGTATGTCACAGAAAATCTCCACATCGCTGAATGTGTCCATAACTATCGCCAGAACCTTTATGAGCGTCATTTAGGGAGAAACAGTTACATTGCAAATTGTGTTTTAGACTGTTGCACACTCAAAAATGACAGGCGCTTTCCACAAAAACAGCACAAAATAGGACCTGAAAATTGTATATATATTTTTTTTTTTAACAAATGATGTCAGCTTCAGGGGTTAAACTGAACAAATAGAACAAAAGAACAATTTAAATCTTGAATTTGTTACCAGTTTTGCAGCCCTATTATCAAAACTTGGACAAATACAAATTCTCAGCTTTCAAATTTTGACATTTTTTAAAGAAATAAATAGGGTTTTGTGGCTTTTTAATGTGTGGTGACAGATCGCTTTCGTACCTCAGCTTAAGCGGCATGTGAACTGATCATCTCTTCCTCTTTACTAGTTATAGCATGTAATAAACATTAATGAATATCATAAGGTATCTTGTTTAAATGCAGAAAGACGTCACACCATTTTTCAAGTTCAAGTTCACCAACGTTAATCTACTCTCCGGTCTGGTTTAGCTGACAAAAAAAGATTCAGCGTTATGATTGGTCAGAATGCCTGTCAATCAAACTCCCTGCACAAGGGTCAATTGAGATGGGGAAAAAAAAGAAACTGGTGTAGGATTTACTTTTTTTTTTTTTAACAAATTCCACAAAATAATTACAAAGTAACATCAAGTTTGAATTAAATGTGACATTTTGCAACTGAAATAGTATTTTTTTTCCCCACATCAGTGTGTAGAGCTGCTTTTCAACTTAAACCGAATTTGTTTTATAATAGATGGATTTTACAACTTATTTTTTATTTTTTATTAATGAAGCTGCTTTGAAACAATCTGCATTGTATAAAGCGCTATATAAATAAACTTGACTTAATATTAATAAAAACAAATTACTATGCTAGAAATAAGTTTGCCAACATGCGCTCAATTTGTGCTACTATTCTGCAAAAAATGCTTTTCTTACTTAGATTGTCTTGTTTCCAGCCAAAATATGTAACATTTCTTAAATCAAGAAGGATTTTCTACAAAAGTCAAAATTATTGTCTTGTTTTCAGTCCAAATTAAGTGAGTTTTTGCTTAAAACAAGCAAAAAAATCTACCAATGGGGTAAGCAAAATGATCTTATGTCAAGCAGAAAACTAGATTATTTTGCTTACCCCATTGGCAGATTATTTTGCTTGCTTTAAGCAAAAACTCACTTAATTTGGACTTCTTTTTACTGAAAACAAGACAATAATTTTTACTTGTCTAGAAAATCCTTCTTGATTTAACCCTTTAACTGTCATTCTCTATTGTGAACATAGACATGAAAATGCACTCAATCCAAATCCAAATGTAATTTTTTATAATTCATGAACAAAAACATTTTGTAATATGATTTTCATGTACAATTTCCATGATAATGCAATGTCTGATTTTAAAATGGTTTCCAAAGGATGAATTTTGAAATTTTAAGTCTTCAAGTGTTATATAATGTCTTATGATTTCTAAAGCATGATAGAAAAAAAGGCAACAAAGAAAGTCTTTTTGTGAAAAAGGTCTAAACTCCTGTTATGAAGTACATTTTTTGAGGTGCACTCTTGTCATAAATTAATCTATTACTTTTCCTACATAATTTGTAACACAAAACAGTAGTAAAATATCAATTTAGGAGTCTTAGACCATTCCAACGATATATAGTTTGTCATGATTAGATTAGGATTTATTTGAAATATGGTGAAGTAAACGTAGGCGTCCCGGTGACGGGACGGTGACAGTTAAAGGGTTAAGAAATGTTAGATATTTTGGCTGGAAACAAGACAAAACATCCAAGTAAGAAAAGCATTTTTTTGCAGTGTAATACTTAAAGATAATCAAGTTGTGGGACACCAAACCGCATTCATGGAAAGTACATGCATTTTCCTTGCATCACAAAACAATAACGGCAATATGCAATCCAAAAATGTTAAATGACACGTTCTTACTGTATTTGCTTGCCTGATGAGTTCCCGCAGCACGTCTTTCAAGGAAAACGATTTCATTGAGTGGAAGAACACTTCCACACTTGGCATCCCTTGCAGATGGTAACTCCAGTCAGCCATTGGCCAGCCATAGTCTAGGACTGGAGCTTCACTCTCGGTGACCACAGGAAAATACGTCTCAGAAGAAACTGATGGAGAACTGGACCGCTCTTCATCCTTGTCTGCTTCTTCATTCTCAACGGGAGGCTTTTCAATGCTGCTTAAGATGTACGATTTCTCCTCCGCCGACAGAAAGTTTGC
This sequence comes from Cirrhinus molitorella, assembly GCA_033026305.1. NCBI lineage: Eukaryota > Metazoa > Chordata > Actinopteri > Cypriniformes > Cyprinidae > Cirrhinus > Cirrhinus molitorella. The sequence goes on along the minus strand of CM065123.1, from coordinate 358,306 downwards.
TTCATTCTCTTTGACCAGCACTTCCTGGTATCCATCAATCCCTCGGTCCAAGAGAGCATCCATAGCCAGTCGTGTGCTCTCATTGTAACTCAGATCCACTGGAGACACCACAGCGTTTGGGTTTCTTATCTCCTGAACTCTTCTTCTCATTTTTCCCATCTGCTTTGGCACCAAGTAGCACTGCACCGACAGTCCATTACTTACAAGGTTCATGTTGTCTGCAGCTGACAGATGACTGGTTGACTCCTGCTCATTCAGCTTTCATTTTTAGTCGTTTTTCATGCTTAAGGCCAAACGATTATCCATACAAGCGTGGTGTGCTGCTACATCCCCAAGGTAATCACCAAATCCTCACAAATAACCTTCATGCACCGTGCATCTTTTCATCAGCAGTGCAGGCGTTTCACGGCGCAGTGAGCATTTCTGATCCAATTTGTCATGTTTTCATAATGGGTGAGTTTAAAACTAAATGTTAGTGCTGCCCTAGGGCTCTGGGGAAAGCGGTGTGTGGCTCCTCCTCAAACTAAGAGGAGTAACTATCATTCACAGACGGCTTTACCCCCAGGCATCGATGGGTGGGGTCCTGTGGTTAACAGGTGAGGTGCTGAGTGAATAATGAGACTGAAGCTCCTGTGTTTTCCATAGAATTAACGGCGTGAGTTGCACGGATGAAGATGTGGATGTCAGATTCACTTCACACATGCTTCACTAGGAACCAATAGACCTGTTCCTGTTTCGTGACTCACCTTCTTATGTAATTTCTTAATGACTTTCTAGATAACGTTGCTGTGAAAGTTCGTTTTTTGTTATATGGCATTTAATAAGTCATGCTAAACCTCAAACGCCAAGTATAGACGTCAACATACATTTTCCCACACCATATGTGCTACACATCAAACCACGCAGATAACTGGAGGCACTGTTACTATACAGACCCAAATATCATAGAGACTTACAAGAGGGCCCTTTTGGGCCAAAAAAAACACAACTGAGCAACCACCCAGACCACTATAACAACCACATTCAATAGAAACTCATTAAAACACTCCTTAAAACACCTCCTCGAATTTGCACCATTCTAGCAACCACCCTAACATTGTGGTGGCATGTTTTGCATGGGCAAACACCACTTATTGCATCAGAAAATTCAAATATCAAGGCAAAATTATTGGCTTTTGCCACACACGAAAATACGGAAAGATTCAACCAGTGTCAAACAGCAAAGAACCACTCACTATTATAGCTTGCAATAAGTTACAATATTTAGACCTTGGCCTGATTTCATTATATATTGCATGCTTTGCAAATTCAGTAGCGTGTAGGATTTTGTCTAAAAGAAAAAAAAAATCTAAATGTTCACATTATTTGCCAAAATAAAAGGAAACGGCACATGCAAAAGAGGCTTTACAGTCACATTGCATCTGACTAGGGTGGTTCTCATATAGGGATAAATTATGTTTGGAGAGCGATGAGTAGTTAAACCAACAGAAATCACTCCTTTATAAAACACGTTTTGAGTGCGAGAACACCCCTTTCTTTTATTATTCACATAAACTTGCAAGAATCCGATCTTTTCCAGAAAACATCTCCGTCCAGTTGCTTTGCTGCATATCTGGCAAGAGCGACTTTCTTATGACTCGGAAAGGCTGCATTCAGCATCTCCTTTAGCTTGGGCAAGTCCAAGGTTTCTGGATGGTGAGCAGACACCAGAAAGAAGCTCTGCAGGAGACCCAGTTTGCCCAAGACTTCCTCAGCCCATTGCCTCACCTCCACAATAGACTTCTCCTCGATCAAATCGGCCATGGAAAGCACCAGGTAGCATTCTTTTCCTAGGGCGGATGCTTGCTGCAACAACTGTACGGCTCCCAATCTAAGCCTCAAAGGAGACATTAGTATGTAAACATCACACAAAGCAAGTGCAGATGCGGCACGTTGAGCTTCAGAAGCGCTAGACACAGAGGACAGGCTGTCAAGATCACCGATTTTTCCAAGCCCAGGAAGGTCCCAAAGACAGACGTCGGGGGAAAGATAGGGATACCTTACAGCCTCTTTGGTCGTTTCTATTACACCGGTTGAGGCAGATCGTTCATCGCCGCTTTCCAGGCCCAGGAGAACATTGACCAAGCTGGAGCTGCCACAACCCGTCTCTCCCAGCACACCGATATCCAGGCGGAAGTGATCAAGAGCTGAAAGGATTGTCTGAAGCTTGGAGGGACTGTCAGTGAGATCTCTCGGCTGCGAGAGCTTGGTGATCTGGTCAAGATCATCCTGGTTTATCTTCCTGGACCTCAAAGCAGTAGAGACCACAAACCTGAGAAGCAATAAATGTATAAATGTAGATGCCATAAATATTCAAGAACTCTACAATTCTCTAACTGGCCAAGACTTTGCCTAAAATATTGTCTTTGTTTTCCTATGGACATCAAGTGCGTTTGACTTGAAGCAGCGCTGCACAAAACTATCATTGTGTTATAGCAAAGCCATCTGCTCTCATTTCTCTCGTGGTACTTCGATGTCATACATCAGTAGTTTGCGTTTTGAACACACCTGTGCTCTCTACAGTCCTCATACATTATGTAAAAGTGTATTTGCATTGCTTTGACTGAAAGCCATTGGTTGATTATATACAATGCCTGCACTTTATTGGTCAAACCTCTTTTTCTGTCATTACCTGCGGCAGCTATGAAAACAATTGTTCTGTGCACATCAATAACTGTCTGATTTGGCTCAGCTACAAAATCAAACGTCAGAAGATTACAGGGAAGGGTTCGGACAGCAGAGAGGATCATTGGTGCTCCCATGCTCACCCTTCAAGAACTGTATACATCCAGAGTGAGGAAAAGAGCTCAGAAAATCACTCTGGATCCCTCACATCCAAGCCATTCCCTCTTTAAACTAGGGCTGTACTAGAATAGTCGAATATTCGTTCGGTGGGTTGGCATTCGATTGTCAATTCTGAGATTCGAATATACTTTTTTTTTTTTCAACACGTGACTTCCCCCGCGAACAGTTCTCATTCGCGCTTGAATGGCCCATTAGTGAACGGGAGGGAGAGCTGTCAGCAAGCCACGGAGAAAAGAGTGTACTAGTGTCACTATAGTTTGCAACCTGGTTGTGATTTATTTTTGAAATATAAAGAATATTTTTGTTCATTGAAATGTGAGCTGTCTATAGCCTAACAGAGCATGTGAGCGGAGATGCATGCCTTTTTCAACCGAAGCCTCTGAGACACACTGCCTGCGTGGCAGACGTGGAGCAGGTTTGTTACGTGACTGCTGCCGAAAAAATCCGGTTCACTTCTATTCTGTCGCGGGGTCGCGGTTGCGGTGTGGTTGGACCGCACCTGATATAAGCGCGTATTCCGCAGACAGTGTGGCTGCTCTAATCTGTTAACATAGGCGCAGAAAGAAAAATCAACAAGCAGCAAATCCGCGACGTGTCCGCCACGCAGCCTATATCCTATAAAGAACTCGCAGCAACAGTTATAAAGTCTAGATATGTTATATAGCCTAACTTGAGCGCATTGGGGAATCGCTCTATAGTATTAAAATTGCTTTTGAATGAGCGTGCGCGTTATCATTTCGGTTTCGTTTTAACAATCGCGTAAAACTCTTGGCGGCATGAAAGTGCATTCTAAGCGCGTCTACAGGCTTTGTTATAATGAGAGGATTAATTAGCTTGCAGAACTCAGGACTTAACAAAAAATCCGGCGTTTTGAGCGGTGAGTGGATTCTGACTGATCAACGCAAACACAGATGGAGTCTGGCTTGAGGTGGCTGCCGTTTGCTTTCGTTTTGTTACTGTTTATTTTGTTATTAAAGTACGTTTGCAGTTTCCCGCATCCTTCCCAGAGTCTTGAACTTCGTTACATACGTGTATACATCTTCCGGAAATCATCCTGGCGACCTATTTTTTAAGTCCCTCGACACACCCGATGGTCGCGACCCAGGGTTTTAAATCCACTGCCCTAGACTCGTGGTGTGAGCATATTGGAGCGGAGCTCCCTTGGGTCTGCAGCAACAAGTTTGTGACGTGTGAAGTCGTTTGGATGAACGATTTCCGACATAATACAAATGCAAACAGACAACACAGAGATTTCTGCCTTTATTATATGCTTAGCCCCTCCCACCGAAGCTTCGAATATTCGATAATGATTACCACCGAAGCTTCAAAGCGCAAAAAATGGTATTCGAACCAGCCCTACTTTGAACAGAGCCCCAAATACCAGGACAACCAGGCACAAGAACAGTTTCTTTCCCCAGGCAATCCACCTTATGAATAGCTAAATGTTCACCCCATTGTGCAATAAAAATATGTACAATAACCTTATATTTATTTGTTACACCTCCATCCTAATACATGTCTGCATCTCTTTCCATTCCATCATTTAGCACAACTGTACAACTTATTTATTTCTCAATTTATTTTACTATATATATTTTTGTCGATTTATTTTACGTACGTGTATTTTTTTATTCTCATCCTATTTTTATTGTCTCTGTGTTGCTGTTGTTGTTGTTGTCGTCTCTGTATACTGGAAGCTAATGACACAAAAACAAATTCCTTGTATGAGCAAGCATACTTGGCAATAAAGCTCTTTCTGAATCTGATTCTGAATTGCATAAAGCCAAAACCCAGCAATTTAGAAATTCTGGCCAAGACATGTCTGGGAAAAAGAGGAAGCATGGACACCCTATTTAATGCTAGTTAGTGCTTGTTTACAGCCAAACTAAGCTGGTGGACCAACATAGATTTCCTAATGATGCTGGTTGAGCAAGGTAACCAGCTAGTTAATTAAGTTAATCAGCCTTGCATACTGACATCCCAAGTTGGGGCCCAAAGGCCAAAACACAACATGGTATCCAGCAAGTGAACCCTAATTTTTCTGAGTTCCACATGCTCCTGGATCAACATCCGTGTTGGTCCTAGAATAGTGTGACCGGACGTGCCACATCCTGGGGACACGTTCAGCGTAGGATTTCTAAATTGCCTAAAATAACCAGGTGTTGGCTGTTTGCGCTGTGCTAATTGATCGTTGTATGACATCAGAGTACGCCGAGAGCGATTCGTAAGCATAAGGAGCCGTCAGCAGTGCTATCTATAGCCAACACCCAGTTATTTTAGGCAATTTAGAAATCCTGTGCTAAACTTGTCCCCGGGAAGTGGCACGTCTGGTCACCCTATCCTAGGCAGACACACTCAGTCAGTTTAAATCTAGACTAAAGACCCATCTCTTTAACCTTGCTTACACATAACATATTAGCACATTTCTATAATTCAAATCTGTTAAAGGATTGTTAGGCTGCATTAATTAGGTCAACTGGAACCGGGAACACTTCCCATAACACCTGATGCACTCGCTGCATCATAAGAAGAATTGAATCTATGCTAATATTGTCTGTCTCCTGCTTATTCCAAGGTCAGATCCAGTATGAATCCTGAACAGTTGGCCACTGCAGTTCCCTGATCCAGTTCATATCCAGATGGTAGGTCAGTACATATAGACCACCTCTACAGGTCTGTATGGGAGTATAAACTACTTGTTTATTGGTCAGAGGAGAACTGACCCCCGACTGAGCCTGGTTTCTCCCAAGGTTTTTTTTCTCCATCTGTGTCACAGATGGAGTTTTGGTTCCTTGCCACTGTCGCCTATGGCTTGCTCAGTTGGGGACAATTAATTTGGGACAATCAATTTATTAATTTGGAACTATTGATTGATTTCCTATAACTAAAATTGTTTGTTTCTTTTTGCATTATTGATGTATTACTTTCCTATTTGATACTGTAAAGTTGCTTCGACACAATTTGTATTGCAAAAAGCGCTATATAAATAAAAGCTGACTTGAATTGACCTATCCTAGAATAACATTCCCGACAACAAGTCAGATATTGGGGTTAGGTTTAGTGGCTTGTACACCATTCTTTTCAACCTATATTTTCACTCTTAGGCATGTAAGCAAGGTCTTCAGGACCTGTACTAGAAACTTTCAGGCAGGTGTATTGGAGCAGGTTGAAACTAATATCTGCATGATGTTGGCCAGAAGCAAGACTGGACACCCCTGGGTTATCTTAATTATAGGTTTGGATTAATAATAGGGATTGCATCAGAACTTAATTTTTGACAGGACTGTTGTTCCAGGACCTTATTATCGGCCCAACCTTTGCCTCCAGTATAAGGCTTACATTAGGTTATGGTTTAGGGTTAGAACTTTTTTGTTTTACGGGCTTGTTCCATCATTATCAACACATCTTTTGCCTCTAGTTTAAGGGTTAGGTTATGTTATGGTTGGGTTTGGATTAGGGGTAAGGATTGCCCTGTTGAAAAACGCCAGCATACACTCTTAAAAATAAAGGTGCTTTAAAAGGTTCTTCACAGCGATGCCATTCAGTTAAAGGTTTTTTAAAGAACCATCTCTTTCTTACCTTTTTATAATCTGAAGAACCTTCTTTCACCAGTGAAACAGAAAGGTTCTTCAGATGTTAAAGGTTCTTTATGGAACCATTTAAACAAAAAACGTTCTTCTAATTGCATTGCGAAGCACCTTTGTTTTTAAGGAATGTATGCTGGTTAGGTATGTTTTAAAGCATGGTTACTGGTTTAAGATGGTCCTTAACTGGTTGTAAGCAGGAGTTAGTTGCTCAAGACCAGCTCAGGACTCATTAGAACTTATTTTGTTTTTGACAGGATTGTTGTTCCATCATTATCAACCCATCTTTAACCCTCCAGTTTAAGGGTTAGGTTATGTTATGGTTGGGTTTGGATAAGGGGTAGGGACTGCCCTGTTGAAAAATGCCAGCATACACTCTTAAAAATAAAGGTGCTTTAAAAGGTTCTTCACAGCAATGCCATTTTTAGTTCCACGAGGAACCATTCAGTTAAAGGTTCTTTAAAGAACCATCTCTTTCTTACCTTTTTATAATCTGAAGAACCTTCTTTCGCCACAAAGAACCTTTTGTGAAACAGAAAGGTTCTTCAGATGTTAAAGGTTCTTTATGGAACCATTTAAGCATAAAAAAAAACATTCTTCTAATTGCATCGTGAAGCACCTTTATTTTTAAGAGTGTATGCTTGTTGGGTATGTTTTGAAGCATGGTAGCTGGTTTAAGATGGTCCTTAACTGGTCATGATCGGGAGCTAGTTGCTCATGACATGATTGTTGTTCCATCATTATCAACCCATCTTTTGCCTCTAGATTAAGGGTTAGGATATGTTATGGTTGGGTTTGGATTAGGGGTAGGGAGTGCCCTAATGGTTAGGTATGTTTTAAAGCATGCTGGTTTGATCTTAGTTGGTCATGAGCTTGTTTAAACTGGTCATGAGCAGGAGCTAGCTATCTTATATCCAGCTCAGAATTTACTTCTTTTAGGTTATGGGTTAGGTTAGGTTATGTTATGGTTAAATTTGGATTAGGGGTAGGGATTGCCCTGTTGAAAGGGACCCAGGAGCTAGTTGCTTAGGACCAGCTCAGGACTTATTAGAACTTACTTTTTTATTAGAATAGGATTATTGTTCCACAACCAATGAACATGTTGACCCCAGAATTCAGGACATGTGTAACCAGCTATGGCTGTTATTTCAATAAGAAATCAAGTTTGTGTCATATGGTAATATTAAACATTTCAAAACACAAAGTTGCTGACTTACTGTGTGTCATCGGTCAGTAATTTAGGAACCCGAAGCTCCTTGGTAATCGCCACCAGAAACTGACTAAAAGCCTTCTTACGAAGCTCAGGCAGGGCTTCATCAAGCACCCTGGTGATATCCTCCATCTTCACTAACTCTAGATCTTGGGAAGCGATTGAAACATTCTGGCCGTCTTCTTCTAAATCGGCCGTCTCTCCAAACACTTCTTTACTTCTCTTCTGCAACTCCAGTTTGCGAGCTCTCATCCGTTCCCAGGCGCAGGTCATGCACGGCCCTGTAGGCTTTTCCTCGACCACGTCCCACTCCTGCTCAGCTTCAACCAGAAAAAAAGGCAGATCTCTGTCATGCAATTCCATCTTGAGCCACATGTGGTCCTCCTTGTGCTGTTTTGTAGTGAGAACCACCAGAACATCATAGCATGTGGAGTTACACTGCTGGTTGGTCTGGTTAATGATGGAATTCGAGGTTGGATGGCCCTCCACGGTCCACACACGAACATTTGGGATTTGACGGCGTAAAATCACAGAGTCAATGCCATTGCCTATATATTCTGCATGCTCTGCTATCCGTACTTGTTTCCTTCTGCTACTGCGCTGGTGATTAGTATTGAACTTAGATTTTATACTACGTTCCTCATCTGTGCTTTCATCTTCTTCTAAGTTTTCTGCTTCATCTGTTTCTTCCTCCTCATCACCTTCATCATCAGTTTCCCATTCCTCCTCTTTTATTTCCTCAGCCGGCCCACCGATTGCAGAAGCCAGCTGAGCATTAGCCTCCGGTGTTCCTCCGGTCACAGCTATATCTAAAGGAAAACGCTCAAACAGCTGTAGAGCCGTCACCAGCCTGTTTTCAAATCCAGGTGCCCTGAAGGAAAACCTCCAAGGGGCGAGCATACATTTGACTTTTTCATCTGAAAGTTTTTCTTCCATCTTTAAATTTGCCCTGAAATGAAAAAACATTTGTTAATACAGCTTACACCAGCTACACAATATACCCACTGCTGACACCAAATTGTATACACACCTAATAACTGAATTTGACAAACAGTGATCACAGATAAAATATAATCAACAGAACGTAATATAATTATTAACGCTCACCTGTTCTCGAACAACAACCGTCTTCAAGTCTTCCTGGGTGAGTGTGTTTGCGGGACAGTCAGCTGTGCTAAAGTCAATACTTTGTTTGACAAGGTTTCTAGATGACATTGTAAACAGTTCTCAGGGCGTTTAAGTTTGTTAAACCATCATGGTGTATTTAATTCCATTTAACCCATTTAGTTCCAGTTTCAGCTGAACTTTTGTTTAAAAACTAGCATGCTGAAAAGTTTCGGAAGAGGTAGAATTCACATCCACACCACAGATGATCAAGTTTTTATAACTTTACACATATTTTAATATCAAAGTTAAATTTTAACTGTATTTTTTAGTTGTCGTAGATTTTTTGTAAAAGTTTCTTTTTTAATTTTACGTGATGCTTGCAAATCGTCCCACCATAATTAAGTTTTAATTTGAGTGTTTTTAACCACATTGCTATGTGGTTGCCAAAGTGTTTAGAGGATTTCAGCTCATTGTTAAGCAGATACTAAGGACTTTAGAGTATTTTTAGTATGATGCCATGTAGTTGCTAGGAATGCCTGGATGGTTGCTTACTGGCTCAAGTCAAACGAGACTATTATCCAGTCTTAATCGTGCTTTGCTTCATTAGATGACTCTGATTTGCTTAACACTAAGTGTGAGACATAGTTACAGTGATGCTTACATTAGTCAGTACTATAAATAATAATGAAAATAGTATGGTATTTATAAACACGTGTGACCCTGGACCACAAAACCAGTCATAAGTGTCAATTTTTGTTTTAAATATAAATAAATAAATAAATAAATATTTTGAATAAATTGATCTATGGTCTGTTGTGATAGGAAAATAAAACTATTTGAAAATCTGTAATCTGAGGGTGCAAAAAAATTAAATACAGAGAAAATTAAATTTGAAGTTGTCCAAATGAAGTTCTTAGCAATGCATATTACTAATAAAAAATTAAGTTTTGATATATTTATGGTAGGAAATTTACAAAATATCTTCATGGAACATGATCTTTACTTAATATCCTAATGGTTTTTGGCATAAAATAAAAATCAATCATTTTGACCCATACAGTGTATTTTTGGCTATTGCTACAAATATACCCCAGCGACTTATGACTGGTTTTGTGCTCCAGGGTCACATATTATATGCAGCTGTTTTTGGTGTGAGTATCCAGCAGGGGTCAGCATTTCTCTCTGAGTGCAAGAGCAACCTGTATTGTAAATTTAGATATTAGTACTTTAAAAAGCCTTTATAAATAAATAAATAAATAATATATATATATATATATATATATATATATATATAAAATGAAGTAAATAAAGCCATGTACGTATGTGGATTTGATCTTTACAGACATTTAAAAAAAGACTTTTTAAATGTAAATCTACTTTAAGTGGCTTAGACTACTATTTTTGTATTTAATTGAATATCCTTTATCAAGTATCTCATTTCATACCAAGCAGCGCTTTTTTCCAAAATGTTCACATGTAAATTTAAGCCTTCTGGAAATAGCAAAGGCAGCTGTCACCGTTTTCTTTAATATAGGCACTCCTAGATTCATTTCGTAATCATTTGAATAAAATGTCATCTGGAATAACTGAAAGTACTTGGCGGTGAAAACACAGGGAGTGAAGTTGCCCATCCCAGCTCATGCAGCCAGTACAACCAAAAAAAAACCGATGACAAACAGGTTTGACGTCACGAAAGTGTCCACAAAAGTAAATGAACCGAATACAAGAAGGCAGAAGCAAAGCAGGTGCAACATCAGACTGGAACAGGTGGGTCCCTCAGCAGCTACTTGTTTCTATTTGTTTATTGTTTTAACGGCACATTAGTCTACTTTCCTTTGCTCATGTTTGTCTTTGCATTTGTTATCCGTCTTATCTATTGTATCTTTTTTTTCAGTTTTAGAACTCAGATTCAGATTTATTTTTAGCATTGTAATTTTTTTATTTATTAGTATTATTATTTACTGATTGTATTAGTTTAGGCACTAACAAAATGTATGCAAATGCTTTTTAGACATGCATCATGGTACATCCAAAATACTTTATTCAATAATTTTATTTATGCTTAAATAGTTTCTAACTACAAGTTTTTTTTAGAGAACTCAACTAACAATTTTTTGCAGCATCATTCAGTGGTACATTTTTGGCTCAACCTCAGTGACAACAGTTTTAGGCTGTTACCTTGAGTCTTTTCCCTTGTGCTGGACATCCGTTCTCATCACTACTTTGTTTTCTTCAGGAAAGTTTGACCAGCAAAGACAGAGAAACACACTACAGCCATGGCAGCAGGAACCTTGTCATGTTTGATGTTTACCCTCGTTGGTTTGAATGCACTCGCTGCCGTAAGTCTGAAATGAGATAATACAGCACGTTTATGTTGTAAAACATCATATTCTGCATGCATTACAAAATACGTATTTTTCTCTTCAGGCCGCAGGACTGGCGTTATTCGCTGTGGCCATTTGGGTAGCAGTGGACGGGTATAAACTCTACCCCATATCTGGAGTGTCAGGAAAAGATGACATCTTTGCTGCAGCCTGGATTGCCATTTTCACAGGATTTGCCTTCTTCCTCACATGCCTCTATGGCATCTACGCCGCTTTGAAAAGAAGCCACGGACCGCTGCTGCTGGTAGGCTTTCATAGGACACACTGACAAAGAAAGCGATCCTATCATCTTATATAAAAAGACTAATACCCAATATGATGAAATATACTGTAGATTCAAATAAATGATCACTTTGATTTTTAACTAATTCATCTATCCACAGTACCTCATCCTTATGTTCATCATCTTTCTGTTCGAATGCGCATCTGCCATCACAGCAGCGACCAACCGGGATTATGTGAGTATAGTCTCCAGTGTTAGGGGTAACGCATTAATCAGACGACTTTTTTCAAGTAACTAGTAAAGTAACACATTACTTTTTCATTTAGAAGAGTTACTTTTTCAAAAAAAGTAACGCCAGTTATGTTTTGTTTCCTTTATGCATTTAATTTCACTTTATTAACCAATGTCTTTGCTGCTGACCTTTGATCCAATTCAACCGTACTAATAAGCAAAACTTACTTTGGACTAACTAACATTTGTGCTTCATTTTAAGTGCTGAAATTCCTTCACTCTTTGGCGTGAAAGGGCTTTTACATTTGCTAAAAATTAAACTTTTTATATTAAAAACAAACAAGCCGTGCCCAGATTTAAAAAGTAAAAACACAAAAGTAATGCAAAAGTATTGTAATGCATTACTTTCCATTAAAAATAACTAACGTAATTAGTTACTTTTTTAGGGAGTAATGCAATATTGTAACGCATTACATTCCATAAAAAGTAACTAAGTAACGTAATTAGTTAATTTTTTAGGGAGTAACGCAATATTGTAACGCATTACTTTCCATAAAAAGTAACTAAGTAACGTAATTAGTTAATTTTTTAGGGAGTAACGCAATATTGTAACGCATTACTTTCCATAAAAAGTAACTAAGTAACGTAATTAGTTAATTTTTTAGGGAGTAACGCAATATTGTAACGCATTACTTTCCATAAAATGTAACTAAGTAACGTAATTAGTTCCTTTTTAGGGAGTAACGCAATATTGTAACGCATTACTTTCCATAAAAAGTAACTAAGTAACGTAATTAGTTAATTTTTTAGGGAGTAACGCAATATTGTAACGCATTACTTTCCATAAAAAGTAACTAAGTAACGTAATTAGTTAATTTTTTAGGGAGTAACGCAATATTGTAACGCATTACTTTCCATAAAATGTAACTAAGTAACGTAATTAGTTCCTTTTTAGGGAGTAACGCAATATTGTAACGCATTACATTCCATAAAAAGTAACTAAGTAACGCAATTAGTTACTTTTTTAGGGAGCAACGCAATATTGTAAGGCATTACTTTTCATAAAAAGTAACTAATTAATGCAATTAGTTACTGTTTTACGTAATGCAATTAGTTACTGTTTTAAGTAACGTAATTAGTTAATTTTTTAGGGAGTAACGCAATATTGTAACGCATTACTTTCCATAAAAAGTAACTAAGTAACGTAATTAGTTAATTTTTTAGGGAGTAACACAATATTGTAACGCATTACTTTCCATAAAAAGTAACTAAGTAACGCAATTAGTTACTTTTTTAGGGAGCAACGCAATATTGTAAGGCATTACTTTTCATAAAAAGTAACTAAGTAATGTAATTAGCTACTTTTTTAGGGAGCAACGCAATATTGTAAGGCATTACTTTTCATAAAAAGTAACTAAGTAATGTAATTAGTTACTTTTTTAGGGAGCAACGCAATATTGTAAGGCATTACTTTTCATAAAAAGTAACTAATTAATGCAATTAGTTACTGTTTTACGTAATGCAATTAGTTACTGTTTTAAGTAATGCAATTAGTTACTTTTTTACGGAGTAACGCAATATTGTAACGCATTACTTTCCATAAAAGTAACTAAGTAATGTAATTAGCTACTTTTTTAGGGAGTAACGCAATATTGTAACGCATTACTTTCCATAAAAGTAACTAAGTAATGTAATTAGCTACTTTTTTAGGGAGTAACGCAATATTGTAATGCATTACTTTCCATAAAAAGTAACTAAGTAACGTAATTAGTTACTTTTTTACGGAGTAACGCAATATTGTAACGCATTACTTTCCATAAAAGTAACTAAGTAATGTAATTAGCTACTTTTTTAGGGAGTAACGCAATATTGTAATGCATTACTTTCCAGAAAAAGTAACTAAGTAACGCAATTAGCTACTTTTTTAGGGAGTAACGCAATATTGTAACGCATACTTTTAAAAGTAACTTTCCCAACACTAACAGTCTCCAGCTTCTCTGTACTGTTAAAGTAAAACAGAATAAGTAGTTACACATCAGAGATGTGGCACACTAGATGATATGTTCTTTTGGATCATGTCAAATTTGTGGGCTCTCATCCTACACTTTTGTTGTTTGTACACTGTCCTATTAACCCCTCCTTCCTTTATCATAGCTGGTTGGGAACAGCAACTTTGTAAAGAAACAGATGCTGATGCATTATGGAGACAGCAGTACACAAGGGCAGCAGATTACACAGACCTGGAACAGCGTGATGCAGCAGGTAAGCAGAACACCAATGATGACCTCTGTCTTACATCTGTCCAGGGGCTGTGGCTAAAGCATAAGATACAAACTTACGTAATATTAGGAAAGAAGTACCTTAATTTTCAACTCAGACCTGATGCAACATGTCGCCTTGCGATAGTGAACAAACCAGTCTGTCCTCGGATAAACCAGTCAGAATAACTGTTGCAAGATATTTAGGCTATTATCCTCTTGCTGGCTTCAGATAAATAGGAAGTCAAGAGATTTTACCTCAGAAATGGGCGCTGAGGGAATCAGTGTTGTTTTCAATCACTAGCATCAAGGTAATATCACTGCTTATTGCGTTAAAAACAAAACGAATGCGATTCAAATGTATATGTATATATTTCTTAGGCAAAAAGTTTATTGTCTACTGTAAATAGTGTAGCTTGTGAATCGTCGACGCTTCAAATTTGCGTGAAAATAAACGAAACACGAAAAAGTATAACTGGATTTCGCCCAGTCGAACAACGTTAAATGAAACCACGCTCTTATTCTTCGAATTTTATGACTATGAAGCAACACTTGATGGATTTATCCACCATATCATATGTAAAGGTGGTAAAACCGTTCGCTCCACACAAACCAGTGTTCATAATTAAACTTGGATACTGGATTCTGATTGGCTGGCAGTTTAATGCACAGGTAGTTCCAAGACCGTTTAATCACCGTTCTATATCAATGCGCTGATATAAGATCGCATGTAGTATGGCAAGCCGTTTTAACTTTTATTCACTCGCAGGATATGAATTCTTGATATCAACAATTCAGTTTTCACTAGTTAAAATGATAATTCTTGATATCAGAAATTGGATTTTTACTAGTAACAATGGCAATTGTTGATATCAGGAATTACATTTCCACTAGTAAAGAGGTTAATTATTGATATCAAGAATTGAATTTCAACTAGTAAAAACTATAATTGTTGATATCAAGAATTGTATTTTCACTAGTTAAACATCACTACAGACTCCCATTCAAATTTAATTGTTGATATCAAGAATTGATTTCTTACTAGTTAAAATGTCAATTTCACATATCAGAAATAATTCTCACTAGTAAAAACCTTTATTTCTGATATCAATAATTACATTGTTACTAGTGCAAATGCCAATTCCTGATATCAAGATTTCAATTGTCACTAGTTGAAATGTCGATTGTTGATATCTGTAAATGTATTTCAGCATGTTACATTTGTTATTTCTGATATCTGAAAATATATTTCTGTTATCAATAATTAGGAGAGTAATTTCAGATATCTAAAATGCATTCTTACTAGTAACAATCAATTCATGATATCAGAAATGAACATTGTCACTAGCAGCAATTGAATTGTTGATATCAAGAATGGACTGCACTAGTAACAATGTAATTATTGATATCAGAAATAAAGGTTTTTACTAGTGAGAATTATTTCTGATGTGTGAAATTGACATTTTAACTAGTAAGAAATCAATTCTTGATATCAACAATTAAATTTGAATGAGAGTCTATGGTGACATTTAACTAGTGAACATACAATACTTGATATCAACAATTATAGTTTTCACTAGTTGAAATTCAATTCTTGATATCAATAATTCAATTTCTGCGAGTGATGATGTCATTGTTGATATCAATAATTAACCTTTTTACTAGTGGAAATGTAATTCCTGATATCAAAAATTGCCATTGTTATTAAAAAATCTAATTTCTGATATCAGAATTATAATTTTAACTAGTGAAAACTGAATTGTTGATATCAAGAATTCATATCCTGCGAGTGAATAAAATTCAAAACGGCTTGCCATACTGTTTTTGAATTAATTCGTTGTTTATAGGCAGATACACACATACAACTATCATCTCTCTCTTTCTCTCGATCAGTCGACAATTAATTGAAATAAATGCTATAATTAATTCAAATAAACGTGATTTTACCGCACTATTTCATCTGTGTGTCTGATTTGAATCGGGAGAATGATAGAGCTGGTATTGACGAAAATAACTATCATTTGGTTAGGGTTAGGTTACTTGTAACTTGATGCAATTACAAATGATCATAGAATATGCGGATAATCAATAGTTAAAGGATTTTAAATGCGCTTTGCATCGGGTGGTTATCAGCCTCCACGTCTTGCATTTAAAATCCTTAACTGCAAGGCAAACCTTTGATTAGCCCTTACATAAAACATTACAATAATAGGGTAAGACACGGTAATTTGCAATATCAAGCAGCAAAACTATCCGTTTTGCATGCGACCAGAAGCCAGACCCATAAAATGTACAAACGTCCCACTCTTATAAGAAAAATAAGGTGGATAGAGATTTCTGTATCTGTTTATTTTTGGTTTGCAAGCAACAGGACTACTGATAGATCAATATAGAAACTGGTGTTTGAATGAATCTTGTGTTGATCAGGTGGAGTGCTGTGGAGCAGATAGTCCTCAAGACTGGATCATCTATAACTCCACCTTGAAACAGCTTTATGGCCAACAATACCTTTGGCCCCAGAGCTGCTGCAAGAGACAGAGCACCTTTGATGTGTTAGATCCAGCAGGATGCAAGGTTGGCAAGATCAGCAGCATGTACACAAAGGTAATTTAATAAAATGTGACCTGATATACAGAACACAACAGACAACAACAACCTCATGACCTGCAGGAAATAACAGAGTTAGTTATGCTCAACTAAACAGTTGTTTAAGTTCATCATCTGATTTGTTTTCTTCAAGACGGGTTACAAAAAGTCCAATTTGATTCAGAAAAATAAGATTACCGCTTGGCTAACTGCTAGGTTGTCTTAAGGCACTGTTGCACATAATTGCAACAAATTTTTAAAGTAAAATAAATAGGTATGTGATGCTGATGTTACTTAAATGTTGTATTGTTTTGATACTTCAGGGTTGCTTCCCATACATTGAGTCAGTGTTAAGCCGTTACACCTGGGCTGTGAGCTGGTATGGCTTCTCCGTTCTCATGCTTGTGGTAAGTTATATAATCTACATGTTTTCTAAATTACCTCTATACAACATACAGGACACCTTATTGCATTTTCATTTTCAATGTTCAAACTGCTTTAAAATCTTGACAAAACCCACAAAGGATTTATGCAACAATCAAAAACAGTGATGCATGTGTGAATATACCAGCAACCAAAAACAGCACAGACTGCAACAAAAAAAAATAAATAAATAAAAAACTTCAGTAATATGAAAATAAAAGAATGTTTTTTGACTATATATACACACACACAGTCAAACCAAAATTTATTCATACACCTTCAATATTTCTCACATTATCAGTTTATTCACTATAGTTTAGAAAATGTCAATAAATTGTGTCAGAACATATTCATCTTGATAATGTCAGATAACTTTGAAAGGTATGTAATGGATTACAAGCAACCAAAAACTGAGATAACTGTTAGTATGACAATATTTCTTTACAACTATCAATACTTTGTTGACCAATTACCAAGCAAAAAAATGTCTGAATGATATTTTTTCTTTTTTACTGGCACTCCACTTTATTAAGAATTTTTGTGTATGTCACAGTTTACTTTTTTTTTTTTTTTTTTTGCTATCCTCGCTTGCATAAATGCAATAAAACTATAGTGTCCTGCACCTACTACTGTGTATATATATATATATATATATATATATATATATATATATCTGGTGTATGAATAATTTTTGGTTTGACTATATATATATATATATATATATATATATATATATGTGTGTGTGTGTGTGACCCTGGAGCATAAAAGGGTCCATTTTTGGAAATTGAGATTTACACAACATCTGAAAGCTGAATAAATAAGCTTTCCATTGATGTATGGTTTGTTATGATGAAACAATATTTGGCAGAGAGATACAACTATTTGAAAATCTGCAATCTGAGGGTGCAAAATAATTAAAACATTGAGAAAATCACATTTAAAGTTGTTGAAGTTCAAGCAATGCATATTGCTTGCATATTAAAAAAAAAAAAAAAAAACATTTATGTTAGGAAATTGACAAAATATCTTCGTGGAACATGATCTTTACTTAATATCCTAATGATTTTTGGCATAAAAGAAAAATCAATAATTTTAACCCATACAATGTATTTTTGGCTATTGTTACAAATATACTCCAGCCACTTAAGACTGGTTTTATGCTCCAGGGTCACATTTATGTGTATAATTCATTACAATTCTATTATGATTCTGAAAAAATGGTTTTATTTTATTAGAAAATGAAATGAAACATTACTTGATATTCACTATTCTGATGCACTTCTGTCCTACAGTTTCTCACTTTACTGATCGCCATGATCTACTACATGCAGCTGGAATAACAGAACGCACTTTAGATGAGACACCTGAACCTGCTGCACAGATGCTTCCAGGACTGCAGATTGCACATGGATAACTGACATGACTAGTTTAATCTGTTCTTGGTTAATTATCACACATTCTGTTTGTATGATGTCTATAAATTGACCTCCATTTAGCACAAAAGGAACATTCCAGGGTTAACACAAGTTATTCTTGATCAAAAGCATTTATGTCATAATGAACTGCAATGATGTTGCTTAAGTGACAAACTTAAGGACTAATGAGCATCTCATTATGTTGGGGGAAAAAAGTTCTGATTCTTTTATTTTACATTGTTTTATTGTGGATGTTTGTATGGGGTCATTTTTACGTAATATTGATCAAATCGGTTCTTCAAATGATTCTTTTCTTTATCCCACAGTCTACACTTGTACTTCTTCCTGCTTTAATATTTCATATCAACATTAGCTCTTAAATGCCTATATACCACTGAACATTTGTTTCGTAAGACTCCTTGCTGTAGCTCTGTTTTTGTAACTTACTTGACAATGTTTCTGTGTTTATGGAATAAACATTTGACTGTGCTGAAGACTCTTCGTGTGTCATTCGCTGACCGCAGATGAAAACAAAAGGGAAGAATCGCAGCAAAAACCTGTGGCCGGTTACACGCAGGTACTTGCCCTGGGAAATAAACAATCCTTAAGAAAGCGAGAACCAAAAGACAACAAAAGCCTGGCAGATGTCCACACCCTGAACCACCCAAACCGTTACTGCTCAGGTTAATCATCTAATGCAGTGGAGTTTGTTCATGTATCAGCAGAGAACAGAAGAGGGCATGTGCGACTGCTTTAATTTATACTCCACTGGGAGTGTCGCCTGATACTCAAACAGACTGGTTTTGCAGGATATCCATCCAGGAGAGACCTCTGCTTCTCTCATATTACAGTCTACAAAAAAAGACTGCCATCTCAGAGCAGGTGCATGATTAAAATCATCTCAAAATAACACTAAACCTAGAAAGACAACAGCTTTTAATAGCCAGTGTTGGGGTAATGCAAGTTACGTAATAATATTAGCTTTTTCAAGTAACTAGTAAAGTAACGCATTACTTTTTCATTTCCAAGAAAATATCTGAGTTACTTTTTTTTATTTTATTAACCAATGACTTTGCTGCTGATGACATTTGTTGATCCAATTCAACCGTACACTGCAAAAATACTGTTCTTACTTAGATTTTAGAACAATTCTTAAATCAAGAAGGATTTTCTAGACAAGTAAGTATTTTTTTTCTTGTTTTCAGAAAAAGAAAGTCAAAATTAGCCGAGTTTTTGCTTAGAACAAGCTAAATAATCTGCCAATGGGGTAAGCAAAATAATATTATTTCAAACAGAAAACAAGATTATTTACAAGAATTACAAGAAACTTACCCCATTGGGAGATTATTTGGCTTGTTTTAAGCAAAAACACTTAATTTTGACTTTGAATTTAAAAAACAATTTTTACTTGTCTAGAAAATCCTTCTTGATTTAAGAATTTTTAGATATTTTGGTTGAAAACAAGACACAATATCTAAGTAAAGCATTTTTTGCAGTGTACTAATAAGCAAAACTTACTTTAGATTAACTAACATTTGTGTTTTTCTTCTCATTGATGAAGAGTGCTGAACTTTCTTTTCCTACAGTTCTACTGTACAGACGTCAATTTAATTTTCCTTTAGCCTTAGCCTTATTCACTTCATTTCGTTTTGGTGTGAAAGGACTTTTACATTTGCTAAGAATCAAACTTTTTTATATTAAAAACAAACAAGCAAACCCTGCCCAGATTTAAAAAGTAACGCAAAAGTAACGCAACACATTACTTTCTATAAAAAGTAACCAAGTAACGTAATTAGTGACTTTTTTAGAGAGTAACGCAATATTGTGACGCATTACTTTCCATAAAAAGTAACTAAGTAACGTAATTAGCGACTTTTTTAGAGAGTAACGCAATATTGTGACGCATTACTTTCCATAAAAAGTAACTAAGTAACGTAATTACCGACTTTTTTAGAAAGTAACGCAATATTGTGACGCATTACTTTCCATAAAAAGTAACTAAGTAACGTAATTACCGACTTTTTTAGAAAGTAACGCAATATTGTGACGCATTACTTTCCATAAAAAGTAACTAAGTAACGTAATTAGCGACTTTTTTAGAAAGTAACGCAATATTGTGACGCATTACTTTCCATAAAAAGTAACTAAGTAACGTAATTAGCGACTTTTTTAGAAAGTAACGCAATATTGTGACGCATTACTTTCCATAAAAAGTAACTAAGTAACGTAATTAGCGACTTTTTTAGAAAGTAACGCAATATTGTGACGCATTACTTTCCATAAAAAGTAACTAAGTAACGTAATTAGCGACTTTTTTAGAAAGTAACGCAATATTGTGACGCATTACTTTCCATAAAAAGTAACTAAGTAACGTAATTAGCGACTTTTTTAGAAAGTAACGCAATATTGTGACGCATTACTTTCCATAAAAAGTAACTAAGTAACGTAATTAGCGACTTTTTTAGAGAGTAACGCAATATTGTGACGCATTACTTTCCATAAAAAGTAACTAAGTAACGTAATTAGCGACTTTTTTAGAAAGTAACGCAATATTGTGACGCATTACTTTCCATAAAAAGTAACTAAGTAACGTAATTAGCGACTTTTTTAGAAAGTAACGCAATATTGTGACGCATTACTTTCCATAAAAAGTAACTAAGTAACGTAATTAGCGACTTTTTTAGAAAGTAACGCAATATTGTGACGCATTACTTTCCATAAAAAGTAACTAAGTAACGTAATTAGCGACTTTTTTAGAAAGTAACGCAATATTGTGACGCATTACTTTCCATAAAAAGTAACTAAGTAACGTAATTAGCGACTTTTTTAGAAAGTAACGCAATATTGTGACGCATTACTTTCCATAAAAAGTAACTAAGTAACGTAATTAGCGACTTTTTTAGAAAGTAACGCAATATTGTGACGCATTACTTTCCATAAAAAGTAACTAAGTAACGTAATTAGCGACTTTTTTAGGGAGTAACGCAATATTGTGACGCATTACTTTCCATAAAAAGTAACTAAGTAATGCAATTAGCGACTTTTTTAAGGAGTAACGCAATATTGTGACGCATTACTTTCCATAAAAAGTAACTAAGTAACGTAATTAGCGACTTTTTTAGGGAGTAACGCAATATTGTGACGCATTACTTTCCATAAAAAGTAACTAAGTAACGTAATTAGCGACTTTTTTAGAAAGTAACGCAATATTGTGACGCATTACTTTCCATAAAAAGTAACTAAGTAACGTAATTAGTGACTTTTTTAGAGAGTAACGCAATATTGTGACGCATTACTTTCCATAAAAAGTAACTAAGTAACGTAATTAGTGACTTTTTTAGGGAGTAACGCAATATTGTAACGCATTACTTTTAAAAGTAACTTTCCCCAACACTGATAATAGCAAATGCAAACATTCAGCCTCCTGGTTTGTCTCATTAATAGAAGAAGGTAATTTAGTCAAGTGAATGTCATCACAATGCAACTTAGAAAGGTTAATTAGCATAAAGGTCTGCATTCAAAGGAGATTTTCTGTAATACTTACTTAAAGTACTTAAATACCGCCCATCATTAGTCTGACCTGTGTGCAAAAAAAATAAATCACCAAAATGCATGTTTCGTCACTGACGGTGTCCAAGGTTTTAATTCACATTTTTGAAAATATTACAAAATAGGATGAGCTGCCTTTCGCAAAGTGCCAAAGGCTGAAGGGGGGATTGTTGGACGTGTATACACCTTCAAAGCCACATGCATGACCTCTCTCACTGGAACACGCTCACAGGTCTGCTGACATACATAGGTAGCATTAATATTTAGTGTTTTTTTAAGGAACGTATCCCCCTTGGTTATTCACTGCATAGATATGTATTAAAACAACAGAGATAACAGACATGCAAACACACAGTGTCACATTCTCACTCATACACTCGTTTTCTCCTTTAGGACTAGTGCGGAGCTTTGGGAAACTCTGGGTTTACGTTTGTATTTAGCTCTTTTTAAGGATTATTTAAAAGGGATGATCAATTATTTAAGAGAAGGCACCAATTGCTAAAAAAATCTTTAGAGATTCTATCTCTGGTCAATTTTAGGGCATTCTTAATGCTTTAATGAAGGGAACACTGGAACAGTACCGAGTCTAGAAAGTGGTTTCTGATTTAAAAAAAAAAACTTTTAAATTTAGGTTTGAAGGAATTGCCTCCTGGTTGAATAGTACCAGTTATTTAGTGTTGCTAGGTTGGGATTGTTCCTTCACAGAAACCCAAGGATGTCTGGGAGTGACACATTGAGACATGACCTACCTGAAATACTCGCTTTGGATTATAACGCCAATATTGATACACAAATCATCTGACACATTATCTGAGAATGAGCAGAAAACAGTACCTCACAGAAGTATGTGCTCTCAATTACACACCTCTCACGAAAATCTGCAATTACCGTTCTTTTTATGTGCTTCACGCCATTCATTCACACACGCACACTTCAAAGAAATTAAAACAAAGAACCCACTAATCTTCACATTCTTTGAAACAAATTCAAGAAAGGCAAAATAAAACTATTTTACAATAACTCCAATGAAAACTTACAATAACTTAGGAAAAACAATTCAAATGCAAATAATGTCACATTGCGGCCAAGAAATGAAGATAAGGAAAACTAGCCATACTCGTAAGGTTTCATATAACCACCAGCATCTCTTGAGGTTACTTATATCGTACTTTGTGGAGGAAGAAAGACATATCAAACACATATGTGCCCCTGTACAGCATGAAAACAACCTTAAACCAAAGAAAACCCAAACAAAAACGTCCTGCACTGGAAAAAATGCTTTTCTTGCTTAGATTTTTTGTCTCGTTTTCAGCCCAAATATCTAAAAATTCTTAAATCGAGAAGGATTTTCTAGACAAGTAAAAATTATTGTCTTGTTTTCAGAAAAAAGAAGTCGAAATTAAGCAAGTTTTTGCTTGAAACAAGCAAAATAATCTAGTTTTCTGTTCGAAATGAGATGTTTTTGCTTACCCCACTGGCAGATTATTTTGCTTGTTTTAAGCAAAAACTCACTTAAATGTGACTTTTTTCTGAAAACAAGACCATTTGTCAAGAAAATCCTCCTTGATTTAAGACTTTTTAGATGTTTTGCCTGGAAACAAGACAAAAAAATCTAAGAAAAGTATTTTTTGCAGTGTGCACTGCAAAAAATGCTTTTCTAGCTAAGATTTTTTGTCTTGTTTTCAGCCCAAATATCTAAAAATTCTTAAATCGAGAAGGATTTTCTAGACAAGTAAAAACTATTGTCTTGTTTTCAGAAAAAAGAAGTTAAAATTAAGCAAACAAGCAAAATAATCTAGTTTTCTGTTCGAAATGAGATTATTTTGCATACCCCACTGGCAGATTATTTTGCTTGTTTTAAGCAAAAACTCACTTAAATGTGACTTCTTTTTTTTTTAAACTTAAAAATTGTCTAGCAAATCCTCCTTGATTTAAGACTTTTTAGATGTTTTGGCTGGAAACAAGACTAAAAATCTAAGTAAGAAAAGCATTTTTTGCAGTGTGTCAGAGTAATAGCAGCTGTGTACCTCTCTGACTCCCTCTGCTGGACAGCACAGTGTGTTCTGGAATGTTTTCATATCTAAGCCACTTTATGGTTCACTTCTTTGATCCTTTCTGCTTCATATTCACTCCAATGCACACTCTAACCGCAGGACAGCAATGGGGTCTTTCTGAGACAGAAACACTAGTAAAGACATAGCCCACTTAACTTAGTTTCTGTACATTCGGTCTCCCCTCGGGGAGGTTAACACAATTACTTTCACAACGTGTTAACTTGTACAGGAAACATCTAGAAAGTCTAGTCTTATACCGGTCTACATCATGTCACCTAAAGACATAGGATTTTATGTGGCAGTTGTGCTCCTTAGCAATAACTACGGGTCTGGCCTTCAGTTCGGATGGTCCAGTTGGGGCCAGGAAGGCTTCCTTGCCGGTTTAGGCCTCTCTGGTTCCGCAACGCCGGCGGTCGGAGAGAAGGATCCAGGACGATATCTCGTCTCGGCGTGTTGGGGTACTGGGGAAGCACTGGTCCTGACTGGAACGGGTATTGGTTATACTGGCTGGCCACGTTCTGGGGCGCATATCCTCTTGCCGATCCAAGCGCTAAGTTTGAGAAGGCCACTGTAGGTGGAGTGCATGTGTGGGAAGAGTCTGGAAGGCCTTGGGGGTACGAGGGGTCCTGATAATATGGTCTTGGGGGATAAGGATTAGGGGTTGTGCTTTCTCCCTGGGCGCCCGGGATGAAGTCTTGGCTTCTGTAAAACTTCAGGACTTGGTCGCCGGACGGCATAACGTCAAACGCTTGTCTATACTGTCCTCCGGAAGATCTCCGAAAGGGGTCTTGCCGTTGGAAAGGTCCCGATCCGTCTCTAGGTGGCATCTGAGCTTCGACACGCCCTCGGGAGGGTCCTGGAGTGTAGATGTTGTACGCAGGCGGAGGTTGCTGCTGCTGCTGGCTAGGGTAGGGATTTGGAGGATGCTCGAAGTGAGGAGACGAGGACAAGGAGGATGGCACGGAAGGACCTTCCCTTTCATCCTCGGCGAGCTTTTCGATCAGCAAGGAGGCGATTTCCTTCCCACTCAGGGCATGGGCGGGCGAGCTGGTACTTTGAGGATCGGAGCGACTGCGGAAATGCACGGGATTCGAGGTTGCGTTGATCGCTTTGCAATCTGAGGACAGGTCGTTCTGGGTAGGGTTGTCAAAGCTAGCTGCGGGGCTTTCTTGCTCCGGATGCTTCTGCTCGTCCTCCGGCGGGGACTTGGAAGGTGGTTCCAGTGTCTCAGACGCTTGGCGATCGTTTTCATCCAGGTCTGTGGTGGCCCAGGCCTTAGGGGTAACCCCAGATGTCAGGGGGTTTATGAACGGGTAGTTGACGTAGATGTGCTCGGGTTGATCTTTTGCGATTCCTTGCAAAGGTGAGGCCTGAGACGGCTTCGTCGCAGCATGCTGATGCTGATTCAGCGGCAGGTCTTCCGGTCTGGAAGCCTCAAAGTATCGGTAACACACCTTGCCGTTTTCAAAGTAGGGGTGAAGCTGGGAGGCAGCGTGGTCTGCGGAAGGGGAACGCTGGGGGCGATGCAAGCTGCGTTGGTGCACAGACAGAGGCACAATGCCCACTCCAGTGGACGCGGGGAGGGGATGCACTTCGCTGCGGGACAACCTGACGGACGACGACGTCTGACGCTGGGGACGGGGATGGGGAGGATGTCCCGATGATCCATCCTGAGACCGATGGTGAGAATGCGAATGGGAAAAGGAGAACGAGTGAGAGTGTGCTGCGGCCCAAGCTCGAGTAGCCTCGGATGACCACAGCTGCGGAGCCCTTCCACCCCCAGGTCCTTGGGGGTTATAGGGAGGAGGGTAACCCCTGGAAGCAGGCCTTTGATTGGCTGGGTCAGCGAGACGGAGGTTTCCCTCAAGATCCAGCTTCATGTTTTGATAGCTGTGGCGTGCATAGCTGGGGGGCACTTGCGGATGCTCTGGTGCACCAATTTCGTAGTAGAAGTTCTCCATCTTGGAAGGGTCTTCGGAAGAGGGGACAACCGGTCTGATTGGTGCGGACTGGGCTTGTTGCGGCTGCTGGGGAAGGTGTGCTACCTGGGCCATCCTGGCCGCGTGATAGCGAGACAGCATGTCAGAGGTACTGCTGATACGCTCAGAGAAAGCTCTGGAAAGCGGGGCGTTCCCTTGCGGAGGACCTGCCAAGCGCCGAACGCGACTGGCGTCCAAAGAGCGGCGCATGTAATCGTGCCGGTCGGTCTGAGAGAGCGGAGCCCTCAGCGGGGCAAGATCAGGGGGCTTGGGTGGCACTTTAGGGCGGGTGGGCTGGAAGGCTCGTACTTGGGCCAGCGGAGAGCTCTCGGATTTAGAATGGAGAAGCTGAGAGTGTGCTTGGGCTGCAGGCTTGGACTGGCCGCTGGATTTGTCCTGCTGAAGCTGCGGAGCGGAAAACTGCCGTCCATAAGCTGGGGGCTTTCGTTGAGAAGAGACGGCTTCGCCAGAAGAGGGTGGGGTTGATTTTGAAGGCTGTGGGGGAGAACTTGCCTCTTCGTTTTTGTAAATGGGGCTTGGCGTTCGTTCATTGTCTTCGGAGGAACTGGCAGCCGACAGCTCGGAATTGGATGTCCCGGAGTCAGAGACTGAGCTGTCAGAAGAGAGAGTCCCAGTGTCCTGCCCAGGTGGTGACCTTGGCTCTGTACCCTGTGATTTGTCTGCAGGCTTTTCAGCAGCAGTTTCATCATCATCATCATCGTCATCTTCACCCTCGGTCTTCCACACAGACAAGGGGCGTACCGTGGAGTAGATCTGATTAGGATCAGAAGACAGCAGAGCGCCTGCATCAGCAGAAAGGGACCTCTGGAAGCGGACGTCTGTCTCAGGGGGGGTTCCGCTCTGACGGGGGCGGTATGGGGGAGAGGCACCTTGCCGCAGTGCCTTGTTGGCACTTTCAGCCAGAGCCAGAGCCATGAGGCGCGCAGGGTTCTTGGGAGGAGGAGGAGGAGGCTGCTGTGATGGAAGAGGAACACCAGTGGGACCCATGATACCTGGGGAAAAAAAGGTTGAGAATAAGGGATTGGGAAAAGGCAGGCACTAAATTAACCATTTTTAACATTTAACCAGAGGTTCTCAAACTTGCAGTGCAAAGGAAACTATTAAATGGCAGAAAGTTTGGACCACGATTGGACCAAACCTGCATGATGTCATAAATGACCCAAATTGCACATTTCTGTTTAGTTTAAGTTATTAAAGGAGAAGTTCACTTCCAGAATGAACATTAACCCCCATGTCTTCCAAGATGTTCATTTCTTTCTTCAGTCAAAATTAAAAAAAAAAAAAAAAAGTTTTTTTTTTTTTAGGAAAAACATTGCAGGATTTTTCTTCATATAGCGGACTTCAATGGTGGCCAACTTTGGTCTAAATTGTTTTAATGTAGCTTTAAAGGGCTCTACACGATCCCAGCCAACGAATAAGACTCTTATCTAGCAAAACCATCTGTCATTTTCTAAGAAAAATACAAATTTATATACTTTAACCACAAATACTTGTCTTGCACTAGCTTGACCTTATTCATGAAATGTTTTCCTCAAAAAACATAATCTCTTTGCAACTGAAGAAAGAAAGATACAAACATCTTGGATGACATGGGTTGAGTAAAATGTTTTCGTTTAATCATTGTAATTTTCCATGTTTTCTGACACACGATGACTGTAGTACTTGACAGCAGTCACAGATAAGGGTGTGCACTTTAAAGTTTGGGAACCGCTGCATTAGGCAATAATCAGAGTGTGTACTCACTAGGACCCTTGATTTTGGCGATGGGGCCCAACTTACTGCTGAGCTCTTGCTGGCAGCTCTCTGTGAGCTGAAAATCACAAGACCTCAGGAGCATAGATATCATCTGGGGTGGCTGAGGCGGTCCACTGCTTGGATGCCCAGGTTGCAATTCGCCAGCTCGTCCACCAATCATTTCCAAAACCTTAAGAGAAAAAGGTAAATGGTTCACCTGTAGTTCTTCACACAATAAACTGAGACAGATTTCACTTTAAAGCAGAGTTCCTCAAATCTTGACCAATGCCCTGCAGAGTTTAGCTCCAATCCTAATCAAACACACCAGAGCAAGCTCTTCAGGATCCCTAGGAAATCACAGGTAGGTGAGTTTGATCAGAGTTGGTGGCCCTCCAGGACAAGATTTGAGGAACTCTGCTTTAAGGTATTAGTCCAAATAATACACAGGATTCCCACTCTAAGCCAAATGTCAAATTCCCTGACTTTTCCCTGACTTTCACTGACTAAAAAGCTGAATTTCCATGACCTATAATGAACAGATCCATCCATTTGCAAGCCTTATTTACAGACGTTTTTAGGACAAAACAGACACACTGTGTGTATTTATATTTACATAATAAATATACAAAGTAAACACACACATTGTATGTAAACATAAACTTTTATTTTGGATGCGATTAATCACGATTAATCATTTGACAGCCCTAGTTTTTATGCTTTCATAACCATAACCTAACCATAACAATAGGCAAAACGCGTGAAACAACGCGATACAACTAAATATGGTATAGAAATTTACATTTTGATAAATGGAAACAAAAAATGTAAAGCAACAAACAAAAATCCCTGATTTTCCATGACTTTGACAAAATAAATATAAAATTCCCTGTCTTTCAATGTCTGGATTAGACCTTTAAAAATTCCATGATATTCCAGAAATTCCACGACCCGTTATAATCGCAGTCACAATATTGACCTCAATAATCGCAATGTGAATAAATCTCAATTTTCAAAAATGGACCCTTATGACTGGTTTTGTGCTTCAGAGTCACACAGTCAACGGAAAGCTTATTTATTCAGATTTTAGATGATTTTCTGCATAAATGTCTCTGCTTGTGACAAAATGTTTAAAATATCTTATTTTTGTGAAAATGTGTATGTTTTTATTTGTTTCACTTAATTCAGCTATACTTTTGAGAAGTTTACATTAATTTTGCACAAATGTATTTATTTATTTTGGAATTTTTAGTTTTACAAATACACATTTCAGCACGATTTTCCTTAAAAATTATCAAGTTGCATAAATGCATAAATCTCAGTTTTCAAAAACGGACCCTTATGAGTGATTCTGTGGATATGCTGTGCTCATATTCACCTTGGCAGGTACACTGATGGCGATCGGATCAGAGATGTCCAGAGGCAGGGATTTTGGCGCTTTCGGTGAAAGTGCATGAACCACTTTGCGTGTAAAGGAGCGTCTCTCTTGCGGGGGCTGAGGCGGCGGAGCGGAGGTCACTGGCGTCTGGCTATGGGACGGGCTTACGTTCGGTTCGCTCTGCTGGGCTGTGCTCGCGGCGGCAGACCTGTGCTGGCAGAACACTTGCTGAGGAGGAGCTGCTGCGGCCAGGATCAAGCTCCGGCGGGCCGCGGCCTCCGACTGATTGAGAACCGAGTCTGGATCTTCCGTGACGGAGCGCTGGCTGCCGGATCGGGTGTGGGCTTGATGGCTCAGACAGCGGTAGGGAGGAGGCGCGGCCGCCGGAGGGGACTCTCCGCCGCTGGGATCGAGGGCCGTGCGCCCCAACCCTATCGGCCCATCTTCCAGGAAGGTGGGGCTAAAGTCGACGACGTCTTCTGCCATCCATGAGGCGGACGGTTCCTGGGAGAAATCGGGCAACATGTACACACCCTCCTCATCCTCCTCTTCGTTTTCCTCCTCGTCGGCACCGGCGCGGGCTTCCTCCGGCAGAAGGCTGTCGTAAGAGCGGCTCGGGTGGATTCTAGACGGGGAGCGCTGGGGAAGGAGCTGGGGATCGACAGAGGCGGCCAGAGAGAGGCCATCACTGCTGGAGCGAGGTCTTCGCAAGCGCTGGATCTTGCCCTGACCTGGGAACAAAACAGAGCATCAGGCATCGCTCGTGCTTTTTAATCATTTCTATATTCCGTTTTATCATATATACAGCTGTTTAAAAGTGCTGGACAATTAATCGTATTGCAGTCGCAATCGCGATGTCAGCCTGTGCAATTATATGACGGGAAAATGTTGCAATTATATTAAAAGATTTTTCCGCTAACAAAACAAAAAAAGAAAAACAAACAAACAAAAAAGATTAACTGGTTTGAGTTTAGTGATTAATTGTGATTAATCGCATCCAAAATAAAAGTTTATGTTCACATACTATATATTTGTGTACTGTGTATATTTATTATGTATATATAAATACAAACACATGCATGCATATATTAAGGAAAAATATTTTAGATTTATATATAAAATATTTATATTTATTTATAATCTAAATTGTATGCAGGTATAAATATATATACATATAAATATTTAGTTTTAATATATACATGCATGTAAACACACACATAGTATGTACACATAAACTTTTATTTTGGATGCGATTAATCGTTTGACAGCCCTAGTTTGAACGACAATTTTAAATCAAGTTTTGTTTTTCCAAAAGAGTTTATAGAGTATGTTTCATCCTGCATAAATGTCTCTGCTTGTGACAAAATGTTTAAAATATCTTATTTTTGTGAAAATGTGTGTGTTTTTATTTATTGTTTTATTTAATTCAGCTATACTTTTGAGAAGTTTACATTAATGCAAATGTTATTTAATTTTTTACAAATGTATTTATTTATTTTTGGAATTTTTAGTTTTACAAATACACATTTCAGCATTATTACTAACCTGTGTGTGCATTTTCCGTAAAAACCCATAAAGCTGATTAACAATACCATTTATTATAATCGCAATCGCAATATTGACCTCAATAATTGCAATGTGAACATTTTCTCAAATCGTGCAGCCCTATTTGGCGTCAGTAAATAAATTTTACGGCTGCATTTATTTGACCAATTACACAGTACAAACAAAGTATTATTACATTTTAAAAATGCTCAATTTCAAATATATTTTCAAATGCACTTTATTACAGTGATGACAAAGCATCATGAAGTCTTCCAGTGTCACATAATCCTTCAGAACTAAGATTCTAATATCTTGATTCACTAAAATATTTTTCTATATGTGATGCAATCTGGGAAAAACCAAGAAGTCCATTTTTTTTGTCAAATTTAGGTTTTCATTTAATTACAATTCTCTAAGATCTTGTCTAGCATTCAAAAATGCAAAAAAGTGCTGCTGGGGTATACAAATCTGTAAATCTGTGCTCTTTGGATGCAGGAATCTTGTATTGCATCAAAAAGCTACCAAATCCAAGGGACTCAAGTGTGAAAAAATATAAAAAGCCTTTATTCCCATGGCTTAAAGTATTTTAAAAACAACACATTCGTGCACCGATGCGGTGCGGCCACCTCGCCTTCATCAGGGATCTTGTCTAGCATCTTTGAAAATATCCTGGCAAAATTCACTTGTTTAGTGCAGAAAAATAGCGATTTATTGCAGCAAGCAGAAAAGACTGTGCCTTTCTCTTATGTTCAGAAGGTTTTCTTTTTAAAGTCTCTAAACACTTTACCGACTGATGTTTTATTCCACTTCCAGCAAATATGGGGTCTCCATTACATATGTGCAGTTTCACATGGTTAGTACAAATTATCACATGACCAGAGCAGTTTATTTCCTGTTTGCCCCATTAGACAATGATGGTTGCATCAAAGCTCCAAAACATAAGGCTAGTAGTGTCTAGTATTAATATTTAAACTCACATATACTCAGTTTTGTTGTAAACAAAACATGTTGATGGTCACAATAGTGAGTGGTGGGACAACAGTGAACTTAGGTTTACAATATAAATCCAATGCAGTTGTTATTGAAGATTGCACTAAAATGTTGCAATGACAAAATATTGCACTAAATCAAAAGTGCAAATGTTACAAATAATTTACAATGTTGATGTTGCAATACTGGTAGCACTAATATAACACCATAATGATATATGCTACAATAAAGTAACAATTTTGAAATGCGCTGATTATATTTTTTGTCTTTTATCTCAGTACTCCTATCAATGTTGTATAAGGCTTTTTTTTAATGAATAATGGGAACCCTAGAACGTGATCAAACTGTTTAAAATAGCTGGGCTAAGATATATAACCACTGTTATGACTGCAGAAATATGGTAATTCATTATACACATTATCCCACCTTATAAAACACAATTTTCCACACACTTTTCCAAAAAAAAATTCAAAAAATAATTACTGATTATTTTCATGTCTGGGAAAAATTTGGGATTAAACGAGTTAAAGAGCCCCAGCACCATTTTCATATCACTATGCATTACATTCATTTAGCTCAAACGTTGACAGCATAAACTAAAACTACAAGTGTAGAGCACAAAACTACAAGTTACAACCCCAAACTGTGTCTGGTTCTGTATTAAGTCCAGCACAAAACAGGAGAAGAATTGGAGAGGCTGCATGCTGTCATTTGTGATGTTTTATAGCAGATATACATTTAATGTTTGAATGTTTGCAAGTGTTGTGTGTTCCTTGGGGTCATTTTATTCCTTTTACATCATGTACAGTGACTAAAATAAGTCTTTTACCACAGTAAAGTGACTTTTGCTTGTGATACTTGACTGTTGTGTTTCCATTTTCATTGCCTCACCTTAAACCTGTTTTTCTCAAAATTCCACTCTTGAAAGTTATTGCTATCAGCCAACTTCAGAGAGTCATAACTTTTGTTAAATTCAAGATAGTTTTGGAAATATAATCTATATTTCTACTTCTGTAACGTAGTCTACACTTTATTATGTTGTTTGTATGTATGTGTATGTCTGTTTTTATTTATTTATTTATTTTATTTTTTTTATATATAGTTCTGTTATCTTGGCATTCAATGTTGACAACAAAGGAAGAATTTCATTGTTCGGGGAAACTTGGTTTCCTCACTTTGCACATGACAATAAACGCTTTGAAATTGAAAGGATTTGAACCCAGCTTTCATATGGCATCAAAATTTCAGCATGTGTTGGGTTTTCCCAGATCGCATCACCTATCCACATATTTGTCATTCACACCTGCTCCGCTGTGCTGAGACGACAGGGACTCTTCGCTCTTTGCCGACCTGAGCGTCACACTGTCCACCCTGCAACCTGAAGCACACACACAACACTAAAAACAGAGACATTGTCCTCCGACATCAAATTGCACATCTATTTTGGATGTTGAAAGAAACAAGAGGGACGTCTCCTACCTGCATGAGAGGTAGCCGGCTGGAACAAAGAGGTGATCCTGGTGGGTTTGCGTCGAGCCGCCGCTGTAGGCTTCCCGATGGCAAAAAACGTCTTCCAGCTCCCACCTGCAGACTTACGGACCTTCATCCCTCTTTTCCTTCTGAAAGAAGCAAGAAGAAAAATGCATTTAGTACCAGTGCTTGAAATGCTTACTTTCTTTTCTACATTTTATACATCATTTATCAAAAGAGTTTATTTGGTTATAGGGATGTGCGGTACACCAGTAATGGAAAAATATCAGTATATATTATATTTCAAACGGTTCAATATTATCATTTTGCCCAGTTCGGTATTTCATACGCTGCTGTTCATCAAACAGATGAAACTCCATCAACGCACTCGAAACTACTAAATAAAACAGTAGAACTGAAATATGGCATTATTTTGCATCCAAAGCAGATGATAAAGCTGAACAAACTGACCTTACTGCAGATGCACTGCAATGCTTTTCTAGCTTAGATTTGTTGTCTTGTTTCCAGCCAAAATATCTAAAAATTATTTTTTAGGCAAGTACATGTTATTGTCTTGTTTTCAGACACAAGAAGTTAAAATTAAGTGAGTTTTTCCTTGAAACAAGCAAAATAATCTGCCAATGGGGTAAGAAAAATAATCTAGTTTTCTGCTTGAAATAAATAATAATTTAGGTCAATAATTATTTATTAATAATAAATAAACTCATACATGTTTAGTATGTTAACATTACTTACTACAGTATTGATTTAGTATCCATACTGAGGAATTACATTCTGGTATCGCACCGAAGACTAAATTATGGAATTGTATGGAGTCAATATAATGCCACATATATACAAAAAAAAAAAAAAAAAGTTTTGCAAAAGAAAAAAAATGTTTTGCAAAAGAAAAAAAGCTTTGCAAACGTAAAAAATGTTTCGTAAAAGAAAAAAAAAAAAGTGGACATTGGCCTTTGTTACCATATAGAAAATAATATCCGTCTCATTCTGTGAAAAAACGCCCCAGTTTCTTGACTCCACCCCTACGTCAAAACAGTGCCATGAAGTGAAATGCATATAAAAGCAAAGGGAAAACTGTATCGCGATCTCACTCTTGACCAAAACGCAAAATAAATGGAGCGTTGCGAATGAATTAGTAGGTGTGAGCATGAAAAATATGTTGTAGAGACAAAATACAATCACAGTTTCTAAGCTTCTTTTACGTCTGTCATTTATTTTTGCAATTCTTTAATTCTGTTTGCAAAACAGTTCTTTTTCTGGCAATACGTTATTTTTCTTTTGCGATTTTTATTTTTGTTCGCAAATTTTTTTGCTCAACACTTTTTTTTCTTTTACAAAACATTTTTTTCTTTTGCAAAACTTTTTTTTTCCTTTTGCAAAGCGTTTTTTCTTTTGCAAACCATTTTTTACTTTTGTAAAGCTTTTTTTCTTTTACAAAACATTTTTTTTCTTTTGCAAAACTGTTTTTTTTCTTTTGCAAAACTGTTTTTTTCTTTTGCAAAACTGTTTTTTTCCTTTTGCAAAACATTTTTTTTCTTTTGCAAAACATTTTTTATGTTTGCAAAACTGTTTTTTTCTTTTGCAAAACATTTTTTTTCTTTTGCAAAGCATTTTTTTCTTTTGCAAAACATTTTTTTCTTTTGCAAAACTGTTTTTTTCTTTTGCAAAACATTTTTCTCTTTTGCAAAGCTTTTTTTTCCTTTTGCAAAACTGTTTTTTTCTTTTGCAAAACATTTTTTACGTTTGCAAAACTGTTTTTTTCTTTTGCAAAACATTTTTTTTCTTTTGCAAAACATTTTTTTTCTTTTGCAAAACATTTTTTTTCTTTTGCAAAACTGTTTTTTTCTTTTGCAAAACATTTTTTTCTTTTGCAAAGCTTTTTTTTCTTTTGCAAAACTGTTTTTTTCTTTTGCAAAACATTTTTTACTTTTGCAAAACTTTTTTTACTTTTGCAAAACTTTTTTTTTCTTTTGCAAAACTTTTTCTTTTGCAAAACTTTTTTTTCTTTTGCAAAACTTTTTTTTTTTGCATATATATGTGGCATTATATTGACTCCATAGAATTGAGCCATCCCTAGTAGGTTAAGCATTCCTTAAAGTAATGTCTTAAAAGAAACCCACTTGTCAGGAGGCAGGTCCAGCACAGTGTGAAACTGGCTGATAGCGTGGTGAGGAGATCCCTGAAGGAGAAGCGGAGCTTGTGTTCGAGCCTGAGCCTCCTCCAGAGACAGAAGCCTGGTGGACACGAACGACTTGGGTCTGGTCAGAGACTGTCGCGCTGTGAAGTCAGAAAGAAAAAGCAAATCAGATTCAGATCCATCAAGCCAAAGGATGAAAGCGAGCAAATGCAATACTGCAGCGAAGAGCACAGCGGTGCACAAACGCGATTCAACATCATACATTGCAAACAGCAAGACACCGAAGCATTAATAAAAAACATCAGCTCCTTCAAAGCTTCCACGGTCTGTACGACTCTTCAGCAACAAGCTTTGTAGAAAAAACACATGGACTGGAAGTTCACAAAACCAGAAGTGGTTGAGGCCAGAAACAAACTCTATGCAAGTACACAAATGCACATGTTAACAAGCATGATTTGCAATACATTTGAGTTGCATTTAAGCTTTCACATTTAGGAACACTTGTGTTTGTACTTGCATAGAGATTTTTGGGCCTCAGCAAGCCTGTAAAGTCTGGGACATCAGACGAGTAGAGAAATCGAATACACAAAGCCTGCAAAAGTACGTTTTTGCATTTGAGAAAGACTAACGCTTGAAATGCATGACACGTAAACAGCAACATTTGGGGTTAATTTAGAAGAAACCTAAGATTAATACAAAAACATAAGCTGACATACAGAAAAAAACAACTGAATGACACTTTACCTGGCGTCAGTGTTTTATAGTCGAGTCCACAAACACACTTTATAGCTCAGATGATTACTATAACAGCCATACCTAATGAAACACCATACATCGCTACCAAATTTGATTGCAACATATAATCATTACTGTTAACACTGTACAAATTGTAAAAACTTTAATTTAACAAACTTTAATTATTGTGCAAACTTTAATTTGCTGTAAAGCTGCTTTGAAACGATGTTTCGTGAAAAGCGTTATACAAATAAACTTGACTTAACTTGACTTCATGAAAAGATCAATTAATAAAACCCTAAGATTTAAAGTAAACCTTCTTCTCATAAAAAGACAGATTAATAAAAGTCAACAAAAGGATTTATTTTATATCCACCCGTGTGCTGTACAGTTATAACATGTCATTTACAGCCATCCTCCACATAAACAGCTCTCAAAACAGTCCAAGCATATGGAAAATTACATCTAAAAGACAAACCAAAACCTGGGCTTGGTAAGATTTTTGAAAAGCTTACCAAAGCTTCGTTTAATGCATCAAATACATAGTACAAAACAGTGCTAATGTGAATATATTTTTTCTATTTTAGTACATTTTAAGATATCATTTAAGCCATTTCTCCAGAAATCATTCTAATATGCTGATTTGCAGCTCAAGAAACATTTCTGATCATATCATCCTTGTTGAAAACAGATGCTTAATATTTTCGCGGAAGCCTTTTTTCCCCTCTTCTGCCACTTTGATCAATTTAGTGTGTCCACGCTACATAAAAGCATTTGTTTCTTCCACAAAAAAATATTTACTAAGCCCAAAACTCTTGCACATCCATCCATGAATATGTGAACATCGATAACATCCGTTTGATCCCTGCTGAAAAAAAGAATTAAGTGGTTTCAAGCTTCATTTATGGTCATTAGCTGGTTTAGATGCTCTTGGAAGAACAAACCAGACACCGTTTTCCAAGCTGAGCCATTCACACATTACACACTTGAGTTTTTAATGGATATCTCTGTACAAACGTCTGACTTTTCAAAAACAATACATCAATGAAGCGTTTTTTTTTTTTTCTGTTCAAGCATTAGCGGTTTTTCACTCAGTGACATGTACTGTCTGAATGGCTCTTTAAGCTGAGTGATCTGAGTGTCCACTGCGGTCAGTCTGGGTCTCATATCACGGAGAAGCGTCGCAGCTCGGGATCCAGATGGGACGGGACGCTCAAGCCGGACTCCTCCCTCACCTCCTGAAGACTAACCAGACGCGTGCGGGGCTGGCGTGAGATCTTGTGCTCTGCCCCTCTCCTCACTACAGAAACACACAGCTCCTCTCAGTAAGCCTCACTTACACACGGCTGAGGCCATTGCAAACATGCTGCTCTGTGCGGAGTTAGCCAACATCATCATGAGACTAACTTAGCAAAAGAAAACCATGTGACCCTGGACCTCAAAACCAGTCATAAATGTCAATTTTTCAAAATTGAAAAGCTGAATAAATAAGCTTTCCATTGGTGTATGGTTTGTTAGGATCGGAAAATATTTGGCTGAGATGCACCCATTTGAATATCTGCAATCTGAGGGTGCAACAAAATAAAAATATTGAGAAAACCACCTTTAAAGTTGTCCTAAGTTCTTAGGAATGAATATTACTTATCAAAAATTAAGTTTCGATACGTTTGTGGTTCGAAATTTACAAAAAAATCTTAATAGAACATGATTTTTACTTAATATCCTAATAATTTTGGGCATATTTGTTTTTTGTTTTTTTTTGACCCATGCAATGTATTTTTGTCTATTGCTACAAATATACCCCAGCGACTTAAGACTGGTTTTGTGCTCCAGGGTCACACGTGTGATGCGATCTGGGAAAACCCAACACATGGTGAAATTTTACATTTTTCCTTTCCAAAACTGTTTTTATTTTATCCATAGCTTGAGCGATGTCTGTCTGAAGTTGTCTGATAGCTATGATTTTCAGGAATGGAATTTTGAGAAAAACGGGTTTAAAGTGAGACGTGTTTTACTTTCACTTTCCAGGTTTAAGGAGAGCTGTCAGGAGCGCTATACTGCATTATTACACTAATAGACTAACGTCTGTTTTCCGTTGTTCATCATGGGTATAGTCTCCAAACTTTTGATCACCCCTTGTATGTTTAAATAGCACCAATAATGTACTTGAAGTTGTAGTTTATATGTAGAAACACGAGCGCAGCTCAACTGTTATCCGTTTATATAACCAGGGTTCCCACTCTAAGCCAAATGTCAAATTCCCTGACTTTCCCCTGACTTTTAATGACTAAAAAGCTGAATTTCCATGACCTATAATGAACGGATCCATCCACTTGCAAGCTTTATTTACTTGTTTACAGACGTTTTTAGTACAAAACTATGGAAGCCCATTTCTGCCACTAAATAAAAAAAGATAAAGATAAAACTCACAATTCTGACTTTTTTTCTTGCAATTGCAAGTTTGTATCTTGCAATTTTGCCTTTTTTTCTCAGAATTGTAACATATAAATTCATTTCTGAGGAGAAAAAATACTGATATGTTCACATAATTGCGAGTTCATATCACACAATTCTGCCTTAACTCTCAATTGCGAGTTCATATCACACAATTCTGCCTTAACTCTCAATTGTGAGTTTATATCATGCGATTCTGACTTTATAACTCGCAATTGCGACTTATCTCACAATTCCGACTTTTTTTTCGCAACTGCTAGTTCATATCTCACAATTCAGAGAAACAAAAGTGTGAGTTTGTATAACGCTATTGTGAGCAAATAAGTCAGAATTGTGAGATCAGTCGCAATAACCTTCTTTTTATTTTTTATTTAGTGCCGGAAACAGGCTTTTTCTGTAATATTTCTACAGAAATTAATTTATGTTTATAACAATCTGAAGGATTTTTGTAAGGGTTTGGGGTTTGTAAGGATTTGTAATCAAGTTCATCATTCAGGTTTTTTTTATT
Source organism: Cirrhinus molitorella (assembly GCA_033026305.1). NCBI lineage: Eukaryota > Metazoa > Chordata > Actinopteri > Cypriniformes > Cyprinidae > Cirrhinus > Cirrhinus molitorella. The sequence continues at coordinate 319,469 of CM065123.1, read as the reverse complement.
TCTGCACATTTAGTTTTTGCTTTTCTATGATCTACTTTTCATACCCAGTCTTTGAAGTGCTCATTTTGTAGCCAAAGCTCTTGAAATAAATTTTTTTTTCTGGCATGTTTGCCTTAGTTATCCAAGCTGGTGACTGCATTTGACTTCAGTGATTGCCGGTTGACGTGCGGGAAGGGAATAAAATGGCACTGAAAAATAGCCTAACCATAAAAATAGGCAAATAAATAAAAATAAAAACGGTAGAGAAAAGTTCAGTTTGATAAACAGAAACTAAAATTTAAAGCAACAAACAAAAATCCCTGATATTCCATGACTTGGACCAAAAAAATATTAAATTCCCTGACTTTCAATGACTGGAATAGACCTTTTAAAACTCCATGATATTCCAGAAATTCCATGAGCCACGGGAACCCTGTATAACAGACTGTCATCAGACTCCTCCTCTTTAGTAACTTCATCATCTGATCTTCATCTCTGGATGTGGAATAGCCCATTATAACATGGTTTAGGACACTGACATCAGCAGGATTGAGCAGATTTAGGCGAGTAAGATCGTTTAATCAGCTTCTTCTGACTGCGCTGATCTCTTGCGCTCTGCCATCTCATCATATCAAAAAATTAAATAAATAAATACAAGTTTGCGTGCCGTAGTTTACACAGGACTGGTGGGAAATATGCATTGATGCACCTTTATTAAATATGTTACGTGGTTAATTTTGGTAGGTTTTTGTGGTGTTTAGAGAAAGCACCTCCGCAGCACGTTCTTAACATTAGAGAAAGACACTGGCATTTCTGCTTGCTGCAATAAATCACAGTTTTTCTGCACAAAACGAGTGAATTTTGCCAAGATATTTTCAGAGATGATAGACAAGATGTTATAGAATATTAATTTAATGAAAACCTAATTTTGACAAAAAACGGACATTCAACCTATTTTTCGAATTTCCTGAAAACGTCCCAGCGCCACATCTGACAGGTTTCCCAGATCGCATCACTTATGTATTATACTGCTGGGTTTTACAACCCTTCCTTTGTACTGCAAATATGAGAGTGATGTGAAACTTATGCATTTTAATAGACCAATTACCAGTCTGTAAACACTCAGGATGCGTGTGCAGCATGGTTGCAGAAAACCCAGGAGAGATAGCTTTTACGGCTAGAGAATTAGACAGACACGCCACAAAACACTTTGATTTAGAAAGATTATAGAGGATATTGATTAGATGTCATTTTCAAAATGTTCTCTGCATATTACAAGAGCTGGTCACCCAGAGATAAGCAGCGTTATTCAACAAAACTGATGTTAGATAGTGGGATAGTCACAGATCTGAAACACGGATGACGTTTTTTGTGGGCGGTTCAATGGCAGTCTGTGGAGCCATGGAATAAATGCAGACTTTATTTTTAAAAATGCAGACTTTCTTTTTACAATTCCGAGATTATATCTCAACTCTAATAAGGAAAAACAACTCATCATTTTCTCTTTTCCTCTCGGTTCAGAGTTTATATCCCACACTTCTGGCTTTTACTCCCTCAGAATGAACAAACTCACTAGTTTTGTTAAATCGACTTATAAAGTCTGAATTAGGAAATATAAACTTGCATTTGCGGGAAAAATAGTCCGAATTGTGAGATAAAATAATAAATGTTATGTAAAAATGTTAATAGTAATAGGTTTAAATAATGTTTGATGCTGTAACTGTAATATTGTGAATATTATGTGGACTTATTGTTTAAATCTAATTTATGCTGTAAAAGTAGAGAAAGCAGTTTTCATGCACAGTCTGTCTGTTTAAACATCTGCATTTAGCTTTAAATGGCGTCTTCTGCAGTATTCTATAAAAATTATTTGCATTCTGATTTTGACATCAAAAGGCACAAAAATATATATTTTTCTCTTATTCAAATGGATGCTGAAAATAGGGAAAATTGCAAAAAAAAAAAAAAAAAAATCTAGAATTAATTAAAAAATATTTTGTAAAAGCCCCCTTGTGGAACTTTACATAAAACATGTGGAATTTTTATTAAAACATATTCAAGTCAATATTACTGTAACTACGCATACTGCATATTGGTGGATATAAATAAAAATGATTAACTTTTAATTTAGTTTGTTTAATTTCATGCAAAAATTTGGAAAATATTGATAATTTTAAATAGATTTTTTTTGTTATATATTAATTCTTGATTTAAAGACCATGAATTTAAATATCAGTTAGGTATGAAATCAGTTCATAGTTTGGTTGAAATTATGGTTTATTATGCATAAAAACTTGACTATTTTCAAATACTGCAGCTCAAAAGTTTACAGTCAGAAAGATTTTGAGTCTTGAATATAAATTTTTGTGGAAAACTTTTTTTTCCAGGATTATTTGTGACCCTGGACCACAAAACCAGTCATAAGGGTCAATTTTATGAAATTGAGATGTATACATCAATGTAAGCTGAATAAATAAGCTTTCCATCGTTGTGTGGTTTGTTAGGATAGGACAATATTGGGCCGAGATATAACTACTTAAATAAAATATTGAGAAAATCACCTTTAAAGCTGTTCAAATGAAGTTCTTAGCAATGCATACCACTAATCAAAAATGAAGTTTTGATATATTTACAGTAGGAAATCTTCATGGAACATGATCTTTACTTAATATACTAATGATTTTTGGCATAAAAGAAAAATCTATCATTTTGACGCATACAACGTATTGTTGGCTATTGCTACAAAATATACCCCAGCAACTTAAGACTGATTTTGTGCTCCAGGGTCACATTTATTAAATAAAAGTTAATAAGAATAGAATTCACTTGTAATAGAAATCTTTTAGAATAAACCTTGAAGAAAAAGTGTTAATTTCTTTAAAAAAAATTCTTAAAAAGAAAAAAGGGTTAGAATCGTAGTCTAAATATCATGATAAATATTATTAAAAGGCAAAAAAAATATCACAGTATTGCAAAAGTGCCATAATTGAACTGTTTCGCCCAGTCCTAATATATTAAATTCATGTTGATGACCCATTACAGATATGTCCTGTTGTGTCATAGGGGATGAAAAAGACAAGAGAGGAAGTCACAGGCCTTGCTGTAGGACTCATGCATCACTGTTAAATATGAAAACAACAATAGCTGCATCTCAGAAGGGAAGAAAACAGTGGACAAATGAAGGTCTGGAGGCTGCATCAGACGCTGCTTTAAACCAAAGTCTGCCAGAGGAAGTGATTAAACACTTTATTCTGTCTTCAAATCCATAATAACAGTGGTACATTAGCACCTATATGGGTTTACCAGACAGCTCCCTTACAAAACATAGTGTATTATCTGCATAAGCAGCATCTTTACTAAAGTTTGTCCCCGAGTTTGGCACATTACAGGATTGGCTGCTTCTTGAAGGATCCAACACTGTTGCCAAAAGAAAGTTTCTTTGAAGGAAGCATTTTTAATCACCAATGACGTTTTAAAATACTGCTTATGTAGGCTGTTTAATGAAAGTGCTGTTTGAGACACTGGACAGTTCTGTTCCTTAACGTAGTGTATAAATGAGTGGTTACTAAATAAGTGTAAACATCTATAGAGACAGACTGGTCGGCTCAACGTACCTGCACTGAAACGGCCGACAGAAGTGAAAGAGTCACTGAACAGAACTTCCACATTGCTGAGCAGAAACTCCACAACAACGGACTGGATGCGCACTTCTTTAAAAGGATCAGCGCCGCTTAAACCCGCTGCTTCAATTTCTTTGGACCTGATATAAAACAACAACAGATTCTGCTTCAGAAAAAAATAAAATAACACCATACAAACAATAAAGCTGCAGTGAAAATGTCAATAATGACAAAATTTGAGTGTTTTCAGCAGTAAAAAAAATACTGATATTTTGGATAAAAATATTATTTAAAATCTTGATATTCAAAGATCATTCATAAAACTGTTTCTGATATGTGAACCTGTACCACAAAACCAGTCATAAGGGTCAATTTTTCCAAATTGAGATTCATACATCAACTGAAAGCTGAATAAATAAGCTTTTTATGACAAGATGCAACTATTTGAAAATCTGCAATCTGAGGGTGCAAAAAAATCTAAATACTGAGAAAATCACCTTTAAAGTTGTCCAAATTAAGTTATTATCAATGCATATTACTAATCAAAAATTTATATACATGTACAGTAGGAAATTTAGAAAGTATCTTCATGGAACATGATTTTTTACTTAATATCCTAATGATTTTAGCATAAAAGAAAAATCTATAATTTTGACCCATGCAATGTATTTCTGTCTATTGCAACAAATAAACCCCAGCGACTTATGAGTCACATATGACCAAAAGCATGGCTTCAAGTGCAATTAGGCAAAATATTAGGCCTACAAATGTATAAATGCACAGTAGAAAAGATATACAACTTAGTATTTTAAAATCTGGCACAGAAAAGGATTTTGTTGGAGGCTTAAATGATCATTTATATTATGGCTATCAAAAAAAAAAAAAACAATTGACTAAACTAAATAAATAAATAGTGATTTCAACACAGTATGTTTTAATACAAAAAAATTACCCTTTTTGTCTCTTTCAGATATGAAACTACTGAGCTGCAAATATCGGTCACAATTTGCACAAGTAGAAACAGAATCCAGCTACTTCATGCAAATAAAATACTGTTATTTTTACAGAGTGTAAATAGAATCTATTAATATTTGCATTTAGCCGCTGTACACTAAGAGTATAGACAATAAAAATAACTAGATAAAAAAGTTCGTCAAGACAAACTTTAAGTTGGCTTGAGAAAGCCGGACCAGAAAGTTTAAAAAGTTTAAAAGTTTAAAAAGTTAAAGTTTAAAGAGTTTAAAAAGTTTAAAAGTTTAGAAAGTTTAAAAGTTTAGAAAGTTTAAAGAGTTAAAAAAGTTTACAAAGTTTTACATTTTTTAAGTTTAAAGTAGTTTTAAAAGCTTAATGTTTGATAGATTTGGGTGGTCGCTAGGGTACTCAGGGTTGTTGCCAGGGTGTTGCTATGCGGTTGCTAGGGTATCCGGGGTGGTTGCTAAGGTGTTGCTATGCGGTTGCTAGGGTACCCGGGGCGGTTGCAAAGGTGTTGCTATGTGGTTGCTAGGGTATCTGGGGTGGTTGCTAGGGTGTTGCTATGCGGTTGCTAGGGTAATTGGGGTGGTTACTATGGTGTTGCTATGCAGTTGCTAGGTACTCAGGGTGGTAGCTAGGTTGTTACTAGCATGTTGTTAGCATGACTAGCATGTTGCTAGGATGATTCTAGTATGATTAGCCAGTTACTAGCATGTTGCTAGCATGATTCTAGCATGATTAGTATGTTGCTAGCATGTTTCTAGTACGATTAGCAAGTTACTAGCATGATTTTAGTATGATTCTATTATGATTAGCAAGTTATAAATATAATCAAAATAATAAGATCCAGGCTGGAACGGCACAAAGCACATGATTTTCATCCAAAATATCTTAAACTGTGTTCTGAAGACGAACAAAGCTTTTAGGGTTTGGAAGGACATGGAGGTAAGTGATTACTGACAATATTTCAGTTTTGGGCTGGAGTAAGCCTTTAATGTAGTTCCAGTTCTAGTACCTGAGCAGGTTGGGGGCCCAGACGATGGCCAGGTTCTTGATGTGCATGTTCGTCTCTCCGCTGCAGGTGGCCAAAGCGGCCAGGTGTTTCATGAGGTACTCCAAAGTGCTGAGACAAACACAAAGACATCAGTGAATGTCAGAAAACAGCACTTTCAGTGACAGATGACTCTAGAGTATGGGGTTACCGATAGTGAGGAGGAGGAAGTTGCTGGATAACATCATGCACTTTCACCATCCTCTCTTCCTCTGTCATCTCTCCCATACACTCCTGGACAGACACAGGAAACAGAACACTAATTTAGTCATTTGCAGAGCTGGGTAGTTAACTGATCACATGTAATCTGCATTACAAAACCATGAAGTACTTGTAATTAGAGTTACACTGTAGTGCTGTCAAATGATTAACCAAACCAAAATAAAAGTTTATGTTTACATGCTATATGCGTGTTTACTCTGTATATTTATTACGTACATATAAATACACACACATACATGTATATATATAAAAAATATATCATATATATATATATATATATATATATATATATATATATATATATATATATATATATATATATATATATATATTCATACCTGTATACAATTTAAATTATAAATAAATATAAATATTTTAGATATAAATCTAAAATATTTTTCATTAATACATACATGCATCTGTGTGTATTTATATATGCATAATAAATATACACAGTACACAAATATATAGTATGCAAATATAAACTTATTTTGGATGCGATTAATCGTTTGAAAGCAACGATTATTATTATTATTATTATTATTATTAAGCAACATATTATTATTATTATTATTATTATTATTATTATGCAACATCATATTATTATTATTAAGCAACATATTATTATTATTATTCACACAATAGCAATCAATTATTCACAATTCATTGATTCTCCCTAATTACTCTTTTTCATCTTTTAAATGTCCTTTCTAGAATAGCTGACCGATGACATACTTTCAGAAAGTCCAGTTTTGTGGACATTTCACCACTGGATTTACAAAAATCATTTCAGGTTAAAGAAGGGTTTCACCATTGCATCAGCTCCTGATGAACATTCATTTTTATTTGAATGATCTCTCTGTAGGTTTTTTAACCATCTCTTTGGAAGGCTTTTGTCTTTCAAACTCATTAAATGGACATATTCACATTATTTCTTATTTACATGTAATGCAGGCGTTTCAAAATTTAGGTCATCTAAACTTTATAAACCAAATATACTTCAAATGAGATTTTAAAATAAATGTAATTTTAATAAGTATCACATTTGCATGTTCACGTTTTTTTTGATGTTGATTAATGGTCACATGGCATGCAGGTAAATAAAATAATTTTTTAGCAAGTGTTTTAATTGTTATTCTAAAACAAAGACTACAGAAATACCCTGAACGGGACTTTGTTTTAAAATTATTTATTTTATTTATTATTATTTTTTTTAATTAATTAATTAATTATTTTTTTATTTAAATTATTGTTGTTTTTTTTATTGAATTTTTTTTTATTATTGTTATTTAATTAATTTAACCCCATCCATGTTGTAAATTACAATGAACGGAACATATTTTCTTACTCTTTGCATTTATGGTACAAGATAATCCAATTTAAATAAACGTGATAAACAAGCCAAAAGTAATCTAAAAGTAATCCAAAAGTAATCTGATCACATTAGCTAAAACGTGTAATGTAACAGATTACATTAGCGACTGCAATTTTTGTCATGTAATCTGGATTACAATTTGTGATAAATCTACCCAGCTCTGTTTAACTCGATTAGTAACTTAAGAAATGTGATCGTAAGTACAGTAAAATCACAAAATATTTACATTTAAAATAACTTTTATATCTGAATATTTTTTTAAAAAGTTATTTATTCCTGTGACAGCAAATCTGATTTTTTCAGAAATGATTCTAATATTCTGATTTGCTACACTGAAACATTTCTTATGATTATAAACGTTGAAAACAGTTGCTGGTTCATATTTATGTAAAAAAGTATCCTCAATGGAACAAAAACAAGAAAGGCTTTAGATAAACCCTAATTTAGCTGAAAGTTTAAACATGATGACTTACAGCGAACTTGTCGTAGAGCTGGTATGTGAGCAGAGGATTGGGCAGCTCTCTGAAGTAGAGTTTGCACAGTGAGCCCACACAGTGAATATCCTGCATGTAGACGTCTTTCGTCAGGTCTGGAACATTTTCACTGTCAAACTCATGCCTGATCAGGATGAGATGCAAGATGGTCATGCATATAAAGAGCAGAAATGTGCATTAGGGCTGCACGATCTGAGAAAATGTTCACATTGCGATTATCGAGGTCAATATTGCGATTGTGATGGTATCGTTAGTCAAATTGATGGGTTTTTAAAGAAAATGCACACACAGGTTAGTAATAATGCTGAAATGTTTTTTCAAGTTTGACATTGATGTTTTTAGTATTCCTCAATCTATTCATTATAAACAACGTAACAAGAAAAAAATAGATCAGCCCTAGGTCTAAAAACTATGGCAATATAGCTATAGATCAGTGGTTCTCAGGCTCGTTTAAATCATATTTAATATTTAGCTGCTCATTTTTATTTTTTATTTAGCAAAACTAGGAGTGGTAATATATTAAAATAAATACTTATAAATAACTAAAATAATTCAATTAACAATGTTCTTAAATTACAGGCTTCCCACTTTAAGCCAAATGTCAAATTCCCTGATTTTTCCCTGACTTTCACTGACTAAAAAGCTGAATTTCCATGACCTATAATGAACGGATCCATCCATTTGCAAGCTTTATTTACTTGTTCACAGACGGTTTAGTGCAAAACACACATATACACTATTTTCATTTTTGTTTTTACCCTTTAAATGCGCTTTGATTGCACAAACTCATGCCTGATCAGGATGAGATGCAACATGGTCATGCATATAAAGAGCAGAAATGTACATTTGAGAAAATGTTCACATTGCGATTATCGAGGTCAATATTGCGATTGTGATGGTATCGTTAGTCAAATTGATGGGTTTTTAAAGAAAATGCACACACAGGTTAGTAATAATGCTGAAATGTTTTTTCAAGTTTGACATCGATGTTTTTAGTATTCCTCAATCTATTCATTATAAACAATGTAACAAGAAAAAAATAGATCAGCCCTAGGTCTAAAAACTATGGCAATATAGCTATAGATCAGTGGTTCTCCTGCTCGTTTAAATCATATTTAATATTTAGCTGCTCATTTTTATTTAGCAAAACTAGGAGTGGTAATATATTAAAATAAATACTTATAAATAACTAAAAGAATTCAATTAACAATGTTCTTAAATTACAGGCTTCCCACTTTAAGCCAAATGTCAAATTCCCTGATTTTTCCCTGACTTTCACTGACTAAAAAGCTGAATTTCCATGACCTATAAGGAACGGATCCATCCATTTGCAAGCTTTATTTACTTGTTCACAGACGGTTTAGTGCAAAACACACATATACACTATTTTCATTGTTTTTTTTTGTTTTTTTTTTACCCTTTAAATGCACTTTGATTGCACAAACTCATGCCTGATCAGGATGAGATGCAACATGGTTATGCATATAAAGAGCAGAAATGTACATTTGAGAAAATGTTCACATTGCGATTATCAATTGTCAATATTGCGATATGCGATTGCGATTATAATAAATGGTATCGTTAGTCAACTTGATGTGTTTTTAAGGAAAATGCACACACAGGTTAGTAATAATGCTGAAATGTTTTTTCAAGTTTGACATCAACTTTTTTAGCATTCCTCAATCTATTCATTATAAACAATGTAACAAGAAAAAAATAACTAAATATAAAAAATTTTTTTGTAAAAAGTGTAACGGGTCGCTAGAGACTCGAGGTGTGTAATAGTGGACGTTTATTTTTTGTGCGCAAAAATCTGTAAATATCTGACGACTAAATGCATGCAGTTCACCTTTATTCCTGGAGGAGGCACTGTTTAATTGACAATAATGAGGTGAAGTTTGATGTTTGACTATCGCAGGCATAAAACTAAAGAATATCATCAGCACAAATGTGACTGATTTGAACGACTTTACTGCAGAGCAATTACTGTACGCCATAAAACATGAACGTCACTCTTATTTGATGGTGGATGTGGTCAATAAGATATAGATTTTGAAATCACTGAAAACAAAAGCTTTGAGAATAAGTTTGAGACGTGAATATGAGCCAGATGCTGGATATACTTGTTCTGAGGATGACGCCGATCGTAAAACCATCTGCTCAAATTGATTCCTTGTTTCAAAAGGTAACTAAATATGCCTTATTTTATGCTTCTCTAATTGTTCTTAAAATATTAAGAATTTTTTAGAAGTTAGAGGTCCATCTGTGCTGGATATATGTCATAATGACTGGAGAAACATTCGTGCATTTAAGGGTTAATGCAAACTTCTCAAAAGTATAGCTAAATTAAATTAAACAATAAATAAAAATATGCACATTTTCAGAATTCGAAACATTTTGTCACAAACGGGGACATTTATACAGGATACTCTCTAGAAACCCTTTTGAAAAAAGAAAAAAAACCTAGATATAAAATTGTCGTTCAAACTCAAACCAATAATTACTTTGTGTTCTTTTGTTAGCGGAAAATCGGCAAACTGTTCTCAGAAAGCATGTGTTCTTATGTCCACACACTTATTTATTTAATATAATCGCAGCATTTTCCCATCATATAATTGCACAGACTGACATAGCGATTGCGATACGCAGGCATGCGATCAGCTAGAGACAAAAAGGAAGGAAAATCTGACCACGCCCACAAGCCACACCCCCAGTACTTTATTACATATTCTATATTATATATAGTAAAGTATATATAATTGTGATTATTAAAGTACCTGCCAAAAAGAAACATTACAATTATCACTGATTTTGAAAAAAATATCTTCTATATCTATAAATATCTGCTCATCAAGGCTGTAAAATATTATTACAAATTAAAAAATGTTTTCAAATTTAAATATATAATAAAATGTAATGTTATTCCTGTGATGCAAAGCAGAATTTTCTTCATCATTACTCCAGCTTTTTAGTGTCAAATGATCTTTTAGAAATCATTATAATTTATTTGACTCAAGAAACATTTCTGATTATCATCAATGTTGAAAATAATGATACACTTTTTGATAAATATTTGATAAAAAGTTAATGATAAACATTTATTTGCACTGATCAAATATATTAATTAAATGTGATAATGCATTTAGTAAACAGAAATTATTTTAAAGGTCTTCACTCATTTTTTAAATCACTTTCATGCATGGTGATTTTTTATTATTTCTTTTTATTCATTTCTCTCTCTTTTTTATATCTTATACAAATGTTTGAGTGGTAGCTATCTTTGTTTTCACAAAAATATTAGGATTATATAAGGATTATGTCACACTGAAACTTCTCTTTGTAAACAACAGATTTATAAACGTTTCTAATAACGAATGTTGCGTTCCCAAATGCAAATTAAAGAGGCTTGAATCAGTGATAGAGCAGTGAATCGAAACTAAAAACAGTACTGTAACAGCAGACATGTAACGCGTCAGACTACAGTCTATTATATAATTACATCACAACTAGTGCTGTCAAACGATTAATCGCATCCATGTTTACATACTATATATTTGTGTACTGTGTATATTTATTATGTATATAAAAATACACACATATGCATGTATATAATAAGGAAAAATATTTTTGATTTATATCTAAAATATTTATATTTATTTATAATGTAAATTGTATACAGGTATAAATATATATATGCATATAAATATTTTGTTTTAATTTATACATGTATGTGTGTGTATTTATATGTACATAATAAATATACAAAGTAAACACACATATAGTATGTAAACACAAACTTTTATTTTGGATGCGATTAATCGTTTGACAGCCCTAATCACAACCGTAGTGATTTTTATGACAGCACTATGCAATGTCAAATTCTTACCGCCATTCATAAAAAGTTACCGCTTTTCGGCGCGGATTCTACTCGCATTTGCCGCATTAAACATTTGTAAGGTTAACTGTCCTGCAGATGGCGCCGAGAGCTCGTCCAGCGCTCTCAGGACCACTCCGTCCATCTTTTCGCAGTGTATTTAATTAATTGCTTAAGGACATTTGCGCAATTTCAATTCCACCCCTTCCCTCCCCTCCAAAAAAAAAAAAAAACTCGGATCTACGCGAATCACATGGGTCGTCCCTCAGAAGTCGGAAAGTACGGAAATACGTATTTATACGGAAAAAAAAAAAACACATCCCTGGATACGATTAATGGTGCAGCGCTAATGTACATATATTATCATTGGAAGTGCTCACAGAATGAAGGCGCTCTGTGAGAATCTCCAGAGTAAATGCATTCCTGAAAAGGAAATCAGGGCAGGATCTGGGACATGATGAGACGCACCTGAGTTTCTGTATGTTGGAGGACACTCCAGAGTGTCTGTAGATGCCATCCACCACTCCATGCTTCTCGATGAACTCCGAGCAGCTCTTTAGGACCTGCGGCACTGAAGCACAACCACGCAAATATCAGGAAATGACACTGAATTAGGGCTGTCACGATTAGGGCATTTGGCTGACGATTAATTGTCTAGGAAATAATTATGATTAGTTGTCTGATTTGGGGCACTGACGATTATGACCACTATGGTGATAGTGATTAATTGTCCGTTTCATGGTTTTGACACGCATTTTTTGCACTTTATTAAATAAATTGTTTCAAAGGACTGTAATTAGGGACAAAATAATAGTGAAACATTTCTGAAAACCAGAAACGCATATCCACCCCAGTGGATTTTTCTTTCATTTGCTGTGCGCTTCCATTTACTTATTTATTTAGCTATCACGTCTGTTCTTTCAGCTCTTTGTCGTTCTCGCCACATACACTGCAACTAAATTCGGTTGTACAGCTAATGTTAGAAGAAATGCTTTGTTGTGAAAAGTAGCCTATGCACTTTATCTTTTTCACGCCACAGTTCAGTGTTTTAGGCTTCACCTTATTTTTATATTTTATACATACATCGGTTATAATTCATCAATTATGGTGATGAAAAAAACGTGGCGCGCTGGCGCAAACAACACAAGATTTCACGTTTGCTTTCGCTTTCGTTTTCACTTCGCGGAAGAGATCCGCGTTCAAGTGGAAAAAATCCAAGCGTTTGCGCCTCAATGTAAAGCGCGCAGCTTCCGCTCTCTACACAAACGATTGAACATACACCTGTTTTAATAAATGAACCTGCTGTTTGGAGAGAAGGAGGAAAAAATGACAGACTCGGGTCGGATCTAATGCAGTGTGCGCGAAACCAAACTGAACAACTAGCTCAAAGTCATAGGGATAGCAGCAGAGCAACACTTCTTCTGTACATGTGGATTGATGGAGCATCATTTAAGGGATTTCAATCCCACATGCGGGTGTCATTCCTGAAACTTACAGTGCGTATATGAACACAGCCCTTTTTGCGAAATAATCGCGGTTGTCTGAATTGACAAAACAATCGCGATCAGGTTATTTAATAATCCTGACAGGACTGAATCCCATCTGAAAGCACATTAGGAAAATTCTCATTTTCTCTACCATCTTGGCCAGAGTTGAGCAGATGCTCTCCGAGGTCACATCCGAACACCCGCTCCTTCAGGATTCCCCTCTGCTTCAGCTTTTGTTTGGTGGGTCTGGACTTCATGAAGGTGCGCAGGAAGCCCATCAGCTTGCCGTGTTTCTTGGACACTGCCAAAAGGGGGCGACAGAGAGCTAATCAGGCCATTGAAAACATGAACATTTACATTTACATTTAGGCATTTGGCAGACGCTTTTGTCCAAAGCGACATACAGTTGGGAGAACATAGAGCGATTCTTCTTAAGGAGACAAACAGACACAGGCAGTGCTATAATACCAGATTTCAAGTGGTGCTTCAGACAAGTACAAGCTAGAAAGGGAAGGAATACAGTGTTCACTGCTTCCTACACACTCAGCAGGGAATATATGTACAACACACTTCACTTGATAAAATGTGTTCATCTCACACAACACACAAAGGACACAGAGGGGGTTTTAAGTATATCATAAAAACAAAAATATAAAAACATGCATCTCTCCAAGTGAATTGATGCAAAATACATATTACATTTAAATTACTATAAAACATATGCAATACACTTAAAACCCCTACGTTTAGATTTAAATGACTTTTTAATATGTAAATAAATGGTACTATAAACCACTCAGTTACAACTCCACTTCATCTGCTATTAACCATGTTAATATTAGCCAAATGTCATACAGTGCCTGACCGCCTCATACACTTCCTATTATCTGCAATCTGATTAAAGCTGTCTGAAACCCGTGAACTTCGCAGGTGACTTGAATAAACACGAGAAGCCTCCATATGAGCACTCTGACACCTTACGAGAAGAAAACCACAACAAAAATGCCTAAAAAACTTTAATCTATGAGTTTGTATTTCATGTGTGCAGATCAGCCCTAGGTCTAAAAACCATGGCAATATAGCTATAGATCAGTGGTTCTCAGGCTTTTTTAAATCATATTTAATATTTAGCTGCTCAGTTTCTTTTTTTTAACTTGGCAAAACTAGGAGTGGTAAAATATTAAAATAAATACTTATAAATAGCAAAAATAATTAAATTAACGATGTTCTTAAAATTACAGGGTTCCCACAAATTCCCTGACTTTTCCCTAAAAACTAAAAAGCTGAATTTCCATGACCTATAATGAATAGATCCATCCATTTGCAAGCTTTATTTACTTGTTCACAGATGTTTTAGTACAAAAGTTTTTTTTTTTTTTTTGCTTTTACTCTTTAAATGCACTTTGATATTTTTCTGAACTATTTCTACAAAAATTAATTTGTTTTTTATGCTTTTATAACCATAACCCAACCGTAACAATAGGCAAAATGTGTGAAACAATGCAATAAAACAAAATACAGCATAGAAAAATTACATTTTGATAAAAGGAAATAAAAATTTAAAGCAACAAATAAAAATCCCTGATATTCCATGACTTGGACAAAATAAATATACAATTCCCTGACTTTTAATGTCTGGAACGGAGCTTTTAAAATGCCATGATATTCCAGAAATTCCATGATCCATGGGAACCCTGAAATTAGTGTTTAGACTGTTGCCATTTATTTTAAATGACATTTACAGAATTTGTACAATTATTTTTTACTCATAAAATAGCAATTTAGACTCTTGCATGACAAAATTGATATAATTTATAATAAAAAATATATATATGTGACCCTGGATGACAAAACCTTAAGTCTTAAGATCTTAAGTCGCTGGGGTATATTTGTAGCAATAGCCAAAAATACATTGCATGGGTCAAAATTATCGATTTTACTTTTATGCCAAAAATGATTAGGATATTAAGTAAAGATCATGTTCCATGAAGATATTTTGCAAATTTTCTACTGTAAATATATCAAAACTTAATTTTTGATTAGTAATATGCATTGCTAAGAACTTCATTTAGACAACTTTTCTCAACATTTAGATTTTTTTTTCAGGTTCCAGATTTTCAAATCGTTGTATCTCTTAACAAACCATACATCCATGAAAAGCATATTTCGAAAAACTGACACTTAAGACTGGTTTTGTGGTCACATATATGACTTCCAAGTCTAGAAATCACACTTGTATCCAGGTTTTAAAACCCTGGTTCTTGACTAAAACTGTCCATTATTAAGGAACTTCTTTAAAGCCATCTTGTGTCCCCTAGGAAGTGTGCTAAGGGCCCCCTACGGAGTCCTGACCCCCATGTCTGAGAACCACTGCTATAGGTCCTTCACAAGACTCAGGCTCAATGACCTGGATGAAACAAATGCTGGTTAACCGGGTTAAACGGGTTAAATGAGGGCCTTTGCAGCCGTAGAGCTGTCGGTTATGCAAGTCATCATTAATACAGTCTAGAAAGCAGCACTTTAGAAATTTAGTATCATCGTGGCTTAACCAGACGTGACTAGGACATCTCAAAAACTAAGCGAAACTACATTTTGACAGTCCACTGCGTTTGTCTAGTCATTTCCACCGTCCGCGTCGCGCCTGGTTAGGACACAGTGTTAAGCGTTCAATATAACATGGATCGGCACGACCAAAATCAATCACAGCCTACGAACAGATCCTCATTTATACAACAAGTGGCCTGTAATTCTTCAGCAGATGCTACAGAATGATGCCCACATGAGCACTTGAATCAATTATACAACGTTTTTTGCATCCTCTCCGAACCTCCCACTCTCTCTGCCTGCTGTATAAACAAACCCTGCCGCTCTCAAAGTATAGGAGGCGTTAGAAAAAGGCGGATAGAGAAATGTTAGTTCAGGTAAATCCACTGAAGTTGTTACCAGCCAGGCTTAGGAACCAAGGATGAAGAACTGAGAGAAAAAGAAGGGAACACAATCGACAGAAACGTCAAATGCATCTAATACATTCATTAGAAGACACCGCTGTTACGCTCAACAGACTAAACTTGTTTTGACTGCAGTGTCTTTCATTGCCATACAAACAACCTTGAAAACAGCAGTCACCAAAATCATTTGCACTAGAACATCAAGTAACTAAAGCATGTCTTTTTGAGAAAAAACAACTAGGGCTGGGCGATATATCAGCTATTCATCAATCCATTTTATTTTTTTCCAAATTTTGTTTTTTCCATTTTAATTTTTCCGGATTCCGTTTTTTTTCCATTTTAATTTTTCTGGACTCCTTTTTAATGGTTAAATAAAACCGTATTAATCCAAAAAGCATGTCTAATTAACCAAAATCATGAAACTTGTACAATTTAACATCAATTTATTAAAGGTTTAACAAAAATATTATTTGTTACCAAATTCTGGTTTTAGCATGTCATGCATAACTTATTTATTCTTACAATGGCCTTGTGTTCTGTGTTGTGTATTTATATTAACAGAAGGCTTCAAAAATAATTTTATTTTTCTTTTAATTAATGAAAACTAAACAAATTTTATTTTTGGCAAGTCAAGTCAAGTCAGCTTTATGTATATAGCTCTTTTTACAACACAAATTGTGTCAAAGCAACTTTACAGTATCAAATAGGAAAGTAATACATCAATAATGCAAAAAGAAACCGTAAACAATTTTAGTTGTTGAAATTAATCAATAGTTCCAAATTAATAAATTAATTGTCCCCAATTTAGTTGCAAGTAAAGGGGATTTAAAACACGAAAGAAATATTGTGTAATTATTTCTTTAAATAAGAAAGTTGCGTTAATTGTTCAGCAGTAGTAACAGATGTTATTAAGTACATTCTAAATATTAAAAATATATTTCTGTCATCTTTAAGTTAAACCGAACTTTTATTTTGACGGTTTAGATGCGTCTAGATTGGATACATCTACGGCTGGAAACTAACAATAATTTTTACTCAAATGCGAATGAAGTGACTCTCAGAGCATGTTGTTCTGGTAATGTTGTTCATGTATTTATGTCCTCATTTATTGAGACGTCATTCATAAACCCAGAGACACGCAGAACATCCAGGATTCGCATTTAAATAGTCTTTTTGCGGCTTAATATTTACACATAATAGTTCCAATTGCAATTTGATGAAATACTTTTGATTCATTCTTACAAACTTTGACAAATTCCACGATATTCCGCGTTAAATAATACATTCCATTTTTATGACTGAATTCCGCGATTCCATCCGCGTTTTCCACATCTTGAAAATCATAGGGCCCTACAAATAGTTTGGGGTCAGTAAAATATAATTTCTTGAGCAGCACATCAGTATATCAGAATGATTTCTGAAGGATCATGTGACACTGAAGACTGGAGTAATGATGCTGAAATAGAAATAAATAAGATTTTTAAATATATTCAAATAATTAGAAATTTTACCATGCTCGATTCTGATTGGTTGACTATTTTTTGAATAAAGCAAAACTAAAGTTGTTTTAGTAGTTTCTTGACTGCAGTACAGTTCAATATGGACAGTATACACAACCAAATGATTTGAGTTATTTCAAAGACACTTATCTTTCACAGCGAAAACCAAAAACCACAAAGGGTTTAAAATAAATACGGCAATGTCCTTTATTATCTATGGAATGCATGCTCTATCTCTGCTCTCTCTCTTCTTCTTTTATACTCACACTTACAGACGCTCGCGGCACACGCTCGTGCAAAAAACCTGTGACTCGCTATTTAAGAGCTGAGAGACATTTCTCAGTAGCGGTGATGACGGTGTTAATTTTAAAGTAGTTAAACTGACAGCTTCGCTATTAGTAGAGACGCTGCTGCAGAATGCAGCTGACAGCCACAGACGTTTAAAAATGTGCTGAAATAAATAAACACCTGAAATGTGGTGCTTTAACAGTGAACAAGTGAAGTAACTGCCTCCAGACTGTGAACTACAGAAAAATATTACACATCCGAGATCGTAATGCAACCACAACACAGTATATATTACTATTTAAAGCTGGCCTGAAATGAAATCTATTTTCTAAATGCATTTTACAGATCTTGTTATGAACAATTCTTATATGCCTACTATTTGTTTATGTTTTTTTTGACATAAAGTGGGGAAAATAGTTATTTGATCCCCTGCTGATTTTGTGGCAGGTTTATTTTAACAGTGAGAGACAGAAAAACAACAACAAAAATCCAGAAAAACACACTACAATTACATTACATTTTATAATTTATTTATATAATAATTTGGAATTATTGAGTAATTTCCTTCAACTAAAATTATTTACGGTTTCTTATTTGCATTATTGATATATTACCTTCCTATCTGATCATGTAAAATTGCTTAGACACAATGTGCATTGTAAAAAGCGCTATATAAATAAAGGACTTGACTACAAAAAAAAACAAAGATTTGCATTTTAATGAATATTTGATCTCCTATCAAGCAGCAAGATTTCTGGCTCCCAGGTGTCTTTTATACAGGTAACGAGCTGAAGTCTCTTAAAGGGACTGCTCGTAATCTCAACTTGTTACCTGTACAAAAGACACCTGTCCACAGAAGCAATCAATCAATGGCCAAGACCAAAGGATTTCTCTTTTTGAGAAAAACCAACTAGGGCTGGGCGATATATCAGCTATTCATCATGATAAGTGATTGCAAATATAGGGCCCTATTATGAAATCCTTTTTATTTTTTTTCCAAATTCTGTTTTTTTCATTTAAATTTTTCTGGATTCCGTTTTTTCCCGTTACAATTTTTCTGGACTCCTTTTTAATGGTTAAATAAAATCGTATTAATCCAAAAAGCATGTCTAATTAACTAAAATCATGAAACTTATACAATTTAACATCAATTTATTAAAGGTTTAACTAAAAAGTTTAGGGCCCTGTGAAATATTGTATTTTATTGTTACCAAATTCTGGTTTTAGCATGTCATGCATAACTTATTTATTCTTACAATGGCCTTGTGTTCTGTGTTGTGTATTTATATTAACAGAAGGCTTCAAAAATAATTTCATTTATCTTTTAAATTAATGAAAATCAAACACATTTTGGCAAGTAAAGGGGATTTACTATTAAAATTAAAGGGCATTGAAAATGGGTCGTGGATGGCTAATCCAGCATGACAATGACCCAAAACACACAGCCAAGGCAACAAAGGAGTGGATCAAGAAGAGTGGTCTGCTAGATCCACTCCTAGCCTTCAGACCTTAATCCTATAGGAAATCTGTGGAGGGAGCTAAAGGTTCGAGTTGCCAAGCTTCAGACTCAAAACCATAATGATCTGCAAAGAGGAGTGGGACAAAATCCCTCCTGAGATGTGTGCAAATCTGGTGGACAACTACAAGAAACGTCTGACCTCTGATTGACAAAAAGGGTTTTGCCATTTCTCAAGTACTAGGTCATGTTTCCTGAAGGGGTCAAATACTTATTTCACTCCTTAAAATGCAAATCATTTTATAACTTTTTGGAAATGTGTGTTTCTGGATTTTTTTGTTCTGTCTTTCACTGTTAAAATAAACCTATCATTAAAATGATAGACTGATCATTTCTTATGTACAAAATCATCAGGGGATCAAATCATCACTTTCTCCACTGTAACTGGATCTTGTAGTAAAATGACAGACTTCTCTCAGACATATGCAGGACTTCTCCAATTAGTTAATCTGCTTAAACCTGCTTCTGTTTGTGCTTTCCTGGTTCCACATTTGAGTGCAATCTAATCAACAACTGATGCACAGAAACACGTCTATGCCTTTTCTCTTTTTTGACATACACAGCTACACTCTACGGAAACCTAGTATTTGTAAAAAAAATTACAAAAGGTAATTGAGACCCTTTATTTTGAAATTTTAAATGACTTCTTTCTCAGAATTGAGATATAAACTTGCAATTGTGAATCATAAGCCACAACTGATTTTTGATTCACTTTTTTCTTATAATTGCATGATATAAACTCGCAATTCTAAGAAATAAACCAGCAATCATGAGAAATAAAGATCAGAATTGTGAGTTTATATCTTTTTTGTTTCAAAATGGTGTTCATACCTCACAATTCTGACTTTATGAAACACAATTGCGTGTTATAAGTCAAAATTGTAAGATATAAACTCAAAATTCTGAGAATAGTCTTTTTCCCCTCAAAACTGAACTTTATAACTTGCAATTGCAAGTATAAATTTTACAATTTTGAGAAAAAAAAAGAAAGAATTGCAAGATATAACTTGCAACTGCGAGAAAAAAAGTCCAAATTATATCAAATTTATATCAAGCAACTGAGAAAAAAAGTCAGAATGGTGGTTCATATCTCGCAAATCTGACTTTTATAAACAAGTTTAGATATAAACTTGCAGCTGTGAGTTATAAAATCAGAATTGCATGATATAATCTGACAAAAATATAATATAAACTGGCGAATCTGACTTTTTTTCTCAGAATTGCATGATATAAACTCGCAATTGCAAGTTGCACAAACTCGCAAACGAAATAAACCAGCAATCATGAGAAATAAAGATCAGAATTGTGAGTTTATATCTGGCAATTCTGACTTTTTTGTCTCAGAATTGTGTTCATACCTCGCAATTCTGACTTTATGACACACGATTGTGCGTTATAAGTCAGAATTGTAAGATATAAACTTGAAATTCTGAGAACAGTCTTTTTTCCCCTCAAAACAGGACGTAATAACTTGCAATTGCAAGTGTATTTTTTACAATTTCGATTAAAAAAAAAGTCAGAATAATGGTTTATATCTTGTAAATCTGACTTTTATAAACAAGTTTAGATATAAACTTGCAGCTGTGAGTTATAAAATCAGAATTGCATGATATAATCTGACAAAAATATAATATAAACTGGCGAATCTGACTTTTTTTCTCAGAATTGCATGATATAAACTCGCAATTGCAAGTTGCACAAACTCGCAAACGATTGTGAGTTTATATCTGGCAATTCTGACTTTGTCTCAGAATTGTGTTCATACCTCGCAATTCTGACTTTATGACACACGATTGCACGTTATAAGTCAGAATTGTGAGATATAAACTTAATTCTGAGAACAGTCTTTTTTGTATTTTTTACACAAAAAAAAAAAAAAAAAAAGTCAGAATTGTGGTTTATATCTTGCAATTCTGACTTTAAAACTTGCAATTGCGAGTTTATGTGTCACAATTCGGAGAAAAAAGTCAGAATGGTGAGATAAATCAAACTGGCTTCCATAAGATTTGGCTGTATGTCACAATACAGAAGAAAAGATCTGTCCTGACTGCAGTTTCATGGTGACTTTAATATCATGCCCAGCCCTAATTGTAACTACTGAAAAAACAGTAAAAAAACATTACTTAATCATACCTGATGTTGGAGAGGAAGGCCCAGTCGAGTTGGTAACGCCAGGTTTGGAGCCCACAGCATCCACCTCTAAAAAAGCCAATAAACCAGCAAGAAGAGTTCAGAAATGACAACAGTTTTTTAGCAATATTGCTTCTGTAAGTACATTTCTCAATCAATGTTGCTAGAAGTCATTTCTACTTCCAGAACGCTGCTGATGTCTTGATACTGAAGAAGAGTGTGCTCACGGTACCTTGTTTATTGACAGGAGCGCTGACCGACTGGGGCAACTTCTCATTGATTAATTCCACACATTCACTGGGAAAGAAGCCAACCTGAAGAAAAGAGAGGAGAAAGCTGGGCTCAGAGTTTACAGTGTCACTGAAGACGGCCCAAATCAGGTTGCAGAGGTGTAAAACACTTTTTCTTATGTTACTTGATTACTGTACTTAAGTATTATTTTCAGGAATTTGTACATTTTTTTAAAGTAGAATTTAAACTGACTACTTGTACGTTTACTTGATTACATTTTTGAAGAAAAAACTACTTTTTACTCCTTACAGTTTTATTTCATCTTGAAAAGTGCATTACATTTTTATTTTGTCTTATGAACAATATATATGGTAAACTGAAGCTCAGACGTTTCTAGCCTCTGCATCACATCTTGCTCTTTACTGAACCTCTTTCATCCCAGATGTTTGTGACTTCCTTTTTTCAGATGAACACAAGCACATTTAAAATTTTGGATTTATAGTCCATATAATGCAAGGGGACTGGACCGCTGTAGAAACCACACAAAGTGAACATGACGGTTAAGGTTAAAATATTAGTATTTGTATTCTTCTTACATATGCATATCGTTTAATTTAAGAAGACTCTGTTCATTAATGGGTTGCTTGAGTTAATGTCATATTGACATCCTTTACACTTGCGTTATATGAAGAGATTTTTTTTTCCCTAAAGCTGTTTGTTTGTGTTCATCTGATAAATGAAAGTCATATGGGAAAGGATGGAATCTCCTTAATCCCGTTTTTCCCGTTTTAATTGCTGTTGTTGCACTAGATTCGTGTTTGACCTGTGCATTTTGTTTCGTTTTCTTCTTTTAACCCTTTAACTGTCACTCCCTATTGTGAACATAGGCATGAAAATGCACTATCCAAATGTAATTTTTTTAGCATTCATGAACAAAAACATTTTGTAATATGACTTTCATGTACAATTTCCATGATAATGCAATGTCTGATTTTAAAATGGTTTCCAAAGGATGAATTTTGAAATTTTAAGTCTTCAAGTGATTTATAATTTCTTATGATTTCTAAAGCATTATAGAAAAAAAGGCAACAAAGAAAGTCTTTTTGTGAAGAAGTACATTTTTTGAGGTGCACTCTTGTCATAAATTAATCTATTACTTTTCCTACATAATTTGTAACACAAAACAGTGGTAAAATATCAATTTAGGACCTTTCCAATGATATATAGTTTGTCATGATTAGATTAGGATTTATTTGAAATATGGTGAAGTAAACGTCTGTCATAAAAAAAGTACTTCTACTTCTACTAATACTTGAGTACGATTCAAAGTTGTACTTTTTTACTTTTACTCAAGTATGTTTCTGGCCAGATACTTGTACTTTTAATTGAGTAAGATTTTCACTTAGTATCTGTACTTTCACTTGAGTACGTTTTTTGAGTACTTTTTTTAAACCTCTACCTGGAACCCATGCTTTCCTCTCCACCATGTGGTATCCTCTTTGGGTGGCATGTCAATCACTGACAGAATATCACCAACCTTTCAAAAAAAAAAAAAAGGAACAAAGACACATACAAGCGATTAGCACACAGACACACACAAACAGAGATCTAGTAACATAAACATGCAAATTACTTTTGCACTGAAACCATCAAAAAATTCTTCCGAAAAGTATATTAGCATAGAAAAGGATGGAGATCCACAGGATTTTCGACCACAAGCACGTCAGCAGCTATTGTTATGTGCACTGCAGACAAAACACTTCATATATTCAACAACATCCAGTCACCATCAGATTAACATCTCTATTCAACAGCACCGTTGCGTGCCAAAAGACACTTTTGACCCATATTTTAAAAAAGAGGAAGGGGAAAAAACACCAGTTCCTATCTCTCAGCGGAAAGCAGAAAGAGTAAGAATCGAGCCTGACATGAGATTAAAGAGAAAGAGAACGAGACAGAAACTAAAAAGGAAAAGTTTGTTGAGATAAATGCTGTTGATGAAGTGTTTAACAGAAACATACAAGTGGTTGCTAAGGTGTTTGGAATGGTTGCTAGGGTGTTTCTAGGGGACTGCTCGGTTGTTGTGAGTAGTTGCTAAGGCTTTTCTTAATGGTTTTGAAGAGTTTCTACAACGTTCCACAGAATTAATTCAAGATTAATCATTCAAAATTAAAACTAGCACTACTAAGTGGTTGCTAGGTGCTTGGAATGGTTGCTAAGGTGTTTCTAGGAGACTGTTAGGTTGTACTAGGTGGTTGCTAAGGCTTTACCATGTAGTTGCAAAGGGTTTCTGAGAGATTGCGATGGAATTCTACAGACTTGTGGTCTCATCAAACGGCAAATACAGCATTACTAAATGGTTGCTAGGGTGTTTCTAGGGGACTGCTAGGTTGTTGTGAGTGATTGCTAATGCTTTGCTTAATGGTTGCAAAGGATTTTGAAAAGTTTGCAACAACGTTCCACAGAATTAAAAGAATTTAAAAGGTTAAAACATAAATACAGCACTACTAAGTGGTTGCTAGGTGCTTAGAATGGTTGCTAAGGCGCTTCTAGGAGACTGCTAGGTCTTTTGTTCTGGGTGGTTGCTAAGGCTTTACAATGTAGTTGCAAAGGGTTTCTGAGAGATTGCTATGTTATCCTACAGACTTGAGGACTCATCAAACAGGCAAATAAATACAGCATTACTAACTGGTTGCTAGGGTGTTTCTAGGGGACTGCTAGGTTGTTGTGAACGATTGCTAATGCTTTGCTTAATGGTTGCAAAGGCTTTTGAAGAGTTTGCTACAATGTTCCACAGAATTCAAGATTATAACAAATAAATGCAGCACTACTAAGTGGTTGCTAGGTGCTTAAAAAGGTTGCTAACGAGTTTCTAGGGGACTGATAGGTTGTTCTGGGTGGTTGCTAAGGCTTTACCATGTAGTTGCAAAGGGTTTCTGAGAGATTGCTAAGTTAACCTACAGACTTGAGGACTTATCAAACACAGCAATGCAAATACAGCATTACTAAGTGGTTGCTAGGGTGTTTCTAAGGAATTACTAGGTTGTTTTGTGTGATGGTTAAGGGTTTGCTAAGTGGTTGCGCAGAGTTTTGGAGAGGTTGCTATAGCATTAATCAGAATTAAAGATTCAACAAACAGAAAGGAAAATATAGCATATCTGTGATTATTCTAGGTTGCTAGGTTATTCTGGGTGGTTGCTAAGGCTATGTGGTTGCAGAATATTTAAGAGAGGTTGCCATGGCATTCTACAGTCTTGAAGACTCAAACAGACAAATAAATAGAACATTACCAAGTGGTTGCTAAGATGCTTGGATTGGTTGCTAAGGCGTTTCTAGGGGACTAGGCTGCTAGGTTGTTGTGGGTGATTTCTAAGGCTTTGCTAAGTCGTTGAAAAGGGTTTCAGAGTGGTGGCTACAGCGTTCAACAGAATTAATAATTCAACAAACAGATAGATAAATACAGCATTACAAAGTGGTTGCTAGGTAATTTCTAGGTGGCTGCTAGGTTATTCTTGGTGGTTGCTAAGGCTTTACCATGTAGTTGCAAAGGGTATCGGAAAGGCTTCTATGGCGTTCAACAGACTCGAAGACTCAACAAACAGACAAATAAATACAGCATTACTAAGTGGTTGCTAGGGTGTTTCTAAGGGGTTGCTAGGTTGTTCTGGGTTGTTGCTAAGGCTTTGTTATATAGTTGCAGACTTGAAGATAGGCTTGAAGACTTAACAAACAGACAAATAAGTACAGCATTACTAAGTGGTTGCTAAGGTGCTTGGATTGGTTGCTAAGGCGTTTCTAGGGGACTGCTAGGTTGTTGTGGGTGGTTACTAAGGCTTTGCTAAGTAGTTGCAGAGATTGCTATTGTGTTCAACATACTTAAAGACTCAACAAAGAGACAAATAAATACAGCATCACTACGTGGTTGCTAGGGTGTTTCTAAGGGATTGCTAGGTTGTCCTGCGTGGTTGCTAAGGCTTCTTCCATTCCACCGAATTAAAGATTCAACAGACAGATAAATATAGCACTAAGCGATTGCTGGTGCTTGGAATGGTTGCTAAGGCATTTATAGGGGGCTGCTAAATTGGTCTGGGTTGTTGCTAAGGTGTTGCTAAGTGGCTGCAAAGGTTTCAGTGAAGTTGCTGCAAACTTTACCTCTATTAATCTCTGCTAAGGTGCTTGACAAGGTTTCTAGGGCTTTGCTAGGTGGCTTTGAAGAGGGTTACAGCTAGCTAGGTTGTTCTGAGTGGTTGCTAAGGCTTCTCTAGGTTGTGTCAAAGGGTTGCTAGGACGCTCAACTCGAAGATTTAACAGACAGACAAATACTGCATGACTAAAGTAGTTGCTCGGCAAAGACATTTCTAGGTGGTTGCAAAAAATGATGTCATACGCATGCAAAGGAAGTGAAGTGTGACTGACAGAAAGAAAGACAGAGACAAAAAGACATAGAAAGAGAAAAGGGGCCTCAATGTGTTCTAAGTTTGGGTCACCCCATTCTCTGGCCCAGAAAGAGACTCTGTATATGGAGCAGCGTATAGGGAGGGGGGACAGGAATAGACATGACGGAGGAGGAAGAGGAGCGGAGAGAACGAAACAGTGTCCCAGGACCAGGCAGGCTGTGCATGCATGTGCAGAATAAGGACAGGATGTGAAAAAGACAGAACTCTAACTGAGTACAAGGTCTTTTGGAAGAGTTTGGAGTTCAGGCTGTAGATTGATGTTCAACACTGAATGGAGCAAGAAGCTAGTTGGCTTCAGCTTTAAAGAACTACATGTCTAAACACAAACTCAAAGTCTTGTTTTAAAAGAAAATATATGACCCTGGACTACAAAACCAGTCATAGGGTTGATATGGTTTGTCAGGATTGGACAATATTTGGGTGAGATCTGGCATCTGAGGTGCAAAAAAATCTAAATACTGAGAAAATCGCCTTTAAAGTTGAAGTTCTTAGCAATGCATATTACTAATCAAAAATTAAGTTTTGATATATTTATGGTAGGAAATTTACAAAATATCTTCATGCAACATGATCTTTACTTAACATCCTAATGATTTTTGACATAAAATATATCGATAATTTTGACTCATACAGTGTATTTTTGGCTATTGCTACAAATATACTCACGCTAATTAAGACTAGTGTTGGGGGTCACGCAAGTTACGTAATAATATTACTTTATTCAGGTAACTAGTAAAGTAACACATTACTTTTTAATTTCCAAAAAAAAAAAGTTTCCTTTATGCATTTAATCCCATTTTATTAACCAATGAGTTTGTTGCTGAACTTTGTTGATCCAATTTAACCGTACACTGCAAAAATACTTTTCGTACTTACATTTTTTGTCTTGTTTCCAGCCAAAATATCAAAAAATTCTTAAATCAAGAAGG
Source organism: Cirrhinus molitorella (assembly GCA_033026305.1). Lineage (NCBI taxonomy): Eukaryota > Metazoa > Chordata > Actinopteri > Cypriniformes > Cyprinidae > Cirrhinus > Cirrhinus molitorella. The sequence goes on along the minus strand of CM065123.1, from coordinate 292,397 downwards.
ATTTTAATATTTTTTTGTTTTCAAAATGAAGTCAAAATTAAGTGAGTTTTTGCTTAGAACAAGCAAAATAATCTGCCAATGGGGTAAGAAAAAACATCTTATTTCAAACAAAAAACAAGATTATTTTTGCTTACCCCATTGGGAGATAATTTGGTTGTTTCAAGCAAAAACACTTAATTTTGACTTGTTTTCAGAAAATAATTTTTATGTCTAGAAAATCCTTCTTGATTTAAGATATTTTGGCTGAAAATAAGACAAAAAAAAAAATCGAAGAAAAGCATTTTTTGCAATGTACTAATAAGCAAAACTTTATATGAACTAACATTTGTGTTTTTTTCTCATTGCTGAAGAGTGTTGAACTTTCTTTTCCTACAGTTCTACTGTACAGACGACAATTTAATTTTCCTTCAGCCTTAGTCTTATTCACTTCATTTCATTTTGGTGTGAAAGGGCTTTTACATTTGCTAAGAATCTAACTTTTTATTTTATTTTAAATTCAAACAAGCAAGCCCTGCCCAGATTTAAAAAGTAACGCAAAAGTAGCGCAACGCATTACTTTCCATAAAAGTAACTAAGTAACGTAATTAGTTCCTTTTTTGGGGAGTAACGCAACATTGTAACGCATTACTGTGAAAAAGTAACTTTCCCCAACACTGCTGAAGACTGGTTTTGTGAGTTCAGATGCAAAACCAGCTAAAAGCCATCTCAGTCATAAATGAGATTATACATCCATCAAATACTTTTACTTCAAACTCGCTGAAACCCCAGCCTCAGCCCAATTAGAAGCACCAGTACTGACATAGAAACCTATACATTGGAGCCTGATGAAAATGCTTTTTTTTTTAAGTCAGATGGAATGACCTCTTCATATATCAGCTGAGGGGAGCAGTAAGTGGTCTGAGTACCTCAATGGAGATCTCATCGCTAGCCTGAGCAGTGTAGCGCTTGATGACGTGAGCAGCAGCGATTGCGGGGACGTTTAAAGACGCTTCTTCTTTCAGCAGGAACCTGTTTCCATGGTTGTCAATCTGTGGAGAGTATGACAAATGCATTAACTGGTATTTTAAGTAGACAAAATCTCAGAGCAGGATTCACTGAAATACGTCTTAGCCAAACTGATTTTAGCTAAAAGTATAAAATGATGGGAAAATTGTCAAAATCTCCTGTGATGTGCATTTCATGCTCATGTCATTCCAAAAAGAAGATATCTTGAGAAATGTCTGTGGTTCCTTTAACCACACAATGGAAGTTAATGGGCTCCAATGTTGTTTGGTTTCTTAAAAATATCTTTTGTATTCCACATAAAAAAGAAAAGCACAGGTTTGAGGATGAACTATGCATTTCAGCTCTTATCTTCTCTAATGGGTGTTTGCATTCGCATCTTTTCTCTTCTGTTTGTCTCTCACCTCCATCCAGGAGAGAACCGGCCCACAGTTCAGCTTATTGTCCACGATCATGGAGAGACGGTTCAGATACTCCGACAACAGCGGCGTGAAGATCTGCGTGAAAAATGCATGTTCAAATGGAAAACTGAGAGCAAAGATATTACTATAAAGACTTATTTAAAGCAAGGTCTCAGTGTCAATATGCTCACTTGAAAGCCTCACTTATTTTTTTAAATGAAGACTTTCTGATTTCAGTAAGATTCAGGACAGTCAGATTTTTAATAATTTAATAAATTTAATAAATTTAATAAATTAAAGTTGAATTTCCAGAATCATTACTCCAGTCTTCAGTGTCACATGATCCTTCAAAATTCATTCTAATATACTGATTTATTATCAGTGTTTTTTTGTAACCTGTGATACTTTTTTCAGGATTTTTTGATCAATAAAAGGTTAAAAAAGAACAGCATTTATATAAAATAGAAAGGTTTTCTAACAATATACACTACTGTTCAAAAGTTTGGGGTCAGTACATTTTTATTTTTTATTTTTTTTGAAATAAATTAATATTTTTATTCACCAAGGATGTGTTAAGTTAATAAAAAGTGATAGCACAGATTAACATTTTTAGAAAAGATATATCTTTTGAATAAATGCTGTTCTTTTTAACTTGTTATTCATCAAAGAATCCTGAAAAAACAAGTTGCAAAAAATATTTGATAATTCTAATAATAAATCAGTATATTAGAATGATTTCTGAAGGATCATGTGACACTTAAGACTGGAGTAACAGCTGATGAAAATTCAGCTTTGCATCACAGGAATAAATTATATTGTAAAGTATATTCAAATAAAAATCATTATTTTATATTGTAATAACATTACGTTTTTTTTCTGTATTTTTGATCAAATAAATGCAGCCTTGATGAGCAGAAAAACATTAAATGAGAGTGTGTGTCCGAACTTTTGACTGCTAGTGTATTATTAAACTAGAAAACGTTTTTGCAATTGTAAAAACATTTATAAATACTGTATTTAGTTTTACTTTATTCTTAATCAAAGAAACTCAGCATAAGAGACTTCTTTCAAAAAAAAATCTTGCCAACCCAAAACTCTGAATGTAATGGTAATTAGAAATGACCATGATTTAAATAATCTCATAATAAATAAGAAAACAAATAAAAGCGGCATGTGAAAGATTAAGTGGTTTCCTTCGCAGCTTGGTCCCTAAGGGTCCGGACACCAACCTACATTACTGGCCATCGACCTCAATACAGAGCAGCGGTTCAACATGAGCTACGCTGAAGACACACGTGCAAAGCATCATTAGTGAAGTCCGGCTCACCTCCACTCGGTCTCCGATCTCACACAGGGCAGGAAGAGCCAAGAGCTGCGAGTAACGGCGGTCGTAAATGCACTGATGCAGATGAGCGTCCAGCGTCCGGAACTCTTCATACGAACGCCGCACCATCCACGTCTTACCCTACATATCAGACAGAGACAGAGACAGAGACAGAGACAGAGAGAGAGAGAGAGAGTTGGGGAAAGAGGGGCAGAGAGAGGAGGGGGAAGTCAACAAATTAGACGCCAACTGAAGAGATGCACCACGCAAAATGCAAAATGGTGTGCAGTCCACTGGTTTCTTTCCCGTTTGATTCGGTCAGGCGTGTTTTTGTTTGTGGCGAGGAGGTGTTTATTATTAGCGCTGACTGGGGCATGTGCGCCCACTCACCTGGCAGGACACCTGCACGAGGAAAACCAGATCTTTGGCACTGCCCGAGGTCCAGCTGGCATCGCTCTGATCGTTGGCAAACTGAAGCTGAAGGTGTAAAGCGCAGGCATTAATTCATGAAGGTGTGAAGAAGTTCAAGTTCACATGAACACATGTTTAAAGGGAATGTCTTGCATCATCATTTCAAGATTACAAACAATTACAATTCTCTCATCAATCACCCTCATGTCATTCTGCACCTTTAAAGGGTTATTTACATTTAGTCATTTAGCAGGCGCTTTTATCCAAAGCGACTTACAATAGAAGCGATCAGAGCAACAAGAGAGCGACAGTGCATAAGTGCTGTGGCCAATTTAATTTCAGTTAGACAAACATAAATCTTGCACGTTTTTTTTTTTTTTTTTTTATTTAATTAATACATATAAAAACTGAAAAGAGTAGGAAAGTGCTGGGGTTATGAAACCCCAGACTGCTTTTCTGAGATTTTAGCAGAGGTGTTTGTGTTGCACATCATAGATGACAATGCATCCGTTAATTTTAACTGTTGGGGAAAACTGGTTCATTTTGTACTTTTCTGCGAAAGATGCCACAGCGCATTCATATATGTGACCCCGGACCACAAAACCAGTCATAAGTGTCAATTTTCTGAAATTGAGATTTATGTGTCATCTAAAAGCTGAATAAATAAGCTTTCCATTGATGTATGGTTTGTTAGGATCAGACAATATTTGTCCGAGATACAACTATTTGAAAATCTGCAATCTGAGGGTGCAAAAAATTCTAAATACTGAGAAAATCACGTTTAAAGTTGTCCAAATTAAGTTCTTAGCGATGCATATCAATAACCAAAAATGAAGTTTTGATACATTTGTGGTAGGAAATTTACTAAATATCTTAATGGAACATGATCTTTACTTTATATCCTAATGATTTTTGGCATAAAAGAAAAATCGATAATTTTGACATTTCGGCAGCGCACCATGCCCACTTTTGCAGCATTTTATTTATTTATTTATTTATTGATATTTTAACGCCATATCAGCACTAATGGCTATTCTCATGGCAAAATCAGCAGTTTAAAATAACACACTTCTTTATACAAAACATACATAATGTTCACATTTCATAATTAAAATATTTAAATACAAAAACCATCATTATACAAAATGTAAATATTAACAATAGTAACAATGATAAAAGTCATATAGAATTGTTCAACCAAATTTGTGACAATTTTTTTTTTTTTTAAATCTTTCCAGAATTTGCAGCATTTTTTAAAACTGTTGAAAACAAACTTATGCTGAAACAGGGGGGGTTTCATAACCTTTAAGACCTTTGTTTATCTTCAGAGCACAAATTAAGATATTTTTGATTAAATCTGACTCTGCATAGACAGCAATGCAGCTACCATGTTCAAGGCCTAGGAAGGTGGTAAGGACATCCATAAAATAGTCCACGTGACTAGGGCTGTTGTGATTATGAAATCTGGCTGACGATTAATTGTGATTATGTCGATTAATTGTCTGGTTTAGGGCACTGATAATTATGGCAATTCATTGTTTTATGTCTTTGACATACATTTTTTTCTGCACATTGTTAAAAAAAAATAACAACATTGAAACATTTCTGAAAACCAGAGTTACCTTTGGAGACACATTCATATAAACCCCACCCCAATATTTAGATTTTTCTTCTAATATTTCGAGATTTTTGAATGATCATGCCTCCATGTCCTGTAAAACACGCTTCAGCTTCCACTCTCCACACAAACGATTGGATATGCGCCTTATAGCGCACATTTATCTAGGTTTAACGTTTAAACTAACATTGTTTTATACTTGAACTCTTTTAGATCTATAGTTTTTTTGTTAGGCAAGTCGTGATGATTTGAGACGGCAAATTGATTAAACGGAAGTCTTCCGCTGGCTGCTGTTCGTTACTTTAAAAAAAACATGAACAAACTAAAAAAAATGCTCTAAGTGTCTTCCTAAATTAACTTAAACGAAACAAATTATAATCACTTTACCATTACATACAAAATGGAGAAGAAATAAATAAACTTGTTTAGTTTTCTTTGGACGTAAAAAGTATTAATGCAGAACCACTATTTTATTATTTTATTGATGTCCTTACCACCTTCTTAGGCCTTGAACGTGGTAGTTGTGTTGCTGTCTATGTAGGGTCAAAAAGCTCTTGGAATTCATCAACAAATATCCTTATTTGTGTTCTAAAGATGATCAAAAGTCTTACAGGTTTGGAACGACACGACGGCGAGTAATTAACAGTGTTGGGGTAACGCATTACAAATAATGCGAGTTACGTAATCAGTCGCAACTAGTAAAAGTAACGCATTTGTTTTTCAATTACAAGAGATACTTTTCTGAGAAATTACTTTTTGTTTCCTTCATGTATTTAAATCCATTTTATTAACCAATGTCTTTACTGCTGACCTTTGTTGATCCAATTCAACCGTACTAATAAGCAAAATTACTTTAAATTAACTAAAATTTGTGCTTCATTTTTCTCATTGCTGAAGAGGGTACAGACGTGAATTTACTTTTCTCTCAGACATTCAGCCGGAGGCTTAGTCATTTCACTTTTTGGTGTGAAAGGGCTTTTACATTTGCTAAAAATCAAACTTTTTATATTAAAAACAAACAAGCAAGCCCTGCCCAGATTTAAAAAGTAACGCAAAAGTAATGTAACATTAATTAGTTACATTTTTTAGGCATTAACGCAATATTGTAACGCATTACTTTTAAAAGTAACTTTCCCCAACACTCTTAATTATTAACAGTATTTTCATTTTTGGGTGAACTATCCCTTTAAGACTACATATCTTCACTATAACCACTTGTTATGTTACAAAAAAGCCTTGTATAAATTAGACTGGTTTCGTGTTCACTGATCCTAATTGGTTGCTTAGCGTAAGTTTATCATTGGATATGTATCTCGATGGATGTAACATTTATTTATGCAGCTGCATACTGACAATTGTGCGTTTATGAGTTTATAGGGTGGAAGTCCAAGTTCAAGAGGAATTTGGTTGCACTTTCCATGTTTCATGTTTCTGACATTGTGAAATGAGTTGAAAGTAACAACATAAACACCAAAAATTTCCTGAATTGCACTAACATTGCTTTCACTCTGGACAGATACATTACTAGACAATTGCCTTTTACTCTCATTTGATGAGATACAGCTACTCTCACACACAAGACCCTTTATGAGAAGTTGGGAACATCCCTTCACAACAATTCAGTTACCATAATGCTTTTTCATATCCATGTAGCATGCAAACTTCCTCATTGCTCTGACAATGACTGTAATCAGTGAGATGTAGTCACTCGGTTTTATTTCAAAGCTAGTACTGTTTTATACAAAGCTACTTAAGTCTGGGGACTGCAAGTTGTTTTTTTATTTTAATATGAATGCTTTTATTCAGCAAGGATACATTAAATATAGAGCACCACAACTGTTTTCAATATTGATAACAATAAATCAGTAGTGAATCAGAAGGTGACACTAAAAACCGCAGTAATGATGCTGAAAATTCACAGGAATACATTCTATTTTAAAACATATTCAAATAGCAACACTTGTGTAGTATTTCACAATATTACGACAACTTATTTTTTTTATAAAAATATATACAGTTGTGCTCAAAATTATTCATACCCTTGGGAAATGTCTGTTCTATGCTCACAAGAAACTAAAAATGAGCTTTTTAGCAGCAAACACTTAAGATGGGTTTGGTGCACACAGGAATAAAAAAGTACCCCATGTGAACAATGAAATACACTGCTGTATCTTTAATGTTGTGGGCTTATTTTTCTGCAAGAGATCCTGGATATCTTGTTCAGACAGATCATGGACTCATGAACAAATAAAACAGATAAAACATTAAAACTGACCATCACAAACAAACATCAAAATCAAAACAAAAATGTGTCACTGAGAACAAAACCAAGCTTCTGCCATTTCCAACCCAGTTCTCTGACCTGAAACCTACAGAAAATGAGGATCTGGAGAGATTCTGTATGAAGGAATGGTCTCTGATCTTGTCAGGCATTATAGGTGAAGACTCAGACCTTGGCAAAAGGAGGTTGCAAAAAGCATTTAATAATTATGCATTATGTATGATCAATTGTGGCCAATGTGTATTAGAGTTTTTTTTTTAAATAAAAAAGGGTCCTATTTCAAATTCTTATTCTACAATGAAAGGTTAGATTTTTGTACATTTTACAAATAAAAGATTGAAAGGACTAATGATATGGTTTTATTTTCGCAGTCTTTGATCATATGTGACCCTGGAGCTCAAAACCAGTCTTAAGTCGCTGGGGTATATTTGCAGCAATAGACAAAAATACATTGCATGGGTCAAAATGATTGATTTTCTTTTATGCCAAAAATCATTAGGATATTAAGTAAAGATCATGTTCCATGAACATATTTAGTAAATTTCCTACCATAAAATATGTCAAAACTTAATTATTGAAAAGCAATGCATCGCTAAGAACTTAATTTGAACAACTTTAAAGGTGATTTTCTCAATATTTTTTATTTTTTTGCACCCTCAGATTGCAGGTTTTCAAATAGTTGCATCTCGGTCAAATATTGTCCAATCCTAACAAACCATACATCCATGGAAAGCTGATTTATTCATCTTTCAGATGATGTATAAATATCAAATTCGAAAAACTGACCCTTATGACTGGTTTTGCGGTCCAGGGTCACATATCTACCAAGGGTGTGAATACTTTTGAGAACGACTGCATGTATAAATCTTACATAGTTGTGTTTGTGTATATTGCTTGTATTAGCAGATATGAACCATGACATTTCAAAGAACCATGGCACTAGTAACTAGTGGCACAAAGAACAGAAGAATAGAGGAACTGGAGAGGCCCTTTCTGCTTCACAGGGTCAGAGCAGAAAACATGTAAAGGTCTTTTATTTGTGTCTTCAGGGGGTTTAAACACTAATGAGACAGACTCCCACTCCAATCATGTTGTGCTGTGCTCCAGGTGCTCTCAAGAGTGTGTGTGTGTGTGTGTGTGTGTGTGTGTGTGTGTGTGTTTATGTGTGTGTTTGTTTGTGTACTGCCATCCTAAACACCAAATGCAGCACAAACACACAAAACAATGCCACAGGGAGAGTGAATTACATTTTGAGAATGAATGTACATCATTACAGCTGTAAACCTTCTTAAATGGATCACAGATTTTAGACAAGCTTAATAAAGCACTTTGTGGCTGGCGCTTTATATTAGAAGAGCTCTGACAAACTGCTGCGTATCAGCGAATTAAATAAGTAAATGTTTCCTCTTCCCTATCAGAACACACTAACACAATCTGAATAAGAGTGTGTGTGTGTGTGTGTGTGTGTGTGTGTGTGATTGAAGGTCACAAAGCAAGCGTCTGTATTGTCCCTGGAGGTATTCTGGTTGTATGCGGATATCTGCTTGTTTCTTCCTAATAAACTCTCAAAGTGGAGCTCTAACAAGTGATGCATCTTGACAAATGAACATGCATAATGCTAAAACACACAAAAGACCTTTTATACTTTTATAAATCATCGGTGCATGTGATCTTCTATTTTAAAGTAATGCATAAAACCACATTTCTAAATATCAATCAATAATATCAGTTTCAAATTTCTTTTTATTTTAGTCCTGATAAACCTTTGAATCAATTGATTTTATTTATTTATTACTGAAGTCTTAATGCCTACACAGGCAGTATTTTAAGGCATCTTAATTATGCTTCTGATGGAAAATACATTAGTTTGGGTAAAATAATAATATGAATACTAATAAAACAATTAGCTGATACCTTATTAATTAAATAAATGTGATATAAAAATATTATATTAAATATGAGAATTGTTATATATTTATTTATTATGAAACAGAACATAAAATGTACAGCAAATAACACATTTCACGTATAAATCTGACCTAAAATCCTTCAACAGGTGTCGCACCTAACATTTGAGTGGAGAGCTAACAAACTTCGGCTTAACAAGACGAGATCTTACCTCGATAGAACCGAAGTCAACATTTTCATAGTGGAAGTGGGCACAGTCAACAAGCTTGGGGAAGTGACCTTTCACAACAGAAAGCCTGGAACCACAAGCGAAAAAATCAAATGAGAAACAACACACATACTGTAAGATTTTTTTACAGAAAGCTGGGTGTGTTATGAGATTTAAGCAGAGAAAACTGATCTGGTTATTCAGATGAGGCATTATATTAATGCTGAGTTCACACTGCACCATTTTAGGCCTTTTTTAAGATCCCTTTCTTATTTATTTGGCTCCACTGTGCTGATTTTATTTAAACTGTGTGTACGTTATTATTATTATTTATTTATTTATTTATTTTTTAATTAGGCCTATATGGCATGGTGTATTTGTATTCACTATGTTAGTACGTTAAGCATGCTATGTTTAATATGTTTAATATATTTAAACATTTAAACGAGTTTGTCGTAGTGTTTAGTTGTTGTCAATTCAAAAGTGAAAGTAAAATGCACACAGGCAATAAAAAGCGATTTAAAAGCGAGGAAGAGAGGGTAAAACTAACAAACTCAGAGATTTCACACACTTTAACCCCTAAAAGTTTACTTCACCATTTTACAAATAGATCCTAATTGAATCACGACAAACTTTATATATGGTTGGAAAAGTCTAAGACTCCTAAATAAATATTTGACCATTTTTTGTGTTACAAATTAGATAGGAAAAGTAATAGATTAATTTATGACAAGAGTACACCTCATAAACATACTTCATAACAGGAGTTCTGACCTTTGTCACAAAAATACTTCATTGCCTTTTTCTCTATCACGCTTTAGAAATCATAAGAAATCATCTCAAAATTCATCCTTTGAAAACCAATTTAAAATCAGACACTGCATTACCATGGAAAATGTACATCAAAATCACACTACAAAATGTTTTCGTTCATAAATGATCAAAAATTAAGTTTGAATACTGCATTTTCAATACTTCTATTTTCAAAAATGGTAGTGACAGCTAAAGGGTTAAGCTCTTTTATTTTCCAAATGTAGCCATATGTCTAAAGAATACTTTGGTTTGTGCTGCAGAAAAGGGGAAAAAAAAAAAGCCTCGTACTGAACAGTTCAATACGAATACATGTATGGTACATATACAATAAAAAATAAAATTTAACATAAGAGGGGGCTAGGGTTTTTCCTGTAAATAATCTTCTATAAAGGACAAAAGTTTTATAGCATTTTTCCTTTTTCGTCAATATGACTGCTTTTGTAGGCTATACGAAATAGGCTGAACTCATTATAAAATGCACAAAATGTTGGTTTCATTTTCAAGTGCTTAGATTTGTGTACATAAAATTTTCCCAGCAGAATACACTACCAGTCACACCCTTTTATTTAATGTTTTTAAAGAAGTTTCTCATGCTTATCAAGGCTGTTTTCACTTGATCAAAAATACAGAAAAAAATAAATAAATAATATTGTGAAATATTACTACGATGTAAATCTGATTTATTATCAGTGTTTTTTTGTAACCTGTGATACTTTTTTCAGGATTTTTTGATCAATAAAAGGTTAAAAAAAAGAACAGCATTTATTTAAAATAGAAAGGTTTTCTAACAATATACACTACTGTTTAAAAGTCTGGGGTCAGTACATTTTTATTCTTTCTTTTTTTGACAGAAATTAATATTTTTATTCACCAAGGATGTGTTCAATTAATAAAAAGTGATAGCATAGATTTACATTGTTAGAAAAGATTTATATTTTGAATAAATGCTGTTCTTTTTAACTTGTTATTCATCAAAGAATCCTGAAAAAACAATCACAGGTTGCAAAAATATATTTGATAATTCTAGTAATAAATCAGTATATTAGAATGATTTCTGAAGGATCATGTGGCACTAAAGACTGGAGTAACAGCTGATGAAAATTCAGCTTTGCATCACAGGAATAAATTATAGTGTAAAGTATATTAAAAAAAAAAACAGTATTTTATATTGTAATAACATTTTGCAATATTACTGTACTTTTCTGTATTTTTGATCAAATAAATGCAGCCTTGATGAGCAGAAGACACTTCTTTAAAAAACATTAAAACTCTTGACTGGTAGTGCATGTTGTTAACATTGAAGTCATTTTTATTAATGATTTTGTATGACCATAGATACAATAGCCACCCCAGATAGTCATGCAGTGTGAAAACAACGGTGATCTGATGATTTGATAATCATGCAGTGTGAACATGCCATAAGTGGCACTATAACAACTGCTCAGCCTTAGGATTTTGGTTCTGGAAAACAACAAAACAAAACACAAAAAAATCCTACAGACTTCTCCATTCTCTGACACCCCCACGCTAACACTGTGCACATTTTCTTCATCTCTAGTTTGTATTTTCACGTTACAGTGAATGTAGAAGCTCTCTAGGGCAGCTTTCAGTAAGCTACTGATGGACACCGCAGGGAAACTTTGCATCCTATTATCAGTTATTTCAGGAGGAAGTGAAACTCAGCTCTTCCTGTTTTACAGTGTGTTCAGAGCTTAACAAACCTGAAGGTGAACATCAGAGCTACAATGCTGACAGTAACACAGCGCTTATCAGCTATTAAACTAAAGTATAGACCGTCTCTTTTGTGTCTAAAAACTTTAAGGCTGATTCATTCTAGTTTTGATTGCTTGGTCTAAACCTGATTTTATGGGTCCTGGTTTTAATTCAACTGGCTGTGGGACATTAGTAAAGAAAACTGCTGCAAACTAGAGCCCTGTGGTTTTCATGATGCGGAAAACAAGGACAGAATCCTGGAATCCAGTCATAAAAATAGAACGTGGAACGTCACAGAATTTGGTTTAATAAGTTTCATAAAAAAAAAATTAAAAAAAAACCTGCTAAAAGACTGTCACTGCTATTTAAAGTCTGCATGTTGTGCATGGAATACTGCACTTTTTTTTTTTAATAATCATCTGTTGTGCAGCACATTGTTTGCACAAAAAAACATTAATGCAATAAATCATAAAACAAAATTCAGCAAAAATAAATGCTAACACCAAAAAAAAAAAAAAATTATATAATAATAATAATAATAATAATAATAATAATAATAATAATAATAATAATAATAATAATAATAATAATAATAACAATAATAATAATAATAATAATATTTATTATTATTTATACATATTTTTATGTATTTTTATTTATTTATTTATTTTTGGAAATTCTGTGTTAGCATTAATTTTTAGCATTTTATATTATTATATATATAATAATATATATACACACACACATATAAAATGCTAAAAATAAATGCTAACACAGCATTTCCAAAAAAAATAAAATTAAAAAATTAAAATACTAATAATCACATAATAATCATATTCCTACATCATCATTATAATTGTTATATTTTTATACATTTTATTAAATTAATTATTATTAAATGGAAAAACAGAATTATTAATTAAAAAAATATATATTCACGAAGAAATTGAAAATAAATAATAATAATAATAATAATAATAATAATAATAATAATATTTATTATTATTTAATTATATTATATTATATATGAAGTAGCATATATATATAAAATATATGCTGCTTCATCACTATAATTGTTATATTTTTATACATTTTATAAAATTAATCATTTTTTACAATTTAAAATGGAAAAACTGAATTATTAATTAAAAAAAATATATTCATGAAAAAATTGAAAATAAATAATAATAATAACAATAACAATAATAATAATAATAATAATAATAACAACAATAATATTTATTATTATTTAATTATATTATATTATATATGCATATATGCTACTTCATCACTATAATTGTTATATTTTTATACATTTTATTAAATTAATTATTTTTTTAAATTTAACATGGAAAAACAGAATTATTAATTAAAAACTAATTTATTAAATATATATCACAGGTCCTCTCACCTTTTGCTCATCTTCCCCTTCAGGTTGGCTGTGGTGCCCACCGATCGGGTCCCAGGCTCCCCAGAACTGTCCAGATTATCAGTGCTTCGAGCCTAAAGAGCGAGGAAGGAGAATAGAGGAAACCGTTTTTATGCTCTGATGGGTTCATTCAGCAACACAAAGATCACAGTCAGCCCTGTTTCGAGAACAAAAGTAGGCATCATCTGAATTCAAGGACAGTCAACACACTTCTGAGACGATGGATTATAAATCCTTAATCAGCAGTGAATGAGGATTCATGAGCTCTCAAGCAGATCGCTTTGATTTTAATGTTCAAATCACAGTAAGAAAGCACTGAGGGAGCAGCAAGCAGCTCATGAAGAGACTAGGACATCATCTGCTGACCTCTGGTCTCAACTGGAATAAGAGCCAAGCATTTACATCAAACTATGTCTTTCTGAACGGGTGATCAGTGCAGAGACGGGTTTAATTCATGATTTGTCCACAGGCAATTTGTATGAGAGTTGTGATTGATGGCAGCAAGCGATAAGAGCATCACAATATAAGAGGAGATCTGCTTTATGTAAATAAAAGGCAATTAAAAAGAGAGACAATTACTGTGAGGTCCACCATAAACATTGCTGAAATAATCATAAATAAATAAACAAATAGATACATAAACGTGACCCTGGAGCACAAAACCAGTCATAAAGGCGCAATAGCCAAAAATACATTGCATGGGTCAAAATGACTGATTTTTATTTTATGCCAAAAATCATTAGGATATTAAGTAAAGATTATGTTTTATGAAGATATTTAGTACATGTCCTACCACAAATGTATCAAAACGTAATTCTGTATAAGTATTATGCATTGCTAGAACTTACTTTGAACAACTTTAAATGCAATTTTCTCAATATTTGTAACTTTTTTGCACCCTCAGATTGCAGATTTAGATTCAGCCAAATATTGTCTCATCATAACAAACCACACATCAATGGAAAGCTTATGTATTCAGCTTTCAGATGATGCATAAATCTTTTTGTGGTTCAGGGTCACAAATAAATATTTGTATATGCCATTTTGCATATTCTATATGCACACACACAAATAAATAAATATCACACAAATGAAACATAAAATACATCACACATAAACATATATAATAAAAATGTATATGAGCCATTCTACAGAATTGGTCCAAAGTCAAAGTTGGAAACATCTTGAAAAAAAAAGTGTCTTTTTCCAAAAGAATTGTATGTATGCAAGTTGTATAATATATCCAAGATACACATTTAATAGTTGTGTGGTTAATTCTCATATTATATTTTCAGAATGTTTTGGAATATTTGTCCTCTTCCCCAAATTTGAAACACAACAATAATAATAATTTACATTATTTATATTTTGCTTACATCTACATATTTTTTGTTATCTTATACATTTTTTTCAGAGGTAAATAAATAATGAAATTTTTAACAAGTGTGATTTATGAGATTTGTTGCAAAGAAAAAAAAATAATTATAATAAAAAATAAATAAATAAAAATAAAAATAAAAATAATAATAATATTATTATTTATATTTATATATATATATATATATATATATATATATATATATATATATATATATATATATATATATATATATATATATATATATATATTTATTAGGTGCCACAGAATAAAAATATTAGGTGCCACAGAATAAATGCCTTTTATTTATTTTTCAATACTTTAGTTCCTTTTTTAGGGAGTAACGCAACATTGTAACGCATTACTTTCCATAAAAGTAACTAAGTAATGTAATTAGTGACTTTTTTAGGGAGTAACGCAACATTGTAACGCATCACTTTCCATAAAAAGTAACTAAGTAACGTAATTAGCGACTTTTTTAGGGAGTAATGCAATATTGTAACGCATCACTTTCCATAAAAAGTAACTAAGTAACGTAAATAGTGACTTTTTTAGGGAGTAACGCAATATTGTAACACATTACTTTCCATAAAAAGTAACTAAGTAACGTAATTAGTGACTTTTTTAGGGAGTAACGCAATATTGTAACGCATTACTGTTAAAAGTAACTTTCCCCAGCACTGATGGCCAGTGGCAACCTCAGCAAAAACTTCACTGGCAAATTAACATTTTTAGTCGCAGCCCTGAAAAGCCATTTGAAAATAGCTGATGCAAAATCTAATTTAATGCCAATTGATTTTCCGACGAACAGCAAAATGTAGTTTTGAACAGACTTTCATTTTACCATCTTTCGTTCTGTCTGGATCTTACAGCGGATGTTGTTAGTAAACATGATGTGACACGCAGCTCGAAAAAGTTCAGAGCATTACAAAACAGCGCTCTGGGCCTTAGAGCAAGATCTGCGTACGCACCGGATGTTTCCTCCCCGTTACAGCTTTTCATTCTTGTCCTTGATGAATAAAGCCCTGCTCAGTCACGCAGATGAGCTCTGATAACGGCGGACCCGTCACGGTGACTGTTTGAGTTTCATCCACCTGACAGGCAGTTTCGACGGAAACACGAGAGCATTTGGCTGCGAGACGGCTCTTCCCTGAACCCCTCGGGGAGGAACATCTCTGCAGGCCTCCTTTAGGTTTGCACAACAGCAGACGACACGCATGAGCTCAAACACAGGAATCAGGGAGCACCTCTGCCTGCTGCTTTACCCAACACAGCCCTTGCTTTCTCACGCAAACGGACGGCACATTAGAGAAGGCCGGCGTTATGATCAGACTCATTCAAAGCTGTGCGTGTGGCAGAACGGGAGAAAGGAGGCCGGACGCTTCTGTCAAACTTACCTTTATTGCTAGCTGCTCTCCCCTGGGCAAGAAACCTTTAGAGATGGTCAGTAGTGCATAAGCATAATTCAACAATTACACCTTATACTGTACTGTTAGCCAAGCAGATTAGTGTGTTTGTGTGTGTATATATTCTGATATAGTCCCAATGATAACAATGAAGCCTTTAGTAGGTGTGCTTACTTCTAACGAAGCAGATTGCAAAGCAAAAGCACTGGTGCAGTGTAAACAAATATTGTGTTTGGATTTTGCATGCTGCTGCTCTTAGAGGAGACAAGGAAGCAAAGCTGAAAACACTGACAGACCGACCTCAAAAGATACGATCACTTACGTCAACCTCTATCTGACCACAAGCCCACAGCTCCAGATCACACTTACAGATAACGAAAATAACACAACCTACAAGAGGACAACTAGCACTGAATGCTGGAAAAAAAGCTGAAGCTATAAACATGCAATAAAATATGAACAAAAACTCTTTATAAATATTATTTTATATAAATAAAATGTTTTTTTAACCATGTTTAGTACTTGAATTATATGAATTTAAAAATACATTTTTATTAATTTTTTTTAATTGAATTTTTTAATTTAAATACAAGTATGAATTTAAATATAAACCAAATCAAAACTCATTTCATAAATAAAAATATACTTTTTTTTCTTTCAGAAAAAGTTTTCATTTTGTTTGTATTTTTGAAAAAGTACAACAAACCCAAACTAAAATGTAAAAATACAATCCGAATAACTATTTATGAATAATTGGGATAAAAAAAAAAAAAAAAAACTAGTACTTCAAAACAATACAAACCCAAAACAACCAAATTACAGAAGTCATCTGAAGCTATAAACATGCACTGAAATATGAACAAAAACTCTAAAACCAAACCAAAAATTGTGTTTTTCTAAAATACAAACAATATAAAAACCATTATTATTATTATTATTATTATTATCATCATGATTTTTTTTTATTATTATTATTTGTATTAATTAATTTATTATTTTTTTGTTTGTTTTTGTTTGTTTGTTTGTTTGTTTGTTTTTTATGATAAAGTACACTAATCAAAACTAAACTGAAATAATTCCAAAATAAAGACTGTCCAGACAACTATTTATGAATAAATAAAACTAAATCTAAAACAAAAAAAATAAAACAATCCAAGATTAAAATTAGTGAAACTAAAACTAACAGAAATAAATTACAAAAGTCTGAAGCTATAAACATGCAGTAAATACGAACAAAAATTGTGACAATATTTAATCTTAATTTTAGTACTTTATGAACTGAATAAAAATAAAATAAAAACCTTTATTATTATTATTTTTTGTATTTTTATTTATTTATTTATTTATTTATTTATTTATAAACAAGTACAACTAACCAAAACTAAAATGTAAGAATACAATGCAAAATAAAGACTGGCCAAATAACTATTTATGAATAAAAAAAATAAATACAAATAAAAAAAAAAACAATCCAAGACTAAACTACTGAAGCTAATAGTGAAACTAAACTAATACTAGTACTTAAAAAAGCAAAACTAAATTAAATTATTAAAATATCACTAAACAAAAATTGACTATTTGCCAATTACACAAACAAAATAAAAGCTAATTATTAAAATGAGCTGAGATTTAAAAAATACAATTAAATATAAAAACTAATGAAACTAATACTAGTACTTGAATAAAAAAAAAAACAAATAAATAAATGTGGTACTAAACTAAAACTGCCCATTTGATAAATACACAAACAAAAAAGCTATTTATGAACAGGTAAAACTAACTTGAAAGCTTGTAAAATTACATTTTAAAATACAATTCTAAAGCCTAAATTGTAAAACTGATTTAATGTATTTATATGTAATTAAAATTAATGATTAAAGCAAAAAAAAAAAAAAAAGTTAAATTGTACAACTATAAAAACAGAAGTAATTTAGGAAGAACTGAAACTAAATTAAACTAAAATTGAAAGTAATATAAAAAAAGAAGCATTTTGAAAAATCGAATGGATTCTGATGCATTTAAAAATAAAATGTTTTCTCCCAGAATCCCATTGAGCTTTGGACTGAGCACACATTCCTCAAGCGATATCATCTCACAAGATGAAGATCAGCTGAGATCTCAGAGGAGAGACGTCCGCCAAATCAGTGACAAGAGCTGCCTGCCAATGACTCTGCTATAAATCAGTGGAAATATATGGTCAGCCCTGTCTGAAAACATCAGTCAGTCATTATTCCTCTCCGTCTCTGACTGACACCAGGCTTATGGAGGTCCTGAAGAAAAGCAGCAGTTTTAGACACTGTCGTGTATCTTGCTTAAAAACGGACAACATTCGCTGTCAAAACTGTTTTGGTTTCATTGCCGTAATAGAAATAATAACAGACCCCATTTACATTCTTAATCAATATTCCTGGTCTCACCGAACACGATTCAATCTTTCATAAAAATATGAATGACTTTATGTGACATGAAGTTAACCAACATAATATAGATCATGCATACAGAGGGAAAGGGTGAGTAATGCTTGCTGCAATAGGGTTGCTATGTGGTTGCTAGGGTGCTCTGGATGGTTGCTCATTGGCCCAAGACTCTGAGATATTTTAGTCTGCAGATATGGCTCAGGGTTTGTCAAATCCCTAACCATGAGGATAAGCAACAGTAATAAAAGTATTCCCTTCTGAAGATTGTGTTTCACTCAGAAATACACCACATCACTGAAGATAAAGATAATGCCTGAAAAGATCTGGTCTGGCATGCAAAGAAATATAGAAGTACACTAACGTTAAAGTTTTTTTTTTTTTAACAAACTAATATTTTTATTTAGCAAGGACACATTCAGTTGATTAAAAGTGACAGTAAATATGTGTTATCTTACAAAATATTTATAGTTTAAATAAAATATTTAAAATCCACAAACATATTAAGCAGCTCAGCTGTTTTCAACTGTTTTTGAGCATCAAATCATATATTAGATTGACTTCTGAAGCATCATGTGAAACTGAAGACTGCAGTAATGATGCTGAAAATTCAGCTGCGCATCACAGCAATAAATTGCATTTAAAATATATAAAAAGCTATTTTAAACTGTAATAATATTTCACAATATTACTGTATTGACAGTATTTTGGGTCTGATTAATATAGACATGAGTATGACACTTGTTTCATTAATATATTTTTAAAAATCTTACGACCCCAGACTTTTGAATGATGGTCTATATGCTGTAATACAGTATGATATGCTTAAAAACCCTTAGTTGCAAATGAACGAAATGAAACGAACATCAAAATATTACTTCTACTCAAAGACAATCACATATACTTCTGTTTAAAAGTTTGGGATCAGTAAGATTTTAAAGTTTTTAAATGGAGTCTCTTATGCTCATCAAGGCAGTATTTATTTGATAAAAAATACAAAAAAAAACAGCAAAATTGTGAAATATTATTGCAATTTAGAATATTGGTTTTCTATTATAATATACTTTAAAATCTAATTTATTTCTGTGATGCAGCGCTGAATTTTGATCAGCCATTACTCCAGTCTTCAGAGTCACATGATCATTCAGAACCCATTCTAATATACTGATTTATTAATATTTTTGGAACCGGTGATGCTTTTTTCTTTGTTTCTTTAATGAATGAAAAGTTAAAAAGAACAGCATTTATTCAAAATAGAAATCTTTTCTAACAAGAGAAGTCTTTGCTATCACTTTCAATCCATTTAGCACATCCTCGCTGAATAAAAGTATTAATTTCTTTAAAAAAAGAAAGAAAAAAAAAAATGTACAGACCCCAAACTTTTGAACAGTAGTGTATATTGTAACACAAAATGTACATTTTGAATAAACACTGTTCTTTTTAACTTTTTATTAATCAAAGAATACTAAAAATGTATCAAAAGGTCCCAAAAAATATTAAGCAGCACAACTGTTTCCAACATTGATCATAAATCAGTATATTAGAGTGATTTCTGAAGGATCATGTGACACTGAAGACTGGAGTAATGATGCTGAAAATTCAGCTTTGATCACAGCAATAAATTACCTTTAAAATATATAAACAGCTATTTTAATCTGAAATAATATTTCACAAATATTACTGTTTTTACAGTATTTCTGTTCAAATTAATATTTTTAAAAATCTTACCGGGATCAGTTCGATTTTAATGTTTTAAACTGAGCCTCATCAAGGCAGTATTTATTTGATGAAAAATACAGAAAAAACATGCAAAATTCTGAAATATTATTGCAATTTATAATACTGGTTTTCTATTATAATATACTTTAAAATACAATTTATTTCTGTGATGCAGCGCTGAATTTTCATCAGCCATTACTCCAGTCTTCAATGTTGACTGATCATTTAGAACCCATTCTAATATACTGATTTATCATCAGTGTTTTTGGAACCTGCAATACTTTTTTCTTTGATTCTTTAATGAATGAAAAGTTAAAAAGAACAGCATTTATTCAAAATAGAAATCTTTTCTAGCAATATAAGTATTTACTATCACTTTTAATCCATTTAACACATCCTTGCTGAAAAAAAAAATATATTTTTGGTAAAAAACAGAAAATATTTACTGACGCCAAACTTTTAAATAAAGTAAAGCAGTGTGCATTGTAACAAAAAAAAAAAACTATTTTGAATAAACACTTATCACGGGTTATACTTCATACTTATATGAGATTATAATTCATCACGGGTCCCAAATAATACTAAGCAGCACAACTGTTTTCAACATTGACAATCAGAATGATTTCTGAAGGATCATGTGACACTGAAGACTGGAGTAATGATGCTGGTTATTAATTAATTATTAATATATTATATTATATCATTATTATTTATATATTAGTATATTAAAATCTTGCAATAATAAAATTGCTATAATATTTCACAAAGTTTTTTTTCTCTGCATTTTTGATAAAATAAAGGCAGCCTTGATGAGGATAAGAAACTTGTTTACATTTTTTTTTTAATCTTGCTGATCCCAAATGTTTGAATGGCACTGTAAATCTCTACACTGAATGCAGCAGGTAAATAGATGATTAAACGAATAGGCTCCAAGTTTAATTTCCCATTGTGCGCCGAAAGCAGACGACTCGCCCGTCGGTGCCGAACAAAACAGGCCTGGATCTCCAAAGAGGCAGCGAGCTTTTATTCAACCCACAATAAAGACTACATTTCAACCTTCAAGTGTTCCTCATTCAGCGCTGCGGGTTTCTCTGCGTGCGGCGACGGTAAACGCAGCTGCTTTGAGCCGAGGCCGAGGATGTTATGCAAACACGCACCTGTCAGACCCGCTGTACAAAACAACACACCTGGCGGACGGCATAAGGGTTCACCTCAGATAAACCTGGATGGAAACAAGCTAATGGACCACATCCGGCTCTCTATAGACATAACCTGCCCCAGTCTGCTCTCATAACACACCTTTCCTAACCAGCCAGCAAAGCCTGATTCTCCTGTGGTAACCTCATATGCGTTCTCCATGACTGGGTTGTGTTTCTCTGACAGACGCTGTTGAACACAACACACAGTGAGCTGCTCTTGACAGCTGCTTTAACATTTTCAATAGAGATGCACCGAATGTTCAGCAACGAAATTATTCCGCCCAAAATAGCAAAAAATAATAATAATAATAATAATAAGCGGAAAGGCCGAATAAATGATGAGAAGAGGAATGGCTGGTTGTTGCTGGTTACTGCATGATGACTGAAATCAGCCTGAAACCATTAACAAATAAACTACAGAAGGTTATTTTTTCTAATGCATGCACACATTGTATGCATTCTGACAGAGCTAAGGAGCTCATGCAGCGAAGAGTCAAAGTAGTGCTGCACAATTAATCGTATCACAATTGTGATGTCAGTCTGTGCAATTATACGACGGGAAAATGCTGCGATTATATTAAATAAGTGTGGACTTGGGAACACATGCTTTCTGAGAACGGTTTGCCGATTTCTCCACTAACAAAACAAAACAAAAAAAGAAAAACAAACAAAATTTATTGGTTTGAACAAGTTTTTATAGTTTATAGAGTTTTATGGTTTTTATAGAGTATGTTGCATCCTGCATAAATGTCTCTGCTTGTGACAAAATGCTTAAAATATCTTATTTTTGTGAAAATAAGTATGTTTTTATTTATTGTTTAATTTAATTTAGCTATACTTTTGAGTATACTTTTTTTTTAACTTTGTAAAAATATTTATTTTGGGATTTTTAGTTTTACAAATGCACATTTCAGCATTATTACTAACCTGTGTGTGCATTTTCTGTAAAAACCCATCAAGTTGACTAAAAATACCATTTATTATAATCGCAATCTTGACCACAATAATCGTTATTGTGAAAATTCTCTCAAATCCTGCAGCCCTAATTTAAAGTCCAAAGCGCAAGGAAAATCTGCGCTGAAACAGCTTCATGAGAGAATCATTCAGAAATCTGCTCCTGACAACAAAAAGCAGCACCGACGTCTTAAAATAAGTCAACGTTCATAAATGTTAGTACTGTCTTTTTACTGTTTTCTGTAAAATACAATAAAAAAGTAAGACAAAAATAATGATAATAATTAGAACAGCTCTATTAATGTGTATTTGTTTGAAGTTAAATTGTGCTTTGTTGGTGGTCTATAATGTCCCGAATGTTAAAAATGTTCAGTAATGTTAGTAAATATTTTTAAATTGTTGTTTTATAATTGTTTTTTTTTTTCTTGAATGTGCATTCAAAAAAAAGTTACACATAGGTGCAAAATGGACAAAAATGTCCATGTCCAAAAACTGTCATAAAAATATGATTTATTAATATTTTTTTTCCACTTTCACTGATGTCGATTTTGAACCAGCATCTGTTCTATCCATAGATAACAAACATTCATTAATTTTCAGAATTGTAACCATTTAAATGCTGGTTTGTTTACAAAACGCCACAGGTGTTTGTTTATGAAAAAAAAAAAGTTGTTCGCATATTAGATTCTTGGGTGTGTCAGTCAATAACATTAATTTAATAACATAAAAAAAAAAAACACAATTATAGCTGCATTATTTTTCCATTTGACTCTATAATAGACTATAATATCAATAAGCAGAAAACACAAATAAAGCGAGTATTTCTTTTATATCCCAAATTTGGAAAAAAAGGGCACAATCTAGTAAAAAATGGTAAAAATGTCAAATTTGAAGCCTTGCTGATAGAATGAATGCCTATTAGCAAATACTGCATCATTTTATAGCCAAATGGCCCTGGGTTAAAAAATTGCAGTTTTAATGAGTTTCAATGTGGACATTTTTGTCCTTAAGGTCCTGAGTGTGAGTGTTTTTTGTACGGAGGGTAAAATAGATTTTTTGAAGGAAATGAGGGTGAATATTAAACTTCCAATAAAAATACACACCTGAGCCAAAATGTATGCAGTTGGCATTAACACAGTTACACTTATAAGAAAAAACAAAACTGAAATGGACAAAAATGTCCATAAGGTCACACAAGGGTTAAAAAGCAAGACAAAACTGTTTTGGCTTTACTTTTGGCTTATTCATTTTATGCAATGGTGGCAAAATACACAGAGAAAACCCCCCAAAAAACATATTCAGTAACCGTCCTTCAACCCAGTGTTTCATTTAGTTCAGTTTCAGCCAAGAATTTTCATTTCGGTGCATCCCTAATTTTAAATGTTAAAAAACACAAAACCTATCATCTATTACTTCACTAACCAAACCCTGAGCCACTTAAGTAAATATTTCCATATTTCTCTCCTACACTGCAAAAAATGCTTTTCTTACTTAGATATTTTGTCTTGTTTCCAGCCAAAATATCTAAAAATTCTTAAATCAAGAAGGATTTTCTAGACAAGTAAAAATTATCGTCTTGTTTTTTCTGAAAACAAGTCAAAATTAAGTGCGTTTTTGCTTGAAACAAGCAAAATAATCTGCCAATGGGGTAAGCAAAATAATCTTATAAATAATCTTATTTCAAGCCGAAAACAAGATTATTTTGCTTACCTAATTGGCAGATTATTTAGCTTGTTTCAAGCAACAACTCACTTAATTTTGACTTGTTTTTTCTGAAAACAAGACAATCATTTTTGCTTGTCTAGAAAATCCTTCTTGATTTAAGAATCATTAGATATTTTGGCTGGAAACAAGACAAAAAAATCAAGTAAGAAAAGCCTTTTTGCAGTGTAGCTTCATACCTTGAGCACTCTCTTCCTCTTGAACATTTCTTCTGTTGTTGAAACCGTGAGGCAGATCTACGGAGGTCAACGAGGTCGAGCACGAGCCACACTTTAGCCGTCATCCCCTCACTACGTCATCGCTCCAGCGATTCAGACGCATCCCAGTTCGTTGTGGTCCCAGACCCTCCACAGATACGGATGGGTGGGCTTTCCTCAGAGATTCCCATAAGCATAAACGCGTTCTAAAGCCGCACGCTCGTCTCTCTTGCCGTCTCAGACACGCAAAAAGCTCACGTTCAGAGGCACCTGTTGAATATTTGATGTGGCGATCTGAGCGCTGGGTTAACGCCAGGCCTCTGTAACTCCTCAGCTGTTCACAGGAAGAGGAGCGCTGCTCATATGACAGCATTTGTGCTGTTCTCTCCGCTCCGCTTTGCACACGTTATGGATGTCCAGGCGCTCTTATTTAGTTTAGGTTTGTCCTGATATTTAATAAAGAAATATAAATATACCACTGAGGTCAAAAGTTTACATACACCTTGCAGAATCTGCAAAAATGTTAATTATTTGACCAAAATAAAAGGGATCGTACAAAACGCATGTTATTTTTTTATATAGTACTGACCTGAGTAAGATATTTCTCATTAGGATTTACATGTACACTAGCACTCAAAAGTTTGGACATTCTCATTTAATGTTTTTTAAAGAAGTTTCTTATGCTTATCAAGGCTGTTTTCACTTGATCAAAAATACTGAAAAAAAAGCAATATTGTGAAATATTATTACGATGTAAATCAATGTTTTTCTATATTAATATACATTAAAATAATGTAATTAAAGTTTAATTTCCAGAATTATTACTCCAGTCTTCAGTGTCACATGATCCTTCAGAAATCATTCTAATATACTGATTTATTATCAGTGTTTTTTTGGAACCTGTGATACTTTTTCAGGATTTTTTGATCAATAAAAGGTTAAAAAAGAACAGTGTTTATTTAAAATAGAAAGGTTTTCTAACAATATACACTACTGTTCAAAAGTCTGGGGTCAGTACATTTTTATTCTGTCTTTTTTTGACAGAAATTAATACTTTTATTCACCAAGGATGTGTTAAATGAATAAAAAGCGGTAGCATAGATTTCCATTGTTAGAAAAGATTTATATTTTGAATAAATGCTGTTCTTCTTAACTTGTTATTCATCAAAGAATCGCAAAAACACAGGTTGCATAAACATATTTTTTTCCAACATTGATAATTCTAATAATAAATCAGTATATTAGAATGATTTCTGAAGGATCCTGTGACACTGAAGACTGGAGTAACAGCTGATGAAAATTCAGCTTTGCATCACAGGAATAAATTATATTGTAAAGTATATTAAAATAAAAATCATTATTTTATATTGTAATAACATTTTGCAATATTATTGTACTTTTCTGTATTTTTTCTGTATTTTTTGTATTTTTTAAATGCAACCTTGATGAGCATAAGAGACAACTTCTCTGAAATAGGTCTTTATTACTTGATAATATTTTTAATTTATAGTGAAATATTACTATTGCAATCATTTAGTTTTTATTTAGTAGTAATAATAATAGCAACCATTCTTATTGCGGTTGTTGCTTCATAGCCATATTGATGTATAATCACAACATTTTGGCCATATTGTGCAGCTCTATAAACAAGCACCTGGATTTAATTTTCATTTTAAATGTAAATGTTGAATCCTTTCCAAATTGTGCAGCCTTGATTCAACTGTTGGCTGAATGACTTCAGAAGGCCTCTGTTTGTGGTTTTCAATGGGTTGGCATTCTGTAATCTGTCATATTTCTGAGTGAAACAGGGGAAAAAAAATAGTGCTACATTTCTGAACGGGAGCAATAGGCTGAAAAAGAGAAGTTACAAAATAAAAAGGATGACATGCAAAGTCAATAAGACCTAAGATGCATTAAAAAGGTAAATCAGCTCAGTTTTGAATTAATGGTGACTTCAAAAATGCGATCACTATATCCTTATGCCTCCATCTGAAACAAACACTTTGCCTTTCTATAGGCCACAACTTCTGAACATCCACTCTGAAGCTGAATCTGATATTTCACATCAGAGTCTGGTTATGCAATAATGACCAAGTCTTTTCACCTGCTTTCCAGAAGATGCACACAGACATCTCGCAAACGAGGGCTCTAACAGCTCACATCAGATAACACACAGAAGGACAGGCAAAAAAGAGACACAGATCACAAAACATGCACACAGAAACAAGACATGATGAGTCTCATTCACTAACCAGACATATGCATGTATGTATACTCGACTTATAACCTGTGTTCAAGCCAATTTCATGTGGAAATTATATTAATTACAAGTTTAATTTTATGACTTACAGCAAAGAACAACATTACAGAACTGTATAACATAATATATGTAGCTAAATTAGACTTATTGTAGAGCTTTTATTATTTTATAAATTGAGCACCTAAATGACCCCATCAAGTCTTATTTTAAATTGACTATTATTTTTCTTATTTTAAATTTTAAATTAACAAAAGTTAGAACAGTTAAAGTCAGAATGGGTTCTGCATTAAAATAGAGCCTATATATATATATATATATATATATATATATATATATATATATATATATATATATATATATATATATATATATATATATATAAACAGTATTTTGCTTTTCAACTAGTTTGAAATTGAATTAAAAAAAAATAAAAAATACAGGTTATGGCTGGGCGATATGGCCAAAAAAACAAGATTTCTGTATTTTTTGGCTGAATTGAATTACAGTATATCTCTCAATATACTTTCTATTTAGATAAAAAAAAAAAAGAAATCTGCATTTATTTTTAAAAACAATTTTCACAACCTGCCCAATGTTGTCCAACAAACAATGCACATATTAAAGGCTATGAAAACAAAATGAATGTAACCATGTAGGCTAAATCACATTATAGAAGTGCAACATTATGGTCTGAAAACAAAAATAATGTTTTTTAAAGTAGAAGTTAAATTCACTAAACTAAAAATGAAAATAAATAAAAAAAGTACTAATAGCATTAGGCTATTTTGATTACTCTCATTACAGTCAATTAAAGTTTTGACTTATTCATTCGCAGGATATGAATTCTTGATATCAACAATTCAATTTGCACTAGTTAAAATTATAATTCTTGATATCAGAAATTAGATTTTTACTAGTAACAATGGCAATTGTTGATATCAGGAATTACATTTCCACTAGTAAAAAGGTTAATTATTGATATCAACAATGACATCATCACTCGCAGAAATTGAATTATTGATATCAACAATTGAATTTCAACTAGTAAAAACTATAATTGTTGATATGAAGAATTGTATTTTCACTAGTTAAATGTCACCATAGACTCCCATTCAAATTTAATTGTTGATATCAAGAACTGATTTCTTATAGTTAAAATGTCAATTTCACATCAGAAATAATTCTCACTAGTAAAAACCTTTATTTCTGATATCAATAATTACATTGTTACTAGTGCAAATGTCCATTCTTGATATCAACAGTTCAATTGCTGCTAGTGACAATGTTCATTTCTGATATCATGAATTGATTGTTACTAGTAAGAATGCATTTTAGATATCTGAAATTACTCTCCTAATTATTGATAACACAAATACATTTTCAGATATCAGAAATAAGAAATGTAACATGCTGAAATACATTTACAGATATCAACAATCGACATTTGAATGGGAGTCTATGGTGACATTTAACTAGTGAAAATACAATATGACATCAAGAATTATAATTTTAACTAGTGAAAATATTGTTGATATCAAGAATTCATATCCTGCGAATGAATAAAAGTCAAAACAGCTTGCCATAGATCTACCACCCAGCCCTACACACGTTTATAAGCAGGGGTTGTGTGAAAGCCCTTATATGGACGTGGGCGTGTTTAATGCTAATTGATTGTAGAGATGTCCCTCCCTCATTTATAATTATCTGGATTTATCAACCGCAAAATGACAATTCTGAGTGAATGAGACCCAGTGAGGCGAAAGCGACATGCACAGTCAGGAGGATGGGTTCAAACTCTGCGATCGGTCAAATGCACGTGAATCCTCTTGATTCAGTGTCATAAGTGTATAAATGGAGCCAGAGTTGATCCCATCCCGTGCGTGGAGTGCGTTTGGCTGCGGAGCGGCACTTACCGGACATGTCCGCCAGGCTCATCGCTCTCACAAACATGGCGCATTTCCGAACCCACTGGGGTCCTGACACTTGACACAGAAAAGGAGAACAAAGGCCATTTAATGTCAGCCGTGAGTCTGGAATCTCATACTAATAACCCAAACACTGCATTATGAAGAAGCATGAATTGACAACAGCCAGAACAATGAGAATGGCGTATGTGAAAAGACACTGCATCAGCTGAGATGAGCGCATGTGCAACTAGTGGACAGTTGTTTTAGTTGTTCAGTACAGTTTTAACCACCTCCATCTGAAGAGCTCATTTCCAAAACACAATAAATGCCCTTTTTTAAAAAAAAAGTGCATTTTTAATTTTACACAAAATGCAATATCCACAGTGTTATTCTGTCATGTTTTCTTCCTTTTTTTCCCCAACCGAGACAAACGCCAGTCTCCTTTCTCTGCAAAACGCGACAGATCCGCTCAACCAATCACAGCGCGCCATTCCGCGCATTGTAAACAGTAAGGCGGAGCTTTGAATACACCCGGGATCCTAGTTTTCCTCATCGACAACAAACAAACAAACAAAAAATGAACAATTTTGACTGCATTGTGGTTTCTGCGGAAGAAAATAAGCTATAACTTTGTGAGCTTGTGCTGAACTAAGATGAGTGACAGCTTTTAATGATTTTTGAGGGAGTTTGTAAATGAGATATTGATTTAATACAACAGTTCAATAAACAAGGTGGTAATACGTGACTTACATTGTCTGACTATAACACTATTGCCTGATTTTGCTCCATTTCTTTGTGAAAAACAGTTTGAAACAGTCACAACTGAGCCGCTGCGCATCTCCATTCAAACACAGCGGTGATCGTTTATGCATGAGCGTGCGTTACACTAATCTAGTGAGTCAATTTCCTATTCATAAAGACTTGCTTTATTTCTCAATGAATCAGCCGTTCGAACGAATCAAATGAATATGATTCAGTAATTAAATACGTGTCTTGAGGCCACTCACTGGCTTGTAGTTTAATTTACCTGGCTTGTATATTTTCAGCGATTTAAATCATTTAATATTTCTAGATTCAAAATGTTATATTTAAAACAGTAATCTCAACATGAATTCATGAATTTGCTCACACGCACGAAAATACACCTGCAAGACACTCTTCTGTGCCACCTCTGTAGTACAAATTCATTTAGTTTATGCTGATTTCATTTGATTGGTAACTTATTCTTATTGTATTGTTTTAATTAGAAATGTTAATATGCTTATAAAATATAATTAAAAAAGTGACAAAAGATGACATACTTTTAATAAAGTTAAAAAAAATGCATTACAAAAGTAAAAAAAAACAAATTCCTATTTAATTCATTTTAAGGGGTCAAATGTCAACTCGTAATGAGAAGGCAAATTTTTGATCAGACTTTTTTTTATTATTGATTAGAAGGTGCTTCTAAAATTTTGACTGTGCCCCTAATTTTTTATTTTTTATTTTATTTATTTATTTATTTTATTTTTTTTTTTTTTACCGCCCCGCTGGATTTATTGCATTTTGATGAAAAAATATTCAGTTTTTATAATAATTCTTTGAAAATCAAAATCTGGATTTGAATTTATGCAAATATAACTTAAAGATGCCATGTGAAAGTTACAGAAAATAGTGGTTTTCATCTTGCCACTTTGGTCAAGAAAACACATTTTTACTCAAATTAATCAAAAAGTTCAAAATCAATCAAAGATTAATCAAAAAGAAAAGAGCTCTTCATCTGTTCTCTTTTAACACCACAGTAATTCCAGCATCCTGGCGTCTATATGTTTCGTCCGGCCAGCGAGAGAAATACAAATGATGCACGAAAGATTAAGCGCATGTCTTTGATTAACCTGTAAATGAAGTGAAGGTGCTTTAGGAGGTCAGTCTGGTGTAGAGCTCAAATGCAGACTGCAGTGAACAAACGCAGAGTCCATGAGAGATCCGGCCAGGAATGCTCTGGAATGGGGAGTATTCTGCAGCCATGGCAACCACTGATGTAGGAATGAACTGTGTTTTTGTAGGAAGCGTTTTTCGGCCTGCGTGAGATCTGCGCCGAGTTCAGCCGGTTAACAAAGACTGTAAGGCCAGAAGCCTACTTAAGTACACAAGCGTGAACGCTCAGCCGAGGCGCTGCACGTCCGCTGATCCGCTGTACTGAATACACGTGCTTTACTGAGTTACGACAAACCTTGATATATTAATTTACTAACTTACTCAGCAACAACTGCTCTGCAATCACATCAGCCCTCCTGAAAGTGAAAACTAACCACAGACGGCATTCGTTTTTCCTAACAGCGCTTCTTTCAGTCATGCTGATAATGCAACATCTACCATTACTGGTGTGTTTATCAGTGTTGGGGACAGTCACTTTCAAAAGTAATGCATTACTCCCTGAAAGTATCTCACTATGTTACTTAGTTGCTTTTTATGGAAAGTAACGCGTTACGTTACTTTTGCAATACTTTTAAATTTGGGTTCAGGGTTTGCTTGTTTGTTTTTAAAATAAAAAGTTAAATTTTTGTCAAAAGTACAAGCCTTTTCAAACCAAAAGCCTTTAGAAAAGGTTTAGAGAAAAGGCAATTCACGTCTGTACTATAGACCACAGAAGAAAAAAAATATCTTCAGCAATTAAAAAAAAAGAAAAGAAAACAAATGTTAGATTGACTTGAGTAATTTTTACTTATTAGTATGGATGAATTGGATCAGAAAAGGTAAATCGCAATGCGTTACTTTACTAGTTATATGGAAAAAGTAATATTCTGTAACTCACAGTACTTGCAATGCGTTACCCCTGACACTGGTGTTTATGTAGTCTTTAGGAGCACATCTCTCCAAACAAGGACTTATTTTATGCTTTACTTACTTAAAAAAGCACTAAAAAAACATACAAATATAGAAAGCATGCGCTTGACATCAAGGCCTTTAAAAGATGATTTTAAAGCTTTATATTGGAAACTAACATCCAGTTATCAACAAGTGGTTATTAGCATCTGTCTAAACAATGTAAAAATTCAGTTTTAAAATAGAAATATCAGCCTATAGTTTGCCTTAACTGATCATATGCTGTAAAAATAAAATAAAATAAAATAAAGTAAAACAAAATAAAATACTCATTAGTCATCCATCCAAGCAAGTACAACTTTTTAAAAATATTAAGATTATTGTTTGGCTTGGCTTATAATAATATGATTAATCACTAGAAACAAAACAACCAATTAATAAAAAAAAATTAAATAGTAAAATACAAAAAAAAAAAAAAAAAACATTTAAAAAAATATTAAGATTGGCTTGGCTTATAGTGATATGATTAAGCACTGGAAAATTTATATATATATATATATATATAAAAATAAAATAAAATAATCCATCCATGCAAGATTACAAAATTTGAGGCTTACTGTTTGGCTTGGCTTATAATAATGTTCTTAAGTGCTACAAGAAATGATCAAACATAAAATAAATAAAATAAAATAAAATAAAATAAAATAAAATAATCTTTAGTCATCCATCCATGTAAGTACAATATCTTAAAAACATTAAGATTATTGTTTGGCTTGTCTTATAATAATAATAATAATAATAATAATAATAATAATAATAATAATAATAATAATAATAACAATAATAATAATAATAATAACAATAATAATAATAATAATAATAATAATAATATGCTTAAGCACTAGAAGAAATAATCAAACAAAAAACAAAAAAAAAAAACACAGAAATAAATCTTTAGTCATCAATCCAAGCAAGTACAATGTTTTAAAAATATTAGATTATTGTTTGGCCTGCCTTATAATATATAATATGCTTAAGCACTAGAAGAAATAATCAAATAATATGAAATAAAATAATAAATATCCTACTAGATAAACTAAAATTCTGAGAAACAGAAAGTTTAGCAATTGTACTTTATTTATATTCTTATATTCTTAAATAAGACTGGTTCCAAATTGTACCAGAAACTAAAATTAGCAACCTTTTATTTCTAAAGCATTTAATCATCCAAAAATAGGCATTAGCTCATGCTCTTCAAATACAAATATAGTACCAATATACCAGTATAGATCATTAGCAGTGCATTTACAGGAAGAGGACGGTTGTGGGTGACCATAGTAACACCGCTAGCGATCGTCAGCATCGTCTGAACGCAGCCGAATGTGCTGATATAGAGAACAGAGCTCAGAGACGCTTATTATAGTGAAGTCCTGCTGTCAAAGTCCACACCATCATGTGGCCAGCGTCTCTATAGTAACAGCGCTAGCTTTGGCCATGAAGAAAGGCTCAGCGTGTGTGTGTGTGTGTGTGTGTGTGTATATATATATATATATATATATATATATATGTGTGTGTGTGTGTGTGTGTGTGTGTGTGAAGGGTGAAACCACATGGCTGTTAAATAAAGAAACCAGGATGAATGCAGAGAGAGAAATATTCGTCAGTGTTTGTGTCACACAGTGTTTGAGGTGTTCCTGATAATAATAACCGCACTAGAAACACAGAACGAGCCGCGTC
Source organism: Cirrhinus molitorella (assembly GCA_033026305.1). Taxonomy (NCBI): domain Eukaryota; kingdom Metazoa; phylum Chordata; class Actinopteri; order Cypriniformes; family Cyprinidae; genus Cirrhinus; species Cirrhinus molitorella. Next base: position 259,591 of record CM065123.1, on the reverse strand, counting down.
CAGCAAAGCACACACTGACAAGTCTGCCTTTAGGTGCGCTGGATAAAATGGGTCACACACACGCTATTATTGTTACTTCCTCCCACTGTCTTTCTCTGTGCTGTCAGAGCACACACACGCACACGCACACGCACACGCACACGCACACGCACACGCACACGCACACGCGCACGCACGCACACACACACACACACACACACCACTACTGTGCCATTTGACCTTGTAATAAGCAGGGATGTAAATATTTGCTCTTAGATTTAATGATTTTAATGGTTCAGTTGAATTATTTTCTCTCATAATGATTCAATTCAATGATTTTAGATTCAATGGAATTTTAAAGTTTCATTTGATTCAATTATTTTGGTCTGATTCATGATTAGAGCTGGATTAGAGCTATGTTTGAGATGTACACTACAGGAAAATAAGATGCATTTAATTGATCAAAATTGAAAGTAAAGACCTTTTTACAAAATACATTTTATAAATTAAAGCTGAATTTTTCAACACTAAATATAATATTAAGAATTATATTTTTTGAATTATAATAAATCATGTAATGTGTAGAATCTAGCTATGCATCACAGAAAAAAAAAATAATTTAATTATATTAAAATATTAATTACTATTAAATATTAAATAATACAATATTAAAAACTTGTTTAATAATACTTAATTTTACTTTTTTTTTTTTACAGTTTCTTTTTTTGTTTGTTTGTTTTGATAAATAAATGCAGCCTTATTCATTATTCACAAATGTTCACAGATATCACTGTCTGGCAATTTTTTAATATATTTAAACATTTTAGTACAAATATGTAGATAAATATTGTTATACAACGTATTGATGCATATAAATTGAACTGATTACATATTATAATAGTTCTGCTAATTTAATCAAACTTAGAGAAAATGTGAAAATAAAATAAAATAAAATAAAATAAAATAAAAACTTTGGTTTTACATCCATTCAAGCAAGTACAACCATTTAAAAATATTAGATTGTTTGGCTTGACTTATAATAATATGCTTAAGCCCTCGAAGAAATAAAATAATAGAAAATAAAAATATTAAAGCTATAAAATGACTAATAAAAAAAATCCAAATAAGGAGCAAAAAACATCCTACTAAATAAACTAATTCTGAGAAATACACAGCAATCAGACCTACCAATTAAACATTCTTAAAAGATTCTTATAAATAAGACGGGTTCCAGATTGTCACAGAAACTAAAATAGAAACTCTTTATTTGTAAAGTATTTAATCATCTATAAATAGGCATTAGCTCATGCTACTCAAACACAAATATTATATTATTGTAATAATATTTTTCAATATTACTGTTTATTCTGTTGTACTAGAGTTTTAATTCATTGCCATGAATCTGTTTCCTAGTGATTCAAATCAATGCAATAATTGAAATTCATCACCATTCAGAAATGTTCACAGAAGTCACTTTTTGGCTTTTTTGTAATATTAAAACATTTAGTAAAATTATGTAGATAAATATTGCTATATGATGTGTTGTACATATCGCTATACTATATATGTAAATAAATCACACAAAAAAAATTACAATTTAATTCTACTTTGTTTTAATAGCAGTTTGGTTGAAACGGTAGGAAAATAATATCATCAAAGCCCTTAAATGCAAATAAAATATTTGAAAATGCCTTCCATTTTCATCTGATCATTGTAAGGAGGTTGCTGTTTTTTTACAGCCCTGTGCCGTACAGCGTATGAGTTTGGAGAAGCTGACAGTGCTAACAGAACGAGTGACTGCAAAACATGTCATCAAACTGGAACTGGCCATCAGGATCATTGTGTTTGGGTGGCTGTTGCTCGCAGCAGGTGTCCTGGATCTGACCTCCAAACAATAGAGCAGGACAGCAGCCATTAACTCACTCAAGCAGAAGAGGCTACACAGCCCAAACCCCACCTCCACATCTACAAGACTAAGCTGCTTTCTACCCAAGACCATTAAAAGGCCGATTATAAGTGCCGTTTGTAGATGCCATTTCAGAAAGAAAGCCCGATCGAGAGCATACTCCAGTCTGAGGGGAAGCACTACTGAGGTGCTCCTACAGTAAAGGGAGTGCTTCAGATGATGACATGATCCCGAAAGACTGCCATATTTGCATGGCATTTTAATGAATATGATGGGATTGAAACACTACTGTACTTTTAGTAAAAAGGTGAGCCAGAAGAATTTGGAAATGGATGCACAAGGGTGTCTAGCTAGATACAACCAGAAGAACACTACTGATGAGAACATCAAGACGCCTGAATCATTTCAGTGAATCAACAGATGTGTTTGTTTTTCAGAAATCCCTGCAAAGCGTTTCGCAATGCATTTTTGTAACTGAATAACTAAACGCTACGGTTTATCATTGTTTTCTGATTCCGGTCATATAGGCTGTGACAAATGCAGTGTTGTGTATGTGACAACTTCAGCCATCTCTAAATACTGAATCGGTTCAAATGAATCATTAAAAAGAATAGTCTCATAAGAATCATTAATTTACAACCGTTGGAAGCTGTATCAGATATCTCATAAGTTTTAGAGACGCCAATGAAAACAAACACTAAAGTGACTGATGTTACACAAAAACAGAAACTCAAGATAAACACTACTGACAACAGCATCAAGAAGTTTGATTCATTTTTTCATTTGGATAGTTCAGGTCTCAAGAATGAGATTCAAAAAGAATCCAGAACTTACTTGACACCATTTTTTTACTCCCTGCAAAGCATTTTACACCACATTTTTGCAGTTCAATATTTTTTTTTAGCTGAACAATACGGTTTATCACCGTTTATGTCTTTGATTTCACATAATCACTAAACTCAGTTTTAGATCTCTTCTACAGTCAAGTGATTTCCAATTCTTGGGATAATGAATTAGTTCAACCGAATCTTTAAAACAACTCTAAAAAAAAAAACTAATTTCTTATGAATCACTAATTAGCAACCACTGAATCAGACATACTGGAATCTGATGCCGCAAAAAAAAAATAAAATATTGAGAAAATCACATTTAAAGTTGTCCAAATTAAGTTCTTAGCAATGCATATTACTAATCAAAAATTACGTTTTTGATACATTTATGGTAGGAAATTTAAAAAATATCTTCCAAAAATGGAACATGAATATACTTTAAATCCTAATGATTTTTGGCATAAAAGAAAAATCAGTAATTTTGACCCATACAATGTATTTTTGGCTATTGCTACAAATAAACCCCAGCGACTTATGACTGATTTTGTGCTCCAGGGTCACAAATAATGATGGATAATCCTACATCTCACAAGTTTCACAGATGCCAAACAGAGCTGAAACACTAAAGTGACTGATATTACACATAAAAACAGAGAAATTCAAGATAACGGTGGAACATTGTGGACAACTGCATCAAGAAGACTGATTCATTTTAGTGAATCAATTCATTTGAACAGTTCAGATCTTAAGAACACGATAAAAAAAAAAAAGAATCCAGAGATTTGTACAACTTCTCAAAACAGTGTTTTTCAAGCATTTCAGACACAAATCTTTGTAGTTGAACACATGGTTTAGTTAAAAACTACTGCTTATCTCTATGTTTTAAACTCTGGGTTATACAGATTATCCAAGCATTGTGTTGTTTTATTTATTTATTATTATTATTATTTTTATTATTTATTTATTTTTATTTTTTACAGTCACGTGATTTCCAGTTCTTGGGATAATGAATCAGTTCAAATAAATAATTAAAACAAGAAAATTCTTATGAATCACTAATTTTTTTTTTTTTTTTTAAGTTTCAGAGATGCCAAAAAGAGCTGAAACATTAAAAGTGACTGATATTACACATAAAAACAGAGAAATTCAAGAAATCAGTGAAACACTATTGACAAAAGCATCAAGAAAACTGATTGACTTTAGTTAGTCGGTTCATTTAGACAGCTCGGATCTCCAGAATGCGATTCAATTTTCAATTTTCTTGACACTGTTTTTCAGAAGTCCCTGTGAAGCATTTTACACTGCATCTATTTTTTACTTAAATATTACTGTTTATCACTAAGTTTTCGGCTTCAGGTTCATGCAAACGTTGTGCCACCTCTTGTTGTGTTTTAGTTCTCTTTTACAGTCAACTGAGGACAATGAATCAGTTCAACTGAATCATTAAAACAGCTCTTCTCTTATGAATCACTCATTTACAATCACTGATTGCTGCATACTGGAGAATGATAAATACTGTATAGAAACAAAAAAATACGCAAAGTTATAAACATAAAATAAGAAAATGGCCGTTTTGTTTTCCAAAGTATATTTTCCACACCTGTCCCAGCCAATCAGCCCAGATCAGTGGCTCATCTTTGGGTGGTGACCCTCTTCAGCAGGTTCCTCTCTTGTTTTTAATTTCTGCCATGCTGTAAGGGACTTCCTCTGCATCTCTCACCTCATGTGGTCCTGTACATTTCTGTCGTGTTCAGCTCTCCCCCACGGCCCTTCGACCTCAGAAACAAAGCAGCCTTGGCCTTCCCATTCACCCATGGCTTCTAAGGGCCCCTGGACCCCCCTACTGCTTCCTCAGCCCCTTCTGAAAGATCCCACCCCACCCCCAGCGCTCTGAAGGCCCTCATTCATAGATCCGCCGCTATCCGCGTCCGTTGAGCTCGAAGGCTCACTCGGGAAGCAACTGCTCCGAAACCTCCATCTACACTCCCCTCGGATTCTCCAGCGGGGCTGAGCCGGTGTGCCCCGGGATGACAAGGGACAACTGGGGATCGGGTAAAAGCGAGGTCAAATGAGTCATGGACATTCCTGGAGCGGATCTTAGAAACTCTGCTCCCACAGTCCGCTGCGGCGCTGTAACCCCCCTCCAAACGCTCTGTCCCGCTTTCTATGGGGATCGGGAGGCTCGGGAGCGCTGCCGGCATACTAAACACGCTCTCTGCATCCCAGCTGGGGCCACGTGAGAGTCCGAGGAAGAAAAGACGACAAAAAAATGAGGAAATGATGGAGAGAGCCTGGGAGAGAAGTCGTCTCCGCTGTTAGACAAAGCGTTTGTCTGTTTGCACGAGCGTATTTGAGTGAACAGAAAGTCAAAGCAGATCGCAACAGCATGAAAGTTATCAACAGATTCAAACTAATTAAATGTAGGGCCCTATGAAATCCATTTTATTTTTTCCCAAATTCCATTTTATTTTTTTCCGAATTCTGTTTTTTCCGTTTTAATTTTCTGGATTCCGTTTTTTTCTGGACTCCTTTTTAATGGTTAAATAAAATGTTATTAATCAAAAAAGCATGTCTAATTAATTAAAATCACAAAACCTATACAATTTAACATCAATTTATTAAAGGTTTAACAAAAATGACATGTTTAGAGTCCTATGAAATATTTATTTTATTGTTACCAAATTCTGGTTTTAATGTCTAATTATTTAAATGCATAACTTTTATTTATTCTTACATAACCTTTGTGATTTTTTTTATTCTGTGTTGTTTATTAATTTTTCAACAGTAGTAGTAGTAGTAGTGTCATTACGTACTTTCTAAATATTACAAATATATTTCTGTCATCTTTAAGTTAAACCGAACTTTTATTTTGACGGGTTGCGGTTAATACCTGGAACTGACGCTGGTTGTGGCTACACTGAATACAACTGATGGTGGAAGCTAACAGTGAATTTTACTCAAATGGAACGGTCAAATGCGAATGAAGTGACTCTCAGAGCAGTTCTGGAGATGTTGTTTGTGTATTTATGTCCTCATTTGTTGACGCGTCAGATGCTGAAATCACGTGAGCGTTACGCATGCGTCACTGTGAAGTAAACAAACTCGCGCATCTGCTCCATTCATAAAAACAGAAACAAGCGGAACATCCAGGATTCATGTGTAAATAGTCTTTTTTGCGGCCTAATATTTACACATACTAGTTCAAAACGCGATTTGATTTAACTTGATTGGATGTACTTTTGATTAGTTCTTCCAAACTTTGACAAATTCCGTGACATTCCGCGTTTAATAATACATTCTGTTTTTATGACTGGATTCCACGAATCCGTCCGCGTTTTCCGCATCGCGGAAATCATAGGGCCCTATAAATGCAATTAAGTTTGAATTCTCAACTTTACCTAAAATATTTAAAACTACAATCTGAGGGTTTATAGTCTAATATTTTATTATTTATATATTTTTTTATATTATTATTATTATTATTATTATTATTAATAAATTATATAAAATACACATTTTAAACATGCTAAATAAAATTACCTTTCTTATTATCATCATTATTAATTAATTAATTATTATAAATAAAGAGGGATTATGAAGGTTTACCATTATTTACTGAATGACAAGCTACTAGGGATGTGACGAGATCTTATGTGTCGAGAACGTGCCGATATCCTTGCAAAACATTTTGAAGGGTTTTAGAGCTGCAAGATTAATCCTTAAAAGATTGCGATCTCTGCTTAAACACCTAAGGGATCTTATTCCTGAATGACAGCGATTCACTGACGCTTACGATGTAAAACGATGTTAAAGACATTCAAATCTGCATTCATGCTGCTGCTGATCCAGAAAGAGCAACACAAACAGTCTTTTTAACCACGTAATGATCATCATGTCTGTGTTACAGACATTTAAATAACAGCAGTACTGAGATAAAAGTTTAAAGTTTGGCTATAAACACTTATTGTCTACAGTAGCGATCAAAGCGAAAGTATCTTAACACTAGTATGTGTATTATCCTCTGCATATAAACTGCACATTTAAAAACGTATTTATCATTGAATCATTCATTCAAGAGATTTTAATAGTGAAACAAGTCTTTATTAATTGAGACACTGAATTTCTTTTAAATTTTGATGAAATATATTTTTGTAAAGATTTAAGCGATGAACACCGTGTCAGAAACACTAGTAAATTACGTTATTTTGTTTAGATTTTTAATCTTTTTTTCTTCAGAATTGTGAGAGAATCATGATCTCCAATTTATAAAAAAACAACAACTGTGATTTTCAATGTATCCAGAATCATGCAGCTTTAGTTTACATGTTTATTACTGCATATAATTCATTAAAATAGAAGTTTAATTTGATAAAGTACAAGTTCATATCAAAATGCACCTATATTTTTTTGCATTTTGTGATTTTCAGTTGAATAAAATAAAATTTTTCCCTATATATTCCATAATTAAGAATTTATTTTAAAAAAGTCATGCATATAATTCAATAAAATAGAAGTTTCATTTGATAAAGTACAAGTTCATATCAAAATGCACCTATATTTTTTTTTTTGCATTTTGTGATTTTCAGTTAAATAAAATACAATTTTTCCCTATATATTCCATAATTAAGAATTTATTTTAAAAAAGTCATGCATATAATTCAATAAATTAGAAGTTTAATTTCATAAAGTACAAGTTCATATCAAAATGCACCTATATTTTTGTGCATTTTGTGTTTTTCCAGTTGAATAAAATACTATTTTTCCATATATATTGCATAATTGAGAATTTCTCTTAAAAAAAAAAAGTTTAAAAAATCTGGTCTCATCTCGTTCTCCTGAACCCAGTCTCGTGTCTCGTCTTGCGGGATAAGAGTCTCGTCACACCAACACTAGCTACTAATAGTCAAATTAAACACAGTATTTCATACATGTGTCAAAAAGTATTTTCCATAAATCAAAAGTGGATGATCACAAAAAAAAAAAAAAAAGTTTTTATAAAGTTCTCAGCAGTATAAATCAACATCCACTTTCATTTTATGGAAACAAGAAGCTCATAAGCTCACTTATTCAGCTTAACTTCTCCTTTCATGTTTCGAAGAAAATAACAGCGTTGCAACGATATAAAAGTGAGTGCATGACCATTTTTATTTTTGGGTGAACTATAATTAACTGTGTGAAATCAATGCAAGGTGTTAAGCGTCATTACACTCACACATTAGCATCCACAGAGCGCTGTATTCTGATGTATGGCATGTATGCGGTAGCGCTGGGGATGGGCAAAGGCCATTTGTGTTGGCACCAAGTTCCTCTGGGCACGAGTTCAAAGCAGCTGCTTTTACAGGATCAGCGACTGCTCTAGAGCCTTTACTTCATTCATTCAGAATAAAACACAGACAAATGAAGTGTAGCGAGGAATGCGAAAGCGCTCCATGCTGAACCCCATGCGCTGACGTGATGGGAAACTCGGAGGATGAAACATAAGATTGTGTTGAAACACACTCTAGAGTCCATCGGCTGTCAGAAAATACCAAAACTTCACTATTTCCTTCGTGTGTTAAACACACAGACCTCAAGGACATAAAATTCAGTTCTGAGCAGCGTGACGAAAGGCTGAGCCACAACACAAACCCACCGAAGGAAACAACACAGCAGCACAGACGAGAGACCGAGAGACACTTCCCCAGACAGGCCAAACAATCAGGATTTTCTTTGCTGGACTAGTTTCAGACCAGTAGTTCAGATTTGTCCTGCCAACATTTAAAAACAGTTCTCTTTATCAAAAAAACAAAGCTATTTAGAACAAATAAATGAGTTTGTTTGCTACTATGGACTATGGTCTAATATCAAAAGCTACAAACTTATTTTTCCTGGAAAATGAAAGCATGATTTCAACACATTACTCATGAAGGACTATCACAAGTCATTCTTGCATTTTAGACAGCTAGATTTATGACTTATTCTTTTATTTGCATTGCCATATCAGCAACAACTCATGCCAAGATAGACAAAAGACAAATAGGCTTTTTACACAATTGCAATAAAACTAAGGTCATTCAGTTTGATGTTTGATCAAACTTTCCGCATAAACCCATTGCCTTTCAGTATTAAAAAGAGTCTAATAAAAGAAAAAAAGTAAAGTTTAAGTAAGTCTCTTCTGCTCACCAAACCTGCATTTATTTGATCCAAAAGACAACAAAAGTTGTACTATTTAAAATAACTACTTTCTATTTGAATGCATTTTAAAATGTAATTTATTCTTGTGATCAAAGCTACATTTTCAGCATCATTACTCCAGTCTTCAGTGTCACATAATCCTTCATTTTATTATTATTATAATAATAATAATAATAATAATAATAATAATAATAAATTATTACTACTACTACTACTTCTATTATTATTATTATTACTATTATTAGTATTATTATTATCATCATCATCATCATCATCATCATCAATACTTAAAACATTGATAAATAACTGATAAATGCTTCTGAACTTTCTATTCAAAGAAACCTAAAAAATTCTACTCAGCTGTTTTCAACATAATACTAACTTTTTTTTCCTTTCTTTTTTTTTTTTTTTTGAGCAGCAAATCAGAATATCAGAATGATTTCTGAAGGATCATGTGACTGGAGTAATAATGCTAAAAATTCAGCTTTGAAATCACAGAAATAAATTACATTTTAAAATATATTCAAATAGAAAACAGTTATTTTGAATAGTAAAAATATTTCAAAATTTTATGCTGTACTTTGGACCAAATAAATGCAGGATTGGTGAGCAGCAACATTACAAATCTTTCTTTTGACTGGTAGTGTACTTTCATTCAAAATGGATGCATTAAATTGATTAAAAGTGACAAAAGAAATAAATAATGTTACAAAACATTACCATTTCAAATAAATGCTGTTTTTTTTTCCTTTCAATTCATCAAAGTTTCCACAAAAAAAAAGCTTTTCTAACACTATATATAATAAATGTTTTTGAGCATCAAATCAGTATAATAGAATGATTTCTGAAGGATCACTGAAGACTGTAATGTAATGATGCTGTCACATTCAGTGAGAAAATCTGAAGATGTGCAAGAATGAGGCGTGTGCACGGTCTATGAGAAAATGTGGGCTGACAGGGCAGAACCACTCTCTGTGACTCTGTGTCATTTGCCCCAGGGGCCATCAGAGCCGAGGGCCATCAGAGCTCATATCGAAGCCTGGGAAAGAGGTCACTGGCACAGCTGCGTCAGCTCAGGAACAGGCCATGAAATACATATACCACACAATATTTACCACAAACACAGATAAAAGTTCATTCTTGACCAACAATCTGTATCTGAAAGCCTGTGTTGTACCATTTCATGTTTTTGGACATATTTAGATCATTCGTATTGGTCAATAACTCTGTCCACTTGGCCAATCATTATTAGTTGTGGTTCTCCATCACGTCATTTCCACAATCTGTTGAAAATTGCTTTCTGTGCTTCTTTTGGCAAATGGGAAGTTTTTTAGTAAAAACTGCATATGTTTGCAAATATTCAGGTGTATTTACGCATGTCTGCTCTCTAAAACAATCGTACTTTCCCACAGATTTACAACTTTGTTGTTATTATAAAACCACTCCTTTGTCATTTATAGTCATGCAGCATCGTGTTCGCTCTTAAAACGGCGCTAGGTTTTAGTAGAAAGTTTGCAAATCTGTGAAAGACTCGCAAAAGCCCTGCAGAACTGCAGTTCGTCTTGAACATCAACACAAGCGCCATTTCAAGTTGAGTTCACTTTGTTCCTTTGTCTCTTTTAAGATCTGAAGTTTTCTGTGAGCTTGAAGCCCAGACACCGACCCCGAGGCGAGAGCGATTCAAAACACAAGAGAAATACAAAGCTACCAATTTACAATATCAGTGTCACGTCTTCACAATAGACCGGAACTATAGCCGAGACGAATACGCCACTCGAACGACTGCCAGACACTCATTTTGATGATTCAGGAAAACTGTAGGGCCGCTACAGGCTCAATAATTGATGTGAATAAAATATCAGTTCTCATTTTAAAACAGCCAGAAGCTTAAATGAACACTTTATCAAAAATGTTATTTCTGCGCCACCAGCAGTTCAAAAATTCGCTTTTTGAACCCTTTGCTGTAGAAAAATGAAGCTTAGTACAGCTGATTACTCTCATCATGCAGATCGCATTATACAGCTCCACCCATTACAGTAGTATTATTTTGGAAAGTACAATATTCATTTTTTTTTGCTACTCCTCCTGCAAAATTGATCCAATTCTCCACAAAATTGGCTCAGATGATCTTTGGACTGAGCTGCAGAGACATGACTAAATATTTTTTTTATTCATCTTTGTTCAAAAGTTATTATGTCTCAAACTTAACGAGGTTGGCCAAAAATTGGTTTCAGAGGCTATAACTCGGTCAAACTTTGATCAATTGAAATGAAGCTTGGTACACTTCAGCAACACAATGATCTCAGAGTACATGCCAAATTTGGGAACAGCGCCACCTATGGATCATGAGATACTCTAACTTCTGTGAACCACAAAAGGAGATCTAGCAGAATAAAAGCAAAGCATTTTCAGTAAATAAGGAATTTTGGTCTGTTTCTCACAAAATCTTAAATCTATTCAGACAGCATACAGAGTGAAATAACCTACCAAAAAACACCACAACCTACACAAAGTGATAACAAAACAGATGAGAATCAGATGACTTCATTACACAAAATATTTTATCCTTAAATAACTGAATTCAAATAGGTTCAACAGAAAATTTTACACATTTTTACTTTGTTAATAACAGAACAGTCATAGAAGTTGATGGAAACTTAGCACTGTAGATGCATGGAAAAAACATGCATTACTATTCTGCTTAACCCACTGAGTTTCACAGAAGAATCATATGGGCTTGGAGCATCAAGCGTGCAGGTACATTTAAAAGAATAGTTCACCAAAAAATGAAAATTACCCCATGATTTACTCACCCTCAAGCCATCACACTATATGACTTTCTTCTTTCAGACCAACGCAATCAGTAATATATAAAAAAAAAAATTACTCTTCTAAGCTTTAGTCCATCCCTTTATTATAAAAAGTACTCAACAAAGCTCTTGGGGGGCCTTCTGAAGCAAACTAGTGAGTTTTTGTTTAGAAAAATATCCATATTTAAAACTTTATAGACTGTAATCATATGTACATTCACAAGGGAGTGGTTTTCCAGAGGATGACGTGGGATGTAGGTGTATATGCTAGAGAATATGCTAGTCTCAGAAGAACCAAGTTTTGTTTACAGCAAAGGAGAACCATCTACTCTTGGCTTACATCAAAAGTAATATCTTGTGGAAGCTAGATATTATGATTTGTAAAGTTTTGCATGTGGATATTTTTTATACACAAACTGAGTACTTTTTAGGATGGATGGATGCACTTTATTGGACTTCAATCTCAAGCTCAATCTCGCTGCCATTATAAAGCTTGGAGGACCCAGGACATTTTTTAATATAACTCTGATTGCACTCGCCTGAAAAACGAAAGTCATATACACCCAGGATGCCTGACAGTAGGGCTGTAACTTTTCCTTTCACTTTCAAATTAGCAGCAATTCAGTGTATAGTAATTGTTTGTTTTTAGTTTGAGTATTTCCTCTTTTCCTTACTTTCCTTCGCTTTTAAATAGCTTGTAAAAGCATTGTGCACATTTTACTTTCAAGTTAGTAGCAATTGTTTTTTTTTTTAGCTTGTTTGAGTTTTCCCTCGTTTCCTCGCTTACCTTCAGTAAAAGCGCTGTGCACATTTTACTTTCACTTTCAAATCAGCTGCAGTTCGGCATAAAGCAGTTGTTTGTTTTTAGTTCATTTGAGTTTTCCCTCTTTTCCTTACTTTCCTTCACTTTTAAATAGCTTGTAAAAGCGCCATGGCATTTTAATTTCACTTTTAAATTTGCGGCATTTCCGTAACATAAACTTTTATTAACAAAACAAATAAAAATACAGCATAAACACTGTGGAACCAAATGAATAAGAAACGTAGAACGTTCATTAGCAAAATGAATAAGAAAGCTTGGAGGCACAGGATACATCTTGATGTAATATAAAATAAAAAATACACCATTTTAAGAAATAAAAATCAGTAAAGACTGTGGAACCAAATGAAGAGTTCAGATGCAAAACCAGCTAAGAGCCATCTTGATCAAAAATGAGATAATGATACTGAGTGAATGCTCTGGACACATATTATACATCCATCAAATACTTTTACTTCAAACTCGCTAAAATCCTAAAAATTATAAATGCATATAAATAAAGTCTGCTGTGTTTCACAGTTAACAGGTTTTTGGCTAGGTTTAAAGGAAAGGAGCACTTTTAGATCAGCAAGGCAATCATAGATGGCACTAGGTAGGAAAACAAATTGTTTAAATGTTTTGCCACTTGCTTGAGCAACTTAATATATTAATCTAAAAGTGAATGCAAAAGTAAAAAGCACCGTTACTTGTGATGCTTATATTTATTGCATTTAAACATGAAAGATGACTGTAGTGCATTACTGTACTGTGTAATAAAATAATCACAATGCTGAAAAAGCCTTTTCAGTAACGATGTTTGTGGAAATCAGACTTGTGCTGTGTGTAATCTATAGTTAGACAAAACAAAAATGCACTGCATGATAATGATTTAGGTCAGATAAATATATATTTTTGAAAAATGTCCAAATTAATAATGTCTCAAATTAATAACTGCTCTAAGAGCCAACTAAGAGGCGAATTCCCCTATTTTCAGGGAAAAACAAAACAACTGAGGCCCTGAATAAATGTCTAATTTATTCATCACTATAAATAATTCTACATGATAAAACGATATCGGTATCGGTGGTCGGATCGGCAGATACTGCTGTGATTGGCCTCAGAAATCCTGATCGGAGCACCCCTTCTACTTAGCACTTGACAGTGAGAAAATCATGGGCTAATTTAGATTTTTGGGTCAACTAGCTCTTTAAGACTTCAACCTCTGAAACAAAAGAATCTCCAACAGCTTTTGCACAAACTACAAACATCACTTTCCCCCAGATGATTAAACCACACAACACCATCTCCTTACCATCAGCTCTACAGATGCACACATCAACAGCAAACATTGGGATCAAAATCATTGATCCCAATGATGCAGCTGATCAGCACAGAACACAGAAAGCACTAGATAAATGCCCAACCGTTGCACACAAGGAGAAAAAGAGCAGTCGGGGGAAGCGACCGAGAGACACACGACTCGAGCGGTAAACAGGAAACGGCTGAGATAATGATGAAAATGAAGATTGGCAGGCATTATACAGGCCTACCCTTTCTCTGTGCCCTCTCTCTTTAACATACGGGGATCTTCATGTGATCGCGGCGGCCCGAGCGGCAGCGAAGGATGGAGGCGCGGGTTGCGTAACACAGCTGTGTCTGATGCAAACGGCATGTTCTCTGAGGTTATGAGCACGTGAAGCTCTATTCATGTCTCCGTTTGGGGCTGTATTTGCATATTGATAGGCTCTTTTTAATTTCCATCCTCGCTTTATGGTTCCAAATGGGCTGTTGGCCTTTGAAAGAGCAGAGGATGTACTTTTTTAAAGAGACAAACATCACATAACGGCGCAGACAGGTCTGCTGAACCGCTAACCTTAATTTAACATCCACGCTTCGGTCTGTTATATAAAGTAAATGCATTCTGGAATGCAGCCCCTTACATTCATTATTAATGAGAAAAATGGCACACATGTGGGCTGTGCCAAGCTTTACTTTATTAGACATCTATCATCAAGGAGGAACTTTAGACCTCATTAGAGTCTAACCGTATCGATTTCTACTGCTGGTGTCGAGAAAATCCAATCAACGCAGTCACAAGAATGAAAAAGAACAGTCTTCTGACTCTAAAATATCCATCGTAAGTTTTCCAGACAGGAGCATCCACAGACACACTGCCAATTCCTACACAAGCTCTGGGCCAAAGCAGGATGCTGTGGCGGTAATTAAACACCTTGATCGCCCAGCGCTTCATCACACCCAGCGCCATGAGTTTTCGCTGTTCAGACGTCTGACCGAGCCCACGCTAATCCCAACCCTAACAAAGCTCTGATCTCAAATAAACATAAAGGAGAATTAACGTCTACACACTTAAGAAGACGGCTACTTGAATGAACACTGCACCTAAAAATAGAAACGGTCATAATTTGCTCATCCTTGTGTCTTTCATTTACATTTGTGACCCTGGACCACAAAACCAGTCATAAGTGTCTTTTTTTATTGAGATGTAAGTCAAATAAATAAGCTTTCCAGTGATGTATGGTTTGTTAGCATAGGACAATATCTGGCTGAGATACAATTATTTGAAAATCTGGAATCTAGAGAGAAAATCACCTCTAAAGTTGTCCGAATGAAGTTCTTAGCAATGCTTATTACTAATCAAATTAAGTTTTCATATATTTACGGTAGGAAACTTACTAAATATATTCATGGAACACGATCTTTACTTAATATCCGAATGATTTTTGGCATAAAAGAAAATACAATGCATTTTTAGCTATTGCTACAAATATACCTCAGCGACTTATGACTGGTTTTGTGCTCCAGGGTTACATTTAGTTATTTAGCAGACGCTTTTATCCAAAGCGACTTACAAATGAGGACGATGGAAGCAATCCAAATCAACAAAAGAGCTATGTTCTCACAAGTGCTATGACAAGTCTCAGATTAGCTTAGTGCAGTATACATAGAAAGTTCTTTAATTATATAGTAAATAAAAAGAAAACAGATAGAATAGAAAAAGAAAAGTGCAAGATAGTGTTGTTTTTTTTTTGACAAAAGGACAGTTAAAAAAAAAAAACAAACAGAAATAGAAATAGAATAGAGAGTGCTATATTTAGAGGGTCAAATAAAGATAATTTTTTTTAGCCGATTCTTGAAGATGGCTAAGGACTGAAATGGATAGGTCTTAACAAATAGAGCGAATGGGTGCCAGCAGAACGAGAGCCCAAAACAGCTGATAAAAACTTCACAAGAACTATTTTGGACTGTTTTCGCTTGTAACTGCGTGATCTGTGCACATTTCTCTCTAGCCATTGAAGAAAGTATTATTATGGTATATACAGATATACCATAAAAAGAGAACAGGGCTGCATGATTTGAGAAAATGTTCACATTGTGATTGCGATTATAATAAATGGTATTTTTAGTCAACTTGATGGGTTTTTATGGAAAATGCACACACAGGTTAGTAATAATGCTGAAATGTGTATTTGTAAAACAAAACAATCCCCAAATAATTTTTTTTTTTAACAAAGCTAACATTTGCATTAAATGTAAACTTCTCAAAAGTATAGCTAAATTAAATGAAACAATAAATAAAAACACACATTTTCACAAAAATAAGATATTTTAAGCATTTTGTCACAAGCGGAGACACTTATGCAGGATGTAACATACTCTATAAACTCTTTTGGAAAAACAAAACTGGATATAAAATTGTCGTTCAAACTCAAACCAATTAGTCTTTTTTGTTTGTTTTTTTCTTTTTTTGTTTTGTTAGCAGAAAAATTGGCATGTGTTCTCAAGTTAAGTTCTCACACACATATAATTGCACAGGCTGACATCACGATTGCGATGTGATTAATTGTGCAGCACTAATAGAGAACACTGTATTTTAGCTGGCAGCAACGGTTTAACGTTAAAAACGTCTTAATGATGGCTTTGTTTATTACAAACACAAAACTCAACAAGACATTAACTGATTTCCTGGAGTGGTGTGGATTATTATAACATTTATATCAGCTATTTGGATTCTCATTCTGACGGCACCCATTTACTACAGTGGATCAACTGGTGAACAAGAGAAGTAATTTAACATCTTATATTTCTTCAAATCTGTTCAGATGAAGAAACTCATGTACATCTCGAAAGGCCAGAGGGCAAGTACATTTCCAGCTAATTTTTGGTCTATTCCTTTGAAAATCTTAGCCTGAACATAAATTTCAGTTTAATTAAACATAAGTACCACATATAAACCTGTCACTTGACTTGGAAAGTATTTTTTTAAGCTTGACAGTCTGTGGTCCCCATCCACTATTGTTTTCTGTAAATATTCTTCTCATTTGGTGTCCAACAGCAGAAAGTAAGTCATACTGGTTTGGAAGAACAGGGAAGAGAGAGTAAACAATGGCAACATTTTCATTTTTGGATGAACTATTGGTCTAAACAAAAAGATTCAGGCAACAGACAAAGTGAATTAGTTCGGATTGTGGTTTAATGAATGTAATCATCTCTTATCATTCTGAAATCATAAAGTTTCCCTTGTTGCAACTCTTTGTGGTGATGTACAAAGAACTTTAACGACACGTCATTGAGTTTCAGCCTTAGTCAATGTTGACTGAGTAAGCATTAACACAGACCAGCGCTTTCCCAAGAAGTCCCAAACAAAGTGAGCGTGTTTGTCAGTTAGTTAGTCTCTAGAAGAACCGGCAGGTCCACTGTTTTAAAACAAACCACTGAGCAAACAGTAATCTGATGAACATCAGTCTAGATGACTCAAAGACCTTCAGGAGACCGTCTAAACGCATGTATATTATAGCCACCTGAAACATTCATGATGGGACAAGGAGTTTCAGTCTTTGTTAGATCAGAATGAGAAATAATGATGCAAGCAAAACAAAAGATGATGCATATGCCTGTCAACCCAAACGGATATTGATGAGGAGCGCATCACAATGGCAGATAAATGAAATTATAGCTGAAAAGGAGCTGTTCTCCCAGTGGAATAGCTCTGGGTGGGTGGGAATGCTTAGCAGGGAGGGGCTCAAGTCCCCCCAAAAAACAGTGAACCCCTTTCGGGCAACATGAGATGAGGGACAATAGCAGTTTGTCAGATGCAGTGTGTTGCTGATGCTGATCTCGTAACTAATGGCAACAAGAGCATCCATACAAGTAACTCCATCAGCAGGAGGAAAGTGGAGGCAGTTGCTGTGTTAAACCAGTAAACACTGAGGCTGATTGTGAAGGCTTTAATACAGAAACACTACTCACCACCATCCCTATCTCCAGCTGAGGCGGGAGGGACCAGCAGGGCTCGGGATGCGTTTCCAAAGTTCCTTCCCACATCAACGCGTTTTCTTAACTCACATCCTGGGTTTATTTCGCAAGAACGCGGTTTCAATCCGGATCGAGCAGAAGCACCTCAGACGCCGAAGAGCGGAGAACCCCAATAAAGAGCAAAAAGAGGAAGAGGAGGAGGAAGAAAGGTCCAGCGCGCCGTCAAGCAACTCCACAAATCCCGCTCAGACGCATATTGTCAGCACTGTGACATCCGAAAAACAAACATTAAAGACTCAGGAGAGTCAAATCAAGAAGATTCCCGGAACAGCGGCATCGTCCCCGCGTGTTCTCCCGCCCATCTCCTCTCTCTGCGCGCTGGAGAACTGAGGGCTTCTTCGCCGCTCCCAAAACAACCCACGAGTGGCGCCGCTTTGCCCAAACGCGGTCGATATCACGTATTACGAGTTTTATCGACGCATTACATCATATGGACGACCCAACCGTGTTTCTACCCATGTCTGATGCGACAGCACAGCTGTTTGTTGTATAAGGCAAAACTTTCTGAAAGACAACCAAGCCGCTTCCCCCTCTTTTCCAGAATGGAATGTTCCACCGAGGTGGCCCGTTGGACAAAAGGAAGCCTGGAGCGCGCCGCTGATCAATGGGCGGAGGCGCGCAATCGTCATCAAGTAGAGAGTTGAGATTTTAAATGATGAGATCCTGTTTTTAATTAACTTTTTTGCGGTCAACCCTGTTTTTATGCACTATTAAAGGATGTATTATTTTAAGTAGCTTGCTAGTTGTATTATAAAATACCATTGTATATTTGACCCTGGGCCACAAAACCAGTCATAAGGGTCAATTTTCTGAAAGGGAGACCTGAAAGCTCAATACATAAGCTGTCTTTTGATGTATGGTTTGGACAATATTTGGCTGACATACAACTATTTGAAAATCTGGAATCTGAGGGTGCAAAAAAAAATAAAAATAAATAATAATAATATATATATATATATATATATATAGAAAATTGCCTTTAAAGTTGTCCAAATGAAGTTCTTAGCAAAGCATAGGCCGGTTTCATTTTTAAATTAAGTTTTTATATATTTACGGTAGGAAATGTACAAAATATGTTCATGGAACATGATTTTTACTTAATATCCTAATGATTTTTGGCATAAAAGAAAAAAAATGGACCCATGCAATGTATTTTTGGCTATTGCTATAAATATACCCCAGCGACTTATGACTGGTTTTGTGCTCCAGGGTCACAAATGTTGTTTATAATATGTGACCCTGGACCACAAAACCAGACATACGAGTCAATTTTTGAAAATTGAGATGTATACATCATCTGAAATCTGAATAAATAAGCTTTCCATTGATGTATGGTTTGTTAGGATAAGACAATATTTGGCTGACATACAACTATTGGAAAATCTGAAATCTAAGATTGCAATAAAAATCTAAATATGGAGAAATTGCCTTTAAAATTGTCCAAATAAAGTTCTAGCAATGCATATTACTTATAAAAAATACGTTTTGATATATTTTCAGTAGTAAATTCACAAAATATCTTCATGAAACATGATCTTTACTTAATATCCTAATGATTTTTGGCATTAAAAAGAAAAACAATTGACCCATACAATGGATTTTTAGCTATTACTACAAAAATACCCCAGCGACTGGTTTTGTGCTCCAGGGTCACATATAAGTATGGTAATCAGTCACTACTATGATACTATATATATATATATATATATATATATATATATATATATACTTAAATACCATAAAATACATTTGCATTCTTTAAATGACCTTGGTATAGTATATGAATGGTAATCTAACATGGTATAAAGTTATAATCATAATCAGTGCTAAAGTGTATTTCAGTGTACTGTAATATTCCATGGTATAAATGCACCTTGGTATTCTGAGGTACTTTCAACAAGACATTTTTAATATATACATGGGAAGTACATGAGTAGGCTAACTACACAACCCAAAATGAAATGCTAACCGATGACTTTTATAAACAAAGAGGTGAATAAATGTGAAAGCATGAACAGAGACTACACACAGTACAAGCATATTTTTGAACAAGCTCCTGAAAACAATCAGATAACACTAAACTTCAAATAAAGAGCTGTCCTAATTCTGATCAAGACTTAAAAACTCACATGTGGCTCTGCGCTGCATTTTCTCTCGGTGTTGTGATGCGTGTATATTCTCAGTTGTTTGTCAGACAGGTTGATGGACGAGCCATTTCTGCTTTTTTTTTCTTACACCAGCTATAGGAAATGAGTCTTTTAGCAGCACATGTGAGTGGGCGTGTGGTTAGGTGAAAAAAAATCTAGTTGGCTACCACAAATAACTATGAGAGCTTTTCCAAAATAATGCACAAATGGTGTTTTTATAATTATGTGTTTACACTAGAATCATATGCATTATTAACATTTACAAGGGGTCCTAAAAAATAGATATATAACAGTTAGGACAAAATAATAAGTTTGTGATGCCACCTGGTGGCTGTTTCAGAATAATCAGATTGAGGCATTCAATGTTTTGAATTGAAAGAGTTAAACAAAACAAAGAATTTAAACTAAAGAAACTCCTCAGTTTATTGAAAAGATTAGCCTTTGTACACATATGACTTAAAACATCCATCTTACACAGCATCAAATGTAACTGCCTTCCTGAACTTTGTTGCTTTTGAGAGAAATTGAGGAAGAAAACAAAACCAACATTTTCAACATCCAAGCCAGATTCATTACTACACTTTGTGTTCAAAAACCTCTCGACGAGTGAAAGAATTTGCATGATTGTTCAGTGTGTGATAATACACATGGAATTAAATGTAGATTTATTAGTAATAAGGGCCATATGAGAAGCTGACGCTTGTTTATTTGCAACTAACGCAGCCGCTCCTGCTCCATTACACAGGTCCTGGCAAACTCACACACAAATCAAGTCCACAGATTCACTACAGATGAATTATCTCAGTCCCAGCTTCTTCTTCTCCTTCTGTTTCTTGCGCACAACCTCCAGATTACGATCCTTCCATGAACTCTTTCTCAGTTTGATGGGTCTGCTTCCCACATATCTCCCTAAAGACAAAGACAAGGGTGCGTTTAGATGATCAGAAAAATTATGTCTTCATTTGAAGCAAATTGTCCAAATTCAGACCAATATAGATCAGACACAAGTTTGAGTTTGGCTTTAGTCATTTTCACTCTTCATAAATAATGTCCTGGAGATCATTTAATGTGTTTAATAAAGCTAATGCTTACTTAGTTTTGCATTCTGTTTTTTGTCAAAATAAAATGTTAAAGTACACAGACATTTAAAAGTGTGTTTTTCAAAGTTTCTTACATTTAGCAAGACTACATTTATTTGATCAAAAACAAAATGAACCCAATACTATGAACAGTGTTGGGGTAACGCAAGTTACGTAATAATATTACTTTTTCAAGTAACTAGTAAAGTAACGCATTACTTTTTCATTTACAAGAAAATATCTGAGTTACTTTTTGTTTCCTTTATGTATTTAATCCCATTTTATTAACCAGTGACTTTGCTGCTGACCTTTGTTCATCAAATTCAACCATACACTGCAAAAATACTGTTCTTACTTAGATTTTTGGTCTTGTTTCTAGGCAAAAATATAAAAAAAAAGTCTTAAATCAGGAAGGATTTTCTAAGTAAATAATTATTTTCTTGTTTTCAGAAAAATCAAGTTAAAATTAAGTGAGCTTTTGCTTAGAACAAGCTAAATAATCTGCTAATGGGGTAAGCAAAATATATATATATTTCAAACAGAAAACAAGTGTATTTTGCTTACCCCATTGGGAGAATATTTTGCATGTTTCAAGCAAAAACTTGAACTTGACTCAAGTCTTGACTTCTTGATTTAAGAATTTTTAGATATTTTGGCTGGAAACAAGACAAAAATCTAAGTAAGAAAAGCTTTTTTTGCAGTGTACTAATAAGCAAAACTTATGTTATATTAACTAACATTTGTAACATTGCTAAGAATCAAACTTTTTTGTATTAAAAACAAACAAGCAAGCCCTGCCCAGATTTAAAAAGTAACGCAAAAGTAATGAAACGCACTACTTTCCATAAAAAGTAACTAAGTAACGTAATTAGTGACTTTGTTAGGGAGTAACGCAATATTGTAACGCATTACTTTTAAAAGTAACTTTCCCCAACACTGAGTTTGAAATTATTTATGAAAAATATTTCTATTTAAATATTTACATTTTATTTATTACTGTGATGCAAAGCTGAATTTTAGCAGTCATTACTCTTTAGTGTCACATGATCCTGCAGAAACTATTCTAATATTCTGATTTGGTGCAGAAGGAACACTTTTATTATTATCATCAATGTTGAAAACAGTTGCTGCTTAATAGTTTTGGTAGAAATAGATTTAGTTCTTTTAGGATTCTTTGAGGAATATAAAATTCAAAAGAACAGCATTTATGTGAAATAGAATCATTTGTAACATTATTAATGTCTTTATACTTTTGATCAATTCATCTTTGTTGAAAGAAAGTGTTCATTTCAAATATAAAAACTGTATTCATTATTATCCCTATTAACTCACCGTTCATTTCTCTCATGGCGCGCACATAATCATTGGGATCTTTAAAGCTCACAAAGCCGTAACCCTTTGTTTTCCCGGTGCGTTTGTCTCGAACAACCTTCGCCTTCAGGAAGGACGGATAGCGGCTGAATGCTCTCGCCAGAATGTCATCATTCACCTCGTTCCCCAGATCGCCACAAAATATCCGGAAATCATCTGATGAACCAAGAACAGCATATTGATCAATTTATTGCTTGGGTTCTTTGTCAAGAAAATAAAAAAGACTGTATTTGATAAATGTCCACAAACCTGTGTCCCACTCTAATAGACTGGTGTCCTCCCATGAGACTCCAGCTGCAACCCGGATGCATTTCTTGACCTTTTCCTGTTTCCCTTTCTTCTTGTCTTCTGTGCTTGTATCAGGAGGCTGTGCACATGTCAATGAGAAATAATTAGAACAATATTCATAACGAGAGAGTAAACAGTTTTTTAAAACAGTTTTTATCCAGTGTTTACAGTGTAGCAGCTCTTTATCCAACCATTAAATAAAACTATTACAAGTGGCTTTCGTTAATAAAGCTGAGATAAACTACAAAAGAATTAAACCTAAAAGAATCTTGAATGAAAATGCAATCAACAAGTCTGAATTTGAGCTGAAATGCTAAAACTACTAAAAAAATAAGCACATGAACCAAAAGTGGAAAATAGAAAATGAAAGCTAATTTAAAGTACTAAATATTACTAAAACACTATTTTGTACTTTTCATTCTATAGCCGTTTCATTTGTATTATTTTTTTTTCATGCAATTTTTAAGATCACTTCAGAGATCACTTTTAAGATCACTTTAGTTCACTTCCAGAATAAAAATTCAGATCATTACTCACCCCCATGTCATCCAAGATTTACATTTCTTTCTTTCTTTAGTCACAGTTTTTTGAGGGGAACATTCCTCATAGTTTCTTCTTTATATATTGGACTTCTGTGGTTCCCAACGGTTTGTACTTCCAAACTGCAGCATCAAAGGGCTCTACACGACCCCAGCCAAGAAATAAGGGTCTTATCTAGCAAAACCATCTGTCATTTTCTAAGAAAACTTCACATTTAAATACTTTTTAACCACAAATGCTCATCTTTGGTTTAAAAATGTAAGGCAGGGCAAAAATCTCCATCTCATTTTGTCCTCCAACTTCAAAACTGTCCGACATTGTTGTTTTACTTTATTTTATAAAGGGCATTTGACTTTCTTGTAAACATTCGGTCGGTACTTCCGCCGATGTGATGTGTGTGATTACGAAATGCATGAGGTTGAGCTAGTGTAAGACAAGCATTTGTGGTTACAAAGTATAGAAATTTGTCTTTTTCTTAGAAAATGTCAGATGGTTTTGCTAGATAAGACCCTTATTCCTCAGCTGGGATTGTGTAGAGCCCTGTAAAGCTGATTGAAACTGCAATTTGGGAGTTCAAACCATTGAAATCCACTATATGGGGAAAAATCCTGGAATGCTTTCTTGTTTTCAGAAAAATCAAGTCAAAATTAAGTGAGTTTTGACTTAGAACAATAATCTGCCAATGGGGTTAGCAAAAAATCTATTATTTCAAACAGAAAACAAGATTATTTTGCTTACCCCATTGGGGGATTATTTTGCTTGTTTCAAGTAAAAACACTTGTTTTCAGAAAATCCTTCTTGATATAAGAATTTTTAGATATTTTGGCTGGAAACGAGACAAAAAAAAATCTAAGTAAGAAAAACATTTTTTGCAGTGTACTAATAAGCAAAACTTACTTTATATGAACTAACATTTGTGTTTTTTTCTCATTGCTGAAGAGTGTTAAACTTTCTTTTCCTACAGTTCTACTGTACAGACGTCAATTTAATTTTCCTTTAGCCTTAGTCTTATTCACTTCATTTCATTTCATTTTGGTGTGAAAGGGCTTTTACATTTGCTAAGAATCTAACGTTTTTATGTTAAAAACAAACAAGCAAGCCCTGCCCAGATTTAAAAAGTAACGCAAAAGTAATGTAATGCATTCTTGTAAACACTCGGCCGGTGTGCGTGATGTGTGAGGTTGAGCAAGCATTTGTGGTTAAAAGTATAGAAATGAGTATTTTTCTTAGAAAACGGCAGATGGTTTTGCTAGATAAGACCCTTATTCCTCAGCTGAGATTGTGCAGAGCCCTGACTGAAACTGCAATTTTGAAGTCCACTTTATGGGGAAAAATCCTGGAATGCTTTCCTCAAAAACCTTAATATCTGTGCAACTGAAGAAAGAAAGACATGAACAATAAATGATAAATGATCAGGACATTTTTATCCTGGAAGTGAACTAACCCTTTCAAATAAAATGCGCAATTTCTGCACTATTAATGGCACGAAATGGCCAGAATGGGCGGGGGACAGTGTAAATCATATGAAACCTCCACATGTGCAGGCTCAGGCTCTGGCATGCTCGGGCCGATCACACTGTCATCGCTGACGGCCTCCTTCTTGGAGTCCAGGAGCCCAGCTGCCATCACTGCGGCCTGCTGCTCTGCCACCAACGCTGACAGCTCCTCCTGGAAAAAACACAACAAAAGGGGCTTAAAATTCCTCAAACACTAGGGGTGTGACGACACTTATCCCACGAGAACGAGACGAGATTTTTAAGCTTTTTTAAAGAAATCCTTAATAATGCAATATATAGGGAAAAACAGTATTTTATTCAACTGAAAAACAAAAAAATATAGGTGCATTTTGATATGAACTTGTACTTTATGAAATTAAACTTCTATTTTAATGAATTATATGCAGTAATAAACATGTAAACTTATGCTACATGATTCTGGATACATTAAAAAAAAACTTTTTAAAAAAATTGGAGATCACGATTCTCTCATGATTCTGAAAAAAAAAGATTAGATTAGAAATCTAAACAAAATAACAATGTACTAGTCATTAAACATTCATTAAGTCTTTTTTTAAAAAATATATTGATCAAATTAATTAATAAAGACTTAATTTACTATTGGAATCTCACGAATGAATGATTGATTGATAAATGCGTTTTTAAATGTGCAGTTGTCGCCACCTCCTGGTGGAAGAGGATAAACATTACAATACATGCGTTAAGATACTTTCATTTTGATCGCTATTATAGACATTAAGTGTTTACCCCCAAACTATAAACTTTTATTCTAGTCCTGTTATTTAAATGTCTGCGACACAGAAATAATGATCATGATGTGATTGAAAGGCATGAATAAGATTGCATGGCGTTCGAACAGAGATGGCAATCCTTTAGGATTAATCCTGCAGCTCTAATGTAAACATTGCAGGTTGTATCACGCTCTCGCCAGACGCATCGGATCTCGCCACATCCCTAATAGACACACTTTAGTTTTATGATGAACCCATGTGGTGCTTCGATATTAAATGTCAAAATGGATGCCATGGGAATAAGGAAGAGGTCATATTTTACCATTCGTGCTTGTTTCTGGCTCTTGAGGTCCATTCTTTTTGGCGCAGGAGGTGCTGTGTACACCGTGGGGGCCGCCTGTATAACACTGGGGCTGATCTTTGGAGGGTCTTGAGGCAAGGGCCGCGGTGGTGCCGAAGTCATAGGGTTCATGCCTCCAACCTGCCAACAATTGAGAAAAACATTTACGATATTGACGTGACAGTTTTTACAGTAAAAGACTACCTTAAAACGAGTAAAACACACTGACAGCTGATTACAGTTCAGAAAATACCCACAGGTGGCATGGGGCCCATGGGTGGCCCAACTGGAGCCATGGGGGGCTGAGGAGGTCCTGACATGGGAGGAGCCATCATCATGGGGGGAGGAGGTGGAGGTCTGGGAAGAGGAGGTGCGATCATGCCCTGAGGAGGAGGACCACGCATCACTGGCATTCTCTGACCCCCTGGGGGAAAAAAAACATTCAAAATATGCATAATATTATTTTAGGCTCTATAATGATATGCAAAATATATTTGCAAAACACTGAATACATATCTAAAATATATTTAGAAAATAACTTTTTTTTTTTTTTATCTCCTCCTCCTCCTCCTTTTATCTCCTATTTGTTTCCATGCAAACAGAATACATAAAAAAATTACAGATATCATTGACTGATATTATATAGAGTCATGCACAAAAATATCAGCACCCTTGCAATTCTGTCAGAAAACGCAACACTTCTCTCAGAAAATTGTTCCAATTGTACCAAATGTTTTGGTATTCACATGCTTATTGGTTTTGTTTGCACTGGAACAACACAAAAATATATATATATATATATATATATATATAGAAGAAAAGTAAAACTTGATCAAATTTCACAGAGAACTCAAAAATGGACTGGACAAAATTATTGGCACCTTGTCAAAATTGTAAAAAATAATTGCTTTTAAAAAATAAATATAGTAATCACACTTGCAACCAGTTCAAATGGAGAAAAGTTGACTCAACCTTTGTGTTGTGTGTCACACTGAGCATGGAGAAAAGAAAGAAGTGGAAAGAGTTGTCTGTGGATTTGAGAGAAATACATGGACAATCTTAAGGCTACAAGTCCATCTCCAGAGATCTTAATGTCCCTGGGTCCACTGTGTGCAATATCATCAAGAGCTTTACAGCCCATGGCACTGGAGCTAACCTCCCTGGAGGTGGACAGATAAGCAAAATTACTGAAAAATTTTGTTGAAGGATTGTTCAAAAGGTGAATAAAGAACCCAGATTAACTTCCAAACAAATTCAAGCTGATCTGCAGATACAGTACAACAGTGTCAGCTCACACCATCTGAATGAAAAGGACACCACTGCTGACACAAAGGCATAAAAAACAAGACTGGAGTTTGACAAAACCACAATCCTTCTGGGAGAACGTACTGTGGACAGATGAGACAAGAGTAGAGCTTTGGTAAAGGACATCATGGCACTGTTTACAGAAAAAGAAAGAACACAGTTCCTACAGTCAAACATGTTTTGGGGTTTGCTGGATGCCTTGACTGTGTGAACAGTATCATCAAATCTGATGATTACCAAAGACATTTTAGTGGCCAGTGTCAGAAAGCTGTGTCTCCACCAGAGGTCATGGGTCTTCCAGCAGGACAATGACCCCAAACACACCTCAAAAGGCACTCAGAAATGGTTACAAACAAAGCACTGGAGAGTTGTGAAATGGCCAGCAATGAGTCCAGATCTGAATCCCATGAACAGCTGTGGAGAGATCTCAAACAGCATCCTTCAAAACTGAATGACTGCAGCAGTTTGCAAAAGAAGAGTGGTCCAAAAATCCAGTAGAGAGGTGGAAGAAACTCATTCATGCTTACAGGAAGCCATTGATTTCAGTTTCAGTGCTAACAAATATTAAGTTAATGCTGACAATAATTTTGTCCAGTGCATTTTTTGGGTTCTGACTTTTCTGTTTTTTTTTTTTTTTTTAATAAACATGCACATACCAAAACATTTGCAACTGCAACAATTTTTTGACAGAAGGGTTGCATTTTCCAGAATTGCAAGGGTGCCGATATTTTTGGCCATGACTGTATGTGTATGCACATATAATTAATACATAAATTAACAAAAGCTTGAAAGAATACACATGAACAAACGTGATTACCTGGTCTCTGTAAGACGTGCGGGACAAATGCGGGACGCATCATTGGAGGAGGCGCTACTGCCGGCATAGCTACAGAGAAATAGCAGACCAATGTCAGCTGATTTATATATATATATATACACTACCGTTCAAAAGTTTGGGGTCAGTAAATGTTTATTCATTCTTTTTTTTTTTTTTGAAAGAAATGAATCAATTGTTACATTAATAAAAAGTGACATAATAGATTCACATTGCTAGAAAAGATTTATAGTTTAAATAAATGTTGTTCTTGAAAGAAAAAATACAGGTTCAAAAAAAAAAAAAAAAAAAAAACATTGGCGGCACAACTGTTTCCAAAACTGATAATTCTACTAATAATTGAGAATATCAGAATGATTTCTGAGAGATCATATGACACTTAAGCCTGGGAAACTGAGTAACAGCTGATGAAAAATCAGCATTGCATCACAGGAATAAATTATATTTTAAAGTATATGAAAATAAAAACCATTATTTTCTATTGTAATAACATTTTGTAATATTACAGTTTATTTTCTGTATTTTTGATAAAATAAATGCAGCCATGACTTCATAAAAAAAAATTGCAAGTCTTACTGACCGCAAGCTTTTGAACGGTAGTGTATAACATTATCTTAATGTGTGCAATGAGAAAGTGTGCATTTATATATCAATGTACCAGGACCAACAAATGTAGGCGGAGGACCAACTAAAGTGGCAGCTCTTGCCTCCAAACTCTGCTGGACCTGATGAACAAAAATGAAAGCAATAATTAGCTTGTAAAATAAGGAACTAATGAATGGTCTAAGCAATATATATGTATTTTTTATTTCAAACTGGATCTTAGGATTTTAAGTGAGAGGGGGGGTTGTAACTTTTTAAAATATATTTTCAATATTTGTTTTTAAAATTAAACTTATCACTTATATCACTATAGGGTTAGCACACTTCCAGAATTAAAAATTCCTGATAATTTACTCAGCCCCATGTCATCCAAGAAATTATTGTCTATCTTTGTTCAGGTTTAAAAAAAAATAAATAAATAAAAGGAAGTTTAAAAATTAAGGTTTTTAGGGATTTTTCACCATATTTGAGCTTCAAAGGGCTCTACACAATCCCAGACGAGGAATAAGGGTCTTATCTAGCGCAACAATCAGATATCTTCTAAAAAAAACCCCAACTAATTCATATACTTTGTAATAAAACTGCAATTTGGGCCTTCATCCCTCCCACTGAAGTCCACTATATGGAGACAAATCCTGGAATGTTTTCCTCAAAATCCTCATTTCTTTTCCACTGAGGGAAGACAATCTTGAATATCTTGGATGGCATTGGGGTGAGTAAATGATGAGGACATTGTTATTCTGGAAGTGAACTAATTTAATGTAAGGCTTATAAAAATATACAACAGTCGTTTCGAGTGAGCAGTACCTCTCTGTAGGTGTTTGTGCCAATGATGGGTCTGACCATGGGCATGGCTGGCATGGCCAGAGCGACTGGCACAGCTTCAACCACTGTAGATGCCACAGATCCTCCCAACACCTCCTGCTCAAACCTGCAGGAGAAACAACAACACAGTTAGAAACTCCCTATTCTGCACACGACAAACACTTTAACCACAATAAACCGTTGGAACTGAACTCACAGCGCCATCTCCGCCTCCATCTCCTTCAGACGCTCCTCTCCAGATTTTAACGCCATGCTGAGCGTCTTCTGCAATAAATAAACAAACCTCACTAAATAAATCAATCATCTGTGCTTCAAATCAAACCACAGCAAGCTGCTCGTCTAGCATTCTGGATCACACGCCAGTTTCAACGGCACCATTTGCAGGGTTTCTGCAGATATGATCAAGTGACATTTCTGACATTTTAAGACCTTTTTGATACCACTTGATATGAAATTTAAGACCTAAAATGGAACAGAAATAATTATATTATATACATGTAATAGTTAATGTGCTTAATGTAAAAAGAAACCTGAATTTCATTGCTGTCATAAATTATAATTATGACTACGATAAACAGTGAACTTTTCATATCAGCAGACAATAGATATTTCATATCCCTAGAAAAGTTTGGTGGTGAAAATAATTTATTCTGAAGCGATATTTTCATCAGTGTTCTATCAGCTTTTACATACTTAAATCTGCATATTTTTATCTACATTTTTAAAGGCCTATTTTTTTTTAATTTTGAAATGCATGCATCATCTTTCATGTCAAATTATTACAATTTATCAAATTCTATAGGGCTGTTAGCAGTCAGATTAAATCATTTACACTGCAAAATTAAAACTGTTATGAGATTAATGTTTTAAATGCATTTATGAATATACAAATAAGAAATGTTGGGAGAAACGCATACTTTTACTAAACTACCAGAAGGTCACTTAATGAGTGAGTCAATATGAGTCATTTCAACTGATTTGTTCAAAATCCTTCGTTCTGAATCATTCAGTAACAAAACACAGGAGAATGTGCTGCTGTGATCCTTGTTTTTTCATTGGTGAAATGGAATAAAACAGTAAATACTGTGTTTAAAATGCAAGTATCTTACTACTTGACTAATTATTTGTTTACTGCAAATCAATGTGACATTTGCAATGCTGATAATATTCAGCAAAGCTCCTTTGGTATGTTACTGAACTATATCATATTAGAAATAAACTACACGTTTTGAATTTTTACCTCAGTGAGTTTCTTTATGTGCTGTTTCTCTCATTTGTTTTTAAGTCTCTTACTAAGAAACAGGCAACGCGATTTTGATACCAGAAACACACTATACATTGTCAAACACTGTTTACGCTGAATATATTAAAATAAGAATCATTCTTGCATTTCGATGCTTCAATGGTTATTTTTATTATTTTTTTTAGTCAATCTTCGGTCTGTCCAATGATTGTAAACAGTCTTTAGGTCTGTCAGACTGGAGATATTTTAGCGGTAAAGTGACCAAAATAATTTAAGACCCATCAAATCTGAATTTAAGTCTTTTTATGGATCTGCAGACACCCTGTTTTATGCCCAAAAACAGTGCTCACTTCTATAATGGTTATAAAGATGCAAAACCATGCGCCCAAACATGCTGCACACCCTTCAAATTCAGCTCACTATGATTTGAGACACAACCGGGAGACAGTTCAGGAATCACGTGGTAAACTAAGATTAACGGTCAAGTTTAGATGAGTAAATATAGTTTGGATCAATTAATTATTAGTAAACGATTGAGAAATAATGTTCAGATGCAATATGATTCTGTTTTAAAGCTCCAGACTGAATTAAGTTAAGCCTTATCTAAAGCTCCGCTGCAGTTAGATAGCATTAAGGAAATAAATACTCGCCGTCAAATCTGTCTTGATGAAGAAATTCAAGCAAACATGCGGGGATTAAATAAAAAGACAGATAAACACAACTGGATCATTTGTTTTCCTCAACGCTAGCGTTAGCGCTGGTCTGGGCGCGGAGGAAATACGTCACACGAGTCTATGGTCCTTCTTCAGCGAAGGCGCAGGAAAATGAGATCGTGTTTAGGTCCCCGTTTCTCTTCATAAAACAAACAATCTAAATTTAAAATCCCAATCACTTCTAAAGAAAATGCTGTAGTTATGGATGCCATTCCCTCTGGGTTAAAAATGCTTTGTAAAAATACATATCCCCAATCTCTGTCTCTGCAGTCTTTAGATCCTGTTGACACTGCTGTTGGTCGAGTTTGTTTTTATTCCTCTGTTAAACACAATAACCAGCAGGTTCGGGCCCTTTTTCAAAGGGATGTTGTCTCTAGACCCCCTGTTGTAACTTTCTGGAATGGCTATGTTGATGGTTTAATATGGCATAAAATCTGGAAACTACCTCATAAATATTTAATCACAAATAAAATTAATTTCTTTCAAACTCATTTATAAATTGTACCTCACTATTTCCTTGTAAACAGATTTAACTGTGATATTGATACACTATGTACATTTTGTGGTCTACATACAGAAACATTTTTTCATTTATTTTGGAGTTGTCCTTATTTAACCAAATTTTGGTCAGACTTCTGCTCATTTGTTAGAGATCATATCATACCCAGCTTTCAACTTTGTTTTGAAAATATTTTGTTTGGTTTTTGCACTTATGAATTGTCTTTCCATAAGGAATATTATCTGATTAACTTGTTACTTTTGCTGGCAAAGTTTAGTATACATAAAGGAAAGTTTGGCAATTATAAACCATTGTTTCTCATTGTGAAATCAGAAGTAAAGCAATACCTAAAATCTGTTTGCAGTGTAATAAACAAGAAAGCTGTTAAGTGTATTAATGTATGTCAACATTTCCATGTTTTCATGTAATTTTTTAATTTTTTTTTTATTCTTTTTTTTCTCTATTTCATTGTAATTTTGTATTTTTTTGCTTTGTTTTTGTATGCTCACTGCTCACTCCCTGGCTACTGTAAATTGTTGAATTGAACAAGTCAATAAAAAAATAAAATAAAATAAAACAAACAACCGGAAAAACACCTCCAAATCACTATTGATCGATTGATTGACCAATTTGTATTATTCACTGTGTTACAGAGAATAATAATAATAATAATTATTATTATTATTATTATTATTTAGACCACACTACAAACTAAAGTTATCATATTAACCTTTTCACATACCCTACTAACCCTAATGAACCATCTGTGGGCTATTATCTAGGCATATGACTAATAAAAAGAATTTGAAACTCCTTTCACAACTATCT
Organism: Cirrhinus molitorella; assembly: GCA_033026305.1. NCBI lineage: Eukaryota > Metazoa > Chordata > Actinopteri > Cypriniformes > Cyprinidae > Cirrhinus > Cirrhinus molitorella. Next base: position 226,895 of record CM065123.1, on the reverse strand, counting down.
CTCGAATTTTTGTTGAAAAGCAATTCATTCAATTGAAAAATGCTAAATGTCAAGCTCTTATGGCATGGACTCTGGCACAGAAACATAATTTCTCACTGAGGTACTATATTTGGAACAACAAAGACTTAATATACAAAAATAAATCTTTATTTTTTATTGTAGTTGGCCAGCTCCTAAAAATAAGTTTTATTAACAAATAAGGAATTTTTGAAAAATAAGTTTCTTGCAGAAGTGCATCGCAGGAAAAATATTAGAATTTTGCAGAGATCAAGAGTAAAATATTTATTGGTAATACAAATATTACACAAAATAGAATCTCAAATAAATATATTAGGAGTATACTTAATAACATTACTTATGAAAATATAAGTAATGCAAAATAAAAGCAGCATTGCAATTAAATGATTAGATATGGCCATGGAAAATATGTATTGTAGAATCATTGCTTTTGCTCTGTTCCATTTAAATTTAGCATTTCTTCATTTTTGTTTGCAAAACTTCTTTTCGTCTTACAATACTACATTTTCTTTTGCGATTCTTTATTTTTGCTTGCAAAACTTATCTTCTTCTTGCAACAGTTAATTTTATTTAGCAATTATTTCTTTTTGTTTGCAGAACCCACTAATTTTTTCAATACTTTGTTTGTCAAACTTAATTTTCTTTTGCAATACTTCAATTCTTTTGTAAGTTTATGTGGCCCTGTTTTGCTTCCGCAGGACAGACACAAAGCTCACGGTTTTCATATAAAATATCTTCAATTGTGTTCCGAAGACAAGTTAAGCTTTTATGGGTTTGGAACAACATTTTCATTTTGGGGTGAAGTAACCCTTTAAGAACTGAATTAGGCTTGTTTTTCCTCGACAGCAGGGGGCGCTATAGTCTAGCAATGCTCCATGACTTTGACTCAAACTGAGAGAATACAGATCAGCTAGAAAAAGTAGTTCAGCAGAACATTTACCCTACACCTGAAACAGGTATCAGACTGATTACAATCATAGTTTATTAGATGTACAAAAGTCATTTCATGTTGTTATAGGGCTACTTTCCCCCTTTTAAAGATATATGGAGGGCAAAACAGACTCGATGGAGACTTTAGAGGGAACTATGATGAAGAATAACTTTCATTGACCTCTGTCATCCTCCATATTGAATACATTCTAAGCGGTGATGGGTGTAACTAGTCACTAAGTAATTCATTTAATTGCTTTTCCCTTGAAAAAGTAAAGTAAGGGATTACTCTTTTTTTTTTTCTTTTTGTAATTTAATTACTGTCCCTGCTGGAAAAACCTGGTCAGCAGGCTGGTTTTAGAAGGTTTTGGCTTGGAGACCAGACCAGCCAAACAGTTTAGGCTGGTTTTAACTGTTTGTTGTTGTTGTTTGTTTGTGTTTTTTTGTTTTTTAGCAGGGCTTACTTCTTATCAGTGTTGGGGGTAATGCCAGTTACGTAATAATATGACTTTTTTCAAGTAGCTATTAAAGTAACGCATTACTTTTAATTTCCAAGAAAATATCTGAGTTACTTTTTCAAAAAATAACGCCAGTTACTTTTTGTTTCCTTTATGTATTTAACCCCATTTTATTAACCAATGACTTTGCTGCTGACCTTTGATCCAATTCAACCGTACACTGCAAAAATACTGTTCTTACTTACATTTTTTGTCTTGTTTCCAGCCAAAATATCAAAAAATTCTTAAATCAAGAAGGATTTTCTAGACAAGTAACAATTATTGTCTTGTTTTTTCTGAAAACAAGTCAAAATTAAGTGAGTTTTTGCTTAGAACAAGCAAAATAATCTGCCAATGAGGTAAGCAAAAAAAAAAAAAAAAAAAATTATTTCAAACAGAAAACAAGATTATTTTGCTTACCCCATTTGGGAGATTATTTTGCTTGTTTCAAGCAAAAACACTTAATTTTGACTTGTTTTCAGAAAAAAAACAAGACAATAATTTTTACTTGTCTAGAAAATCCTTCTTGATTTAAGAATTTTTAAGATATTTTGTCTGGAAACAAGACAAAAAAGTCTAAGTAAGAAAAGCATTTTGTGCAGTGTACTAATAAACAAAACTTACTTTAGATGAACTAACGTGTGTTTTTTTTTCATTGCTGAAGAGTGTTGAACTTTCTTTTCCTACAGTTCTGCTGTACAGACGTCAATTTAATTTTCCTTCAGCCTTAGCCTTATTCACTTCATTTCATTTTGGTGTGAAAGGGCTTTTATTTGCTAAGAATCAAACATTTTTATATTAAAAACAAACAAGCAAGCCCTGCCCAGATTTAAAAAGTAACGCAAAAGTAACGTAAAGTAACTAAGTAACGTAATTAGTTACTTTTTTAGGGAGTAACATAATATTGTAATGCATTACTTTTAAAAGTAGCTTTCCCCAACACTGCTTCTTATGTAATTGGACTTACTGTATATACACTGTATAACATTTACATGCAATACAAAAGTGGATTTTACATGAAAAATTCAGAGTCTAACCTTAAAATGCATGCTTTTTATGTACCTTTCTCACTTTAAATACTTTGGGGAGTTAATAAGAATATTGGTAACACTTTAGTGTCCCATCCTCACTATAAACCAGTTGGTGATTTGCCTGAATATTACTGTGATATTTGCTGTAAAAGGACATATTAATGTCTTATTCTTCAAGACCTCATTCTAAATCCTCAATCCTAACCAATTCCTAAATGTTTACTCCACCCCAAAATGAAATGTTGTCATTAATCACTTGTCGCTCCAAACTTGTCTTCGGAAACAGAATAGTTTTTGCAGAGAGGAATTTGTACAGTTGAAGATCTAATTAGTAACTAGTAATTCATGATTTTCTTACAGTAACTTACCCAACACAGATTCTTACATCATCTCACATCTGCTGTCTTTTGCTTTTTAAAGTTCCTGTTTAAGGGTTAAAAATCATTTAGTTTCACTAAATAAACATGATGGAAGTAGACTCTACACACCATGCTTTAAATCACATACCAAACAAAAGCACTGTTATTACGCAAGCATAGAATAAAGGAATGAAATGAAAGCACAGAGATAGGGGAAGTTTTCCTTTATGGAACAAGGATATCCGTTTACTGATGCAAGCTGAAGTATATTAGGCCTGTTGTGGAGGAAGACTAAAGCTTCTTCTTAGACAAAACATGTTTTATATCAGCATATTACTGCAGCTGCTTGAATCAGGTGAGTTTTTGAGTATTTTTTATTTATTTGTAGATGATGTTATTGACTACATAGACTGAAGAAGCACTGGTTCTCAATCTTTTTGACTCTATGATAATATTCGCTGTGTATAAGGCAAAGATATTTCTGCTGTCATGACAGAACTGCTTGTTTTCAAACTTTTTTATACATATTATTTAAGAATTTTTAAATATATATATATATATATATATATATATATATATATATTAAATATATGAAAAAGTGAAATAGTTAAATAATACAGATGAAATAAAATAATTATAAATAATAAAAATGAAACTATTAAAACTGAAATGTTTTCAGGGCTCACGCTGACTAAAGAATTGATATGTTGTTTTCAGTTGTTCCTGATTATGGGATAAAGTTTCTGCTCAATAATATCATTTAGCTCAATTTGAAATATTTAGCTTGTTAAAAATAATAATAATAATAATAATAATTAAATAAAAAATAGTCTTTTCATGTCTGGATTTCACACTTTTAAAATGACCAGGAAATTATAATTGCTAAAAGAAAATAAGAGAAGAATATCTTTATTTGTAGCTTATTTTGAAGCTTGTATTACATTTTAAATTATTTTAAGTCATTTTGTAGCCAGTGTGCTGTACACTTTTTGTCACTTATAGTTTATTAGAATCTATATTTTAAGTCTAGACTCCAAAAAAACAACAATGAGCAATGGTGACTAATTGAAACCTCAACAAATCCATTTGTGTGTTTAGCGGCTGCGGCTTCATTTTCAGTTTCATACCAACCCAGAAGCATATGTGCATTCGAGAGATCATCTGTGGACTTCAGCTGCAGGTTCGATTATTCGTCTTATCACAGAGATATAACAACAAAATGGTTCAAGCCAGAGGCTCATCAGAAACAAGACGGAACCCAGGTGGGAATATCTGTGTATCATTCAAAAGCAGCAGAGATTCACCAGCTGTATAAGAACAGAACAACTTACGCAAAACAAGACAACAACTGCTCCCTGCGGTTACATAATGTCTCCAAAAGCGACATCGGAAAGTATTTCTTTCGCATTGAAACAAATTCCTATTATGAAAAATACACTGGACCGGGTGGCATACACCTCAATGTAGCAGGTAAATAAAAGGCCATATTTGTTTAATGACAAAAATGAAATATCAGCATACACTCTTTTTATAATTGAAATAACCTTTTTCCACTATAAAGAACCTTTTGAGCAACAGAAAGATATAAGGTTCTTCATGGAACCGTCAATGCCATTAAATGATGGACGCAGCAGGTTTCTGGTTACAGAAGTTGGGGAAAACTAATTGGGGACAAACAATTTATTAATTTGGAACTATTGATTAATTTCCTCAAACTAAAATTGTTTAAAGTTTCTTTTTGAATTATTGATATATTGCTTTCGCCTTTGGTTCTGTAAAGTTGCTTTGACACAATCTGTATTGTAAAAAGCGCTATATAAATAAAGCTGACAGTTCATTCATCTCCACCTTTCTGAACAGTTCTTCCTTTTAGAGTAACAGTGAAAACACAGACGGCGAATGAACACATCTATGAAGGAGACTCTGTGACTCTGACATGCAGCACAGAAAACTGCACCCCAAAACAACAGCCGTTCGTCTGGTTTAAAAACCAGCGTCTGATTCCAGAAGCCACTGACAATGTGCTGCCAATCGATTCTGTCTCTCACAGTGATTTTGGCAACTACTCCTGCGCTCTGAAGAACAGCGGCACAACATCCGCAGACGAAATATTGCTTGACGTAAGATGTACGTTCACATGGATATCTGTCATTTAAAGCACATTGTGGCATTTAAAGCACCAGAAACTAATTAAGCAGCACAAGAGTTTTTGACATTGATAGTAATAAGAAATGTTTCTTGAGTAGCTCATTTCTGAAGGATTATGTGACACTGAAGACTGGATTAAAGACAGCTACATTTTAAAATACATTCAAATAGAAAATATTTTAAAGTCTAATGTGCTTCATACAGTTGAAACGTTTACATACACCTGGCAGACTCTATAAGACTCCACAAGAGAAAATAATAGTTGAATTTTTTAAATGACCCTGTTCAAAAGTTTACATCCCCTTGATTCTTAATACTGTGTTGTTCCTGAATGTGTTTACTGATAGTTGTTCATAAGTTCATTCATTGTCCTGAACAGTTAAACTGCCTGCTGTTCTTCAGAAAAACCCTTCAGCTCACACAAATTCAGTTTTTTCAGCATAAGATCCATACAACTCAGGGACTCATATGCAACTATTACAGAAGCTTCAAAACACAATGCATTAAGAGCCGGGGGTGAAAACTTTTTGAATTTGAAGATCAGGGTAAATGTAAGTTACGTTATCTTCTAGGAAACAATTAAGTGGCTTCTGAAGGGCAGTACTAAATGACAAAAGTATGATATTAAGGCAAAATAAGAAAAATGCACACTTTTTTAAAAAGTTTTCAACCCCGGCTCTTAATGCATGTTTTGTCCTTCTGGAGCATCAGTGAGTGTTTGAAGCTTCTGTAATAGTTGCATATGAGTCTCTCAGTTGTCCTCAGTGTGAAAAGATGATCACAAAATCATACAGTCATTGCTGGAAAGGGTTCAAATACACAAAAATGCTGGAAAACCAAAGAATTTGTGAAGAACAGTGGATAGTTTAACCGTTCAGGACAAACAAGGGTCTCATGAACAACTATCACTAAAGAAAAACACAGCTGTGGATCATTCAGGGAACAACACAGTATTAAGAATCAAGGGGATGTAAACATTTGAACAGGGTCATTTTTTTTTATAAATTTGGCTATTTTCTCTTGTGGACTATATGTTAATGTCATTTATGTGAAATATCTTATTGAGGTCAGTACTAAATAAAAAAAAACATGCATTTGATCCCCCTTATTTAGCAGATTCTGCAATTCTGTAAATGTTTGATTCAGCTGTATATGCATGTCTATTAGAGCATTAACGTCACACAGAGATGCTGTGTGAATGTAAATTGCTACAGACCTGTGTGTTAAATAATCTTCTGTAAAGTCTCTAAATGAGGAAACTAGTGATTTCAGGAGATTTCACTAAAATGCACTCACAGTTTTTGATGCAACCTTTTTTTGCAACTGCATCCGTTTGACCCTGCTGCTTCTGCCCACAGATAGACCAAAGAATGTTGAAATAGTGGTTTTGCCATCTGCAAAGATACAGGAAGAAAGCTCACTGACTTTGATCTGCATGAGCAACGCCAATCCTGCAGTGACCAACTACACCTGGTTTCTGATCAGAGAAGCAAACGTCTCTTATATAGGATCTGATCGTGAATTCTCCATCAGATCTGCCAGTCAGAGCGATGAAGGACAGTACTTCTGCATTGCTGAAAATAACATGGGTTCTAGTAACTCTACAGTCATAGCACTGAAAGTCGAAGGTAATCGAGAATATTTCATCCACAAGGAAAGAAAGGCTAAGGTTGTGTTTAAAAAGTGTTGGAAAATGAGGTTACTGCTAAGTAAACAGTGTGCAGTATATATGTCCAGCAGTGTATGAAAAATGTCATTTCAGTGGCATCTTCCCATTTTTAGTTCAACTTTAAGTTAAAAACCCAAACAAACATCATTATACTGCACATTCTGGGATATTGCATGCATACAGAAAACTTGCATAAGACACAGTAAAACAAATTGTGTTATTCTGAGCAATGTGTAACCAAATGCATTATTTTATTGTTTGTTTCTTTAGTGCCTAGGTCTCGAAATTTCTCGCTGATTGCAGTAGCTGTGCTTCTGTTTCTAATGGCTGTACTGTTAGTCGTGTTCGGCGTCATTATAAGGTGAGTGGATGCACATGTGATAATATCCTGCTGAAATGCTGAGGGAACATTAAGTTCATACGTGTTAAATGTAAACTGATTGCATGAGTTTGTACTTTGTGGAAATGACTGTACACATTACACAAGACCTCGATCACTTCCCCATCATCAGTCTTGCATTGCTATGATTACGTTAATCGGTGCACCAGTCAACGCATGCCATTAGTTCAGGCAACGTATTGCACGACTAACCGATTCACAAATTCAAAACTGTTGTCTAAAGTGTTGTATTCTGCACACATGAAAACAATGCACACATTAGACACCACATTGAATATAGCAAGGATGAAAATGAGACTGGATTTAGAGTCTTTACAATGACACGCAGTGCATAAAGAGCATAGATTATGCCATTTTTTCACAACGTTTTGTCAAGTGAAAAGTTTTTTGGAAAGACATTTCTTCAGCTGAACAATTAGTATGTTGTTTGCCAACAGTACAATTCATTCAACGCATTTATTTGAACACAGCCTTGTTTTCATTCACGTCCAAAATTAAAAACGTTCAAGAAACAGATAATTGGGTTATGATTACAAAGTGATGCATCTATAAAGCTATATCTGTTCATCTTTTCAGGAGAAAACAGTTCACATCAAAGAAGCAGTCCACAGAACAGGTATTAAACACATGGAAAGTTCATTAAGAAAAAAAAATAATTTTTTTAATCTTATTAAAAAAAAAAAATTGAAAAGTTTTGAAATATGTTTTGGCTCTATAATGGATGATGTTTGCAAGTAATAAACATTGTGGCCAAATTTGATATTTTTAACTATATATTTACCCCCTGATAGCACATGTACATCTCTGAGATGCCTATTTAACATCTGCGAGACGTAGTTTGCACATCTGCAATACGTCTATAAATAAAATAAATAGACGTCTATTAGATGTCTTTAAGATGTTTGTGATTTAGAATGGATGTAAAACTGATATCTTACAGATGTCTGCCAGACGTTTGTACACAGCAGATGCTTTCCAGATCAAGAGATCTTTAACAGACATCTTGCAGACGTATGTGTGCTATCTGGGTCAAGACAATCACACCTGAGAAAAGAAAATTATAAAGCATTATGCAGCTAAGCATTTGCAATTCAATATGAATCAATATGTAAACCACCATTTGCAGCAGATGGCGCTGTGTGTGCACTTGGATGGGTCAGATTCTTTGTATGGGTTACCACTTTTTTATTCTGAGATTCTCACATCATCTACTAAAAAAGTAAAGAAAATTAAATAAATAACAAAAAATGATACAACAATACCATTATGATTTTTGTTCTGTTAAAACATATATGCTAACATGTGACACTGCATCAGTATTTTGCATCAATATATATTTAGCAAATATTCTGAGTGGAATGACTTTATGCCATAGGCACAAAGTGAAAATCATTTGATTTGCTGCTAAGTGAAAGTTGATTTTTCTCTCTAATCAGACACCTGCAGTCACTGTGACAGAGGAGATCTATGAGAACCTGAGAAAATCATCAGAGTTTGAGGAAAACCACACCACATGTGTGACATATGCAGATCTAAGGCTTCCTCCATCCACCTCAGACAGGTAATCAATAAAATGTCATGATGATTATTTGAGGGGGAAATTCATGAAATCAGGGCTGCCAACGTTTGAGTTCAAATGTGAATGAGAGTTTCCACAGCGGGTTGGTGCGGAAAAAAAATGTAAAAGTCATGATATACTGTTTTTTTGCATACTCAAAATTGGCTCTGCATTTAAGCCATCCAAGTGCACACACACAGCAGTGAGAAGTGAACACACACACACACACACACACACACACACACACACACACAGAGTGCTGTTTACCACAAACCCCACCTTCAGTTCCTGCTGGTGCAAGAATCAAACCAGCGACCTTCAGGTTACAATCCTGACTCTCTAACCATTAGGTTAATAAAAGATAATAATAATAAATAAATAAATACATACCTCAGCAGAGTTCAGTCTGGCATCTGGACATAGTAATTAATTTATTATAAAGTTCTGCAAAATAACTGTTGCAGTGCTGCAAAACTATTCACTTCTCACCACAACAATAGCATTGAACAGTGAGAAAATGGCAAGATCATTACTTTTAGGAATAACTGCAACCACATTTAAAAAACATAAAAAATTAACATTCAAACATTTTTATTAAAGTATTGCGAAAAACACCTTTAAAGTTGTCCAAATGAAGTTTTTATCAATGTATATTACTAATAAGTAATTAAGTTTTAATATATTTACAGCAGGAAATTTACTAAATATCTTCATGGAACATGATCTTTAGTTAATATTCTCGTGATTTTTGGCATAAAAGAAAAATCAATAATTTGGACCCATGCAATGTATTGTTGGCTATTGCTACAAATATAACCCCAGCGACTTAAGACTGGTTTTGAGCTCCAGGGTCACAAATTAGATTTTTCTCCCATTCATTGTTCTAGTCATCAATATGTCAATCATTGCAATTTCGAAAACTGAATCCCACTTTTATACGAGGGCTTTCTATCTTTCGTTTTGCTTTTGTTAGAGGATGCTTAGCACTGTGTGAGAAAACTGTCATGTGAGTGTGAGTGAGTTTCTTGACATATTTCCTGAAGAGATTGAAGAAACATCAACAGACTTCTCTCTATTTTTGTAAAGAGCCGATATCTTATACAGCTCTGGAAGAAGAGAGACCACTACAAAATGATCAGTTTCTCTGGTTTTACTGTTTATATGTTTGAGTAAAACTAACATTTGTGTTTGATTCTATAAACTACTGACAACATTTCTCCCGAATATAGTCATTTAGAGCATTTATTTGCAGAAAATAACAAAGAAGATGCAGTGTTTTCAGGTCCATCTCTGGTTAATAGTTATTATTTGATTCTAAGGTACTGTTTTTGCCATCCATCTGGTCCCATTGCAAGTGCTTATAAACACTTCTTTTGTTTTGTAGACCACGTTCCAACAGTCAAGAGGACAACATTGTGATCTACAGCCTTCTTAGTTGCGAAGACTGAATGAATCTTAGCACTGTGAATAATGAGCTTTAGCAAGCAGCTGTTGTATATATTTCTCTTTTTATTCAAAAGAATCAAATAGTTGTAAATACTTTTACACTGAGTACAAAATTACTAAAGGGTCACACATTACAAGCATTAAAGAAATAATTTATACAATGTACAGTGAAGATCAAAAATGATTAAGAAATCTATGTACATCTTTTTGCATGCATCTGTATTTACATCCACATTTAACAACACTTGACTAAAACATTCAACCATGGTGCATTGATGTAACTATGATATATGATGCTGAAACAAATAAAATGCAAAGCAATACCTATATTAACTCAAATGCTTCTTATCTTTACAAAAGGCATTGTTCACATTAAACTGAGAAATCATATCCTTTTCCTTTTCTTTCTACAAGCTACAAGCGTATGTTAAACGCGCAATAAATTAACACTAGTGATGCCCTGATATGATATTATGCTCCCATTATGTCAGTAATAGTGTACTTTAACATGTCAACATCATATTCTGCTTTTATCTGCTCACTGTTGAACGTAAATTCAGCTCAAGCAGCATTTGTCATGTACAATATTTACAGTTCTGGATCACACTCATAATACTCCTCTACAGCCTTCCATCCTCTAAATACATTTCCATGCAGCACAATCAAAACTGAATAACAATTATTCACCCCGGAGAGATCCTCACTGATGTGAACAACCAGGAACTTAGAGCTGCTTGTTCTCTCCATGGGCACACCATTGATGGACAGAGGAGCATGCTGAGTGTGCGCTCTCCTGGAGTCAACAACACTCTCCTTCGTCTTCTCCACATTCAGAATCAGAATCAGGAAGAGCTTTATTGCCAAGCTTGCCCATACAAGGAATTTGTTTTTGTGACATTTGCTTCCAGTATACAATGACAACAACAACAACAACAACAACAACAACAACACAGTCAATAAAAAATAAAAATAAGATGAGAATAAAAAATACACATATGTAAATATAAATAGACAAAAATATATGCAAAAATAAATTAAGAAATAAGTTGCATGTACATTTGTGCTATTGATGATTGATGAAAGTTATTGCATATATTTTTATTGCACAATGAGGTGAACATTTAGTTCTGTTCATAAGGTGGATTGCCTGGGGAAAGAAACTGTTCTTGTGCCTGGTTGTCCTGGTATTTGGGGCTCTGTTCAAAGAGGGAATGGCTTGGATGTGAGGGATCCAGAATGATTTTCTGAGCTCTTTTCCTCACTCTGGATGTATACAGTTCTTGAAGGGTGAGCATGGGAGCACCAATGATCCTCTCTGCAGTCCGAACCATTCCCTGTAATCTTCTGATGTCTGATTTTGTAGCTGAGACAAACCAGATTGAGACTGTTGCCACTGCACCACACTGCCAGGCGGCTCACCTCGCTCCTGTAGTCTGTCTCATCTCTGCTGCTAATGAGACCCACCACAGTCATGTCATCCACAAACTGGTTGGAGATGCGAGACGGTGCGCAGTCGTGGGTCATCAGAGTGAAGAGTAGGGGGCTCAACACACATCCCTGTGGAGCCCCTGTGTTTAGAGTGATGGTGTTGGATGTATTACTGCCGACCCGTGCCGTTTATGGTCTTCCGGTCAGGAAATCCAACAGCCAGTTACACAGTGAGGTGTTGGGCCCCAGCTGGGCTAGTTTTTGAATGAGCTGTTGGGGGATGATAGTGCTGAATGCTGAACTGAAGTCTATGAACAGCATTTGGACATAGGAGACTTGTCCAGATGTGTGAGTGCAGTGGAGATGGGTAGGACAGACTTGATGTGCTGCATGATTAGCCGTTTAAAGCACTTCATGAGGATGGGAGTAAGTGCAACTCGACGGTAGTCGTTAAAACAGGAGGGAGATGACTTTTTTGGGACTGGAATGAGGGTGGTGGTTTTGAAACATGTGGGGATGACAGCATGGTTGAGAGAGATGCCTGTGAAGACATCAGTGAGTTCCACTGCACAGTCTCTCAATACACGACCAGGAATGTTGTCGGGAGCTTTGCGTGCGTTGATCCTGCTGAGGGATCTCCTCACACTGGGTTGACGATTTCCAGCCCAAAAGCTCACCAAAACCTGCCCACTTCAACAAAAATCAGCCCAAAATTTTAACTGCCAAAATAATGTGATAGAATTGTATTGCCATGCCAATCAAGGTTGATAAAGACCATTTTTATCTTTTTTAAAAAATAATGACAAAATGAAATAAAAATAATCCGTTTCACAGGAATATGGATCAAAACAGGGCAAATACATTAAAAGGAGTCCGAAAATATGCTGAAAATGTCCAGGAATCTTATCAAAGTGGCAATCAAGAATTAAACCGATGACTTTAGCCAACAGTACAATGTCCACAGTAAAAATAAGCAATTTTATGTGCAAAAAGCACAAAAGGTGATCAAAAAGCAATGTAATTTAGCTGGCATTTACTCTTGTTCATGTATAGATCACGACAGCCAGAAATGTGTTATTCATTGATGCATGATAATCGAACAGCAAAAATACCTTTGTCTTGTGCGTTATCGGACAGAAACACATTTTATAGCATAATGTAGAACTTTGCACAGCCAAAACTGTTCAGTCCAGCAGCTGTCAATGCCAAAACCAGAGTCTGGACGCTTTAAAAGATGTTCAGATACAGCACAGCATCGTATACTATAGTCCCATATTCAGTTTTGATTTCTAATCAACTGTTCTCTTATTTCAGTTACAATTATATTTTGAAGCCTTCTATTCATCTCTCACCAAGTGTAATCCACGTTGTGAGATTTGAGTCACTTAGAGTTTTTATCATGTAACTTATATTTAGGCCACTTTGCCATCGCAATCACTTAAATAAAACAAATGAATTCATCTATAGCTGCACATTCAAAATCTTGCCCTTTCTAGCGCCAAAACCCCATCACTCACAAATCATCATCTCACCAACATAAAAGATGGGAAATTGATTGACAGGTCTCTGTTAATGTCACGCTCATACAAAGAAGGACTGAAGCAGAGAATGCAGTTTGTGACTTTATTTACAGGTGAACATCAAAACAGAGCAACAACGAGGGTAAGTGCAGGTTCTCTTCAACACAGGTCAACTAGGACGGATACAGTCCATTAGGTGAGTGAGAGTTCAAAAGTAAACAGTTCGAAAGCATAAGAATGACTTCCCTCAATGTTCCTTTCCCTTTCTCCTCAGAGTCCAATGAGCAGTCCATCCATGAGATGAAATATCCTGAGTGAGTGAGAATAATCCTTGCAACGTCAATACTGGCCGGTGAGTGACTGAATGAGGTGAGTATATATAGTGTGTGGGTGATTGTTTGGCACAGGTGCAGTGAATCTAGTAATCAGGTGCTGGGGCTAAGGGATTGTGTGGATGGTGTGGTTTCTGGTTCTGAAGTGTCCATGACAGGTGAAACTGTGACAGTTAAACTGAACCATGGGTTGTATTAAGGAAAAAAAAAAGAGTTGATGACTGCACTACACATTATTTTACGGTGATACTTTGAGCTCAGACATATTAAAATAACATGACCCGAATAATAAAAGTGAAGAAAAAGCAGCTGATTGGGCGGTTTTCATTTTTTAAAAGCGAGCGAGAAAGGTGTTCAGCCCGTTCAGCAGGGAGATGTGGAGTGGTGGAGGCCTGTAGTCTGTGATGGAACCTCCCGCCACAGGCTCCGTGTTACTCTGCTGTCATTGAAGCGATGGGCTATACCTCTGGAGTACTGTCTCTTAGCCTGTCTGATGCCACGAAACAGGTTTCGCCCCAGGTGTCCTCAGGCCCACCTCATCTCCAGCTCTGAAGGCAACGTTCTGAGCCTTCAGAAGGCTGTAGACCCCCCCTGTGAGCCACGGCTTCTGATTGGCTCGGACAGTGATGGTTTTGGTGACGGTTACATCTTCAGTGCATTTGGTGATGTAGGCTGTAACGGTCTCTGTGTACTCCTGGAGGTCAATGGTGTTGTTGTGTGTGGCAGCCTGCTTAAACTTGCTCCAGTCTGTGGTACTGAAACAGTCCTGTAAAGCCTTTGAAGACCCTTCAGACCACACTTGTATCCATTCACGAACCGGTTTGGTGACTTTAAGGAGCGGTCTGTAAGCAGGCATTAGCATGACAGTAATGTGGTCTGAGGCACCGAGATGGGGCAGGGGAAAAGCCTCGTAAGCTCCTCTCTGGGTGGTGTAAACAAGGTCCAGTGTGTTATTTCCCCGTGTTGGAAAGTCTATGTGTTGCTTAGGAAACACACTCTTTAGGTCTGCATGGTTGAAATCCCCAGCCAGGATGAGAAAAGCATCTGGGTGGGCTGTCTGCTGCTCACTGATGTGCTGGGACAGTCATTTAGTGCCTCACTCCTGTTGTTGCCGTTGGAGCTGGGAGGACATTTTGGTTGAAATATTTCTTTAAAGAACTATATGCAATCACCATAAACTAACATTAGGTGCAAACAATGGCTCTTTGTAGAAAAACTAGGACAGAAAAGAACAGTCCACCAAACCCTAAGGGTTTTAACAGTTTAATTTAGCTCAAATGAAATCATTTAAGAATCACTGTTTTACGTTTAGTCAGAGTCGGCCAGCGATTTTCTGAAGGAGCTGTATAACTTCAACTCTGCATTGGATATTAATATCCATTAATATTTATTAGCAAGGTAACAAGATCTGCAGATTAAGACATTAACTTGTAAGCACAAAACACAAGATAGTTCTCTTTTCATTACAAATAAGGTTTATTAGATAAATAAACTAATCTAACATATAAACACAGTTTGCAGAAAGAGAGAAAGTGAGGAAAGGATGAGTTTAGAAGAGTGTAAATATGAAATTCCCAAATTTATAGCAATATGCAATTGCTTATACCTGAACAACCATCAATCATTTAATCAACCCTCGAGTTTCTCAATGAGTCTATTAAACTTCATATTAATTAATGCACCAGTTCAGAATCTGGAGGATATACTTGTGTCGCTTTTTGTGTTAAGGAGTTCCCTTTGATGATGGCGCAAAAAGAGGTTTCCCTAGGTCGTTGGAAGTTCGGAGGTCGTTGGAAGTTCGGAGGTTGTTCGGTGTGATGTCTTGGGCGTTGGCTGGAGATTATGCAGAGTCGTGAGCTGTTTGAAGTTCAGACGGGCACAGACATTTTGGTTACAGCTTGCAGCAAAACTTAACTAGCACACGAAACTCTCAACGGAAAGAAAGAAAAGAAACTAATGTAAAAAAACTAGACTGGTTTTCTTCATCGTTCATTAGCAACAGGCGTGCAGTTGCCAAAAGCATAGCTAGAAGCCACACAACTGGCGACGAAGAGCAGCAAAAAGATGAGAGCAAAAAGAGAAGAGGCAAACAGGGCTTTTGGACACATCCCAAATGGTCGATTGAACATTGTACCTAAATCAACATATTATCTTGTCAGTCACATGGTCTAAATTTTACTGCTCCTGCAAAGTAAAATTGAAAGTGATTTCTATAACAACAATATAGTACATTTTACGAAGGACTGATCAATAAAAATGTTCAAAGCATGAATTTTCAAACTCATACATACCAAATACAAATATTAACTCTTAAATGATTCACTAGTTACTTACAGACATACTCAATGAATAAAACAGACATGATAGACATATGTGTTGGTTACATAAATGATAGGGTTGGCAATGGACTGATATTCATTTGACATTCATGTCTTTTTAATGCACCATTTTGGTGCATATATATGAAAAAAGATAGTCTGTGATACTGTTCGATACCATTCTGTGAGGACAAAGAGGTCAGAAGGTTATAGAAGGAATCTCGCTGGTCCTGGTCTTTTAAGATGGGGGAAGGCAGGAAGTCTTTAGCTCATGATTCTCTCATGTGAGGACCACGATGTGCTGTGTCTTGGACTATTAATCTTGGTTACACTTTCCTTCCTTAGGATTATCAATGTGTTATTTTGTGTTAATGTTGTGAGCTCCCAGTTAGTTGGTTTGATCTTGCTTCAGGCTGGCGCCAAGGTTTCCTTGACATATTTACGACTGTTGTTCTGGGCCTCAGTGGAATTTGGACTCTTTAGAATGCTTCATGACTCCTAATTGAATCATCTGATTCACTGATATCTTACTGATACCATCAGCATCAAGAAGATGAAAATTACAATTCCCACCACACCTCCTTTCCCTGGGTTAGGCTTAGGGTTAGGGTTAGGCTGACTGACTGCAAGAGAAGGAGACGTGAATTTATATCACTGAATTGTGAACTATTTATGGAGCATAATGTTATTGTTCTTGCTCTGATCAATCCTACCAGGCTGTGGGACGGTGAAGTTAATCTTGGCGGCGTCGGACGAGCCGTTGTGGTTTACTGCATAAACTTCCATTTGATAGTTAGCATTGTACTGGAGATTGTTCAGCTGGATTTGGCTGGAGTTTCCAGGAATTTCTTTCTCAGTCCATTCCTCATTCTCCTTGTTCTATTCCAAACCAGTGACATTTTACATTTAGACATATATGGCTTCTACTTCACACATTTAACAAATATGAAAATACTGTACTAAGATAATGTGAGAAAGTGAGATTTCAGACTGACCCCTTTGTAGCGTACAACGTAGTGTAGGACGGGAGAGCCTCCATCTTTCAGCTGTTTAATAGGGATGGAGACCGAGTTCTTGTCCAACTTTTTCTCGCTCAGAGACAGGACGGGGCTGTCTGGTTCACCTACATCAGAGAAAGAGGAAACATCAGATAAAAGGAGCAAAGACACAGTGTAACAGCTTGAGATTAGGGCTGGGTGATACTGCTTTAAAACTTATTTACTGATTTATTTTATTTTGATGATATTTGTTGTACACTACCATTCAAAACTTTGGGGCTGGTTCATTTTTTATGCTCTAATGCTTGATATGTGACCCTGGAGCACAAAACCTTAAGTAGCACAGGTATATTTGTAGCAACAGCCAAAAATACATTGTATGGGTCAAAAATAATTTTGGATATTAAAGATATTTTGTACATTTCCTACCATAAATATATCAAGTGATTCTCTCAATATTTCGATTTTAGATTCAAATAGTTGTATCTCGAGCCAAATATTTTCTTATCGTAGCACCTGTGCAGGAAGTCAGCTGGGAAAGGGGTTATGGGAAATAAGTTTGTGATGCAGTTTAGAGTTTTGGTGATGGCTCCCTCTGGTGGTAAAAACAGGGAGCCGCAGTGGCATGATTCGTGATAGAGCGCCCCCTGACACTGAGCGGCGAAGGGGGCTGGGTGAGGGATGGTGGACCAGGTCCTTGTGAAGTGAAGAACGAGTCCTCCAGGGCGGAGCGGATACCTTCCAGGGTGGAACAGACACCCTCCAGGGCAGAACAGGAATCCTCTAAGGCGGATCCGAAGCCCACCAGGGTGGAACAAGCAGGACAGGACAGGAGCGAAGAGCAGACAGGACAGGAGCCCTCCAGGGCAGATCAGAAGCCCACCAGGACGGAGCAGAAGTCCAACAGGTTGGAGCAGTTGGAACAGGAACCCTCCAGGATGGATCAGAAGCCCACCAGGGTGAAGCAGACAGGACAAGAGCCCTCCCAGGTGTTGCAGATGAATCTGGAACATATAGCAGAGACAGACAGACACAGAGAGAGAGAGAGAGAGAGAGAGAGAGAGAGAGGTTGGAGCCCATGCTCCTGGCTTCGTTTGGCTGGATCAACAGTTTGCAGAAGGCCTCTGCAGCCGAATTGGGACAGGGCGAATCTCTTTAAAGGAACATGGGTTGCTGGGCGCTACCACCGTGCAAGGAGCAGGTGCAGCTATCCCCTTTGTACAAGGATCTGTGGGCTCAGCCACCTCCTCCAGGGATACCACCCTCAGAGGTTCTGTGGCGAGAGCTGCCAACTCTGAGGACTCATTGGTGGTTTACGCGGCACAGTGCTACTCTCATGGTGAGTGTGGCAACTGTGAAAGCCAGTTCGGGGACTGCAACTGGGACTTAACTTGCCGTAGAAACAGCGGCTGTGATTTGAGTTAGCTTGAGAGCAGTTGTTGTGACATGACCTAGTTTGGGAGCAGCTGCAGAGACGTGACTTGGTTCAGGAACTGCAACTGTGGCTTGACAGGGATTGAGAGCAGCTTTAGTGACGTGGCTTGGTTCAGGAACAATAGCTGTGATGTTGCATGGCTCTGGATTGACAGCTACTATATAACTTGACTCAGGAGGAGCAGCTGTGATGTGACTTGGCTCTGGGGCAGCAGCTGCAACGTGGCTTGACTCTGGAGGATGTCTTTGCTTGATTCAGAAAGTGTTGAAGTGTCTTGACTTGTGAAGAGTAATGGTGATGTGAATCGCTTCAGGGAGAATTATTATGTCCTGACTTGACTTAAGAAGTGTTGTCGTGGCTTGATCTGACTCTGGGAGTGCTGTAGTGACTTGACTTGTTGAAGAAAGTGTTGTCGTGTCTTGACTTGTGGTGACTTGACTTGTCTCAGGAAGTGCTACTGTGTCTTGACTTGATCCGAGGAGCGCAGTGGTAGTGTGATCTGATTTGATGTAGGCAACTCTGGCTTGACTTGAAGTGGAAACTGCTGTGGTTAGGTGAGCGTGGAATGGTGGCCGACGGGCTCGAGTGCGTTGCGGCGGCTGGCAGGATAGAGCGTGGCGTGTCAGCTGATGGTTCTGGTGTGGCCGCAATCTCGTGCATTCGCCCTGCCACATCCGCCATTTCGCGAGTGGGCTGTGCTGCCGGCTTAGTGCTAGACACAACAGGATGTCTTGTGGCACTCATCATCGTGGTGTCGCATTCCTCCTCCGTGACACCCACAGTGAATGAGGAGCCCTCGCACCACAGAGCGAAGTCCATAAAGTGCGCGAGGGATGAATGCGAACCCTCATGTCGGAGCCTTGTGGCTCATTCAGTCCATAATAAAACAAGTCTATAAACAAGATCTCATCATACAAAGGCACCTGGTAGATAAGTTCGCAGAACTGTTGAACATAGTCTTTGTTACTGTTCTACTGGAGCTGGGAGGTCAAAATAAAGTCACTGGATCCGGGGTTGGTGAAGTCTTCTGTAACGAGGGATGAGTCAGGTTGGGATCCAAATGCAACTTTAATTAACAAGCTCGTGGTACAACAGACAAGGTCAAACAGGAACAAACAGGAGAAATGTAGACTGGGATAGAGAGTGGTCAATGTCCAAGCAATGGGTTGAGGCAGGCTCATAGCAAACAAGGGTAATCCAATAGACAGTAAGATAACAATCAGAAACAGGATCGGCAACAGGAGAAAAAAAACATGGGAATAATAACGCTAGGCAGAACAAGACTTTGCGAAGTACTGTGTGAAACGGTGGATCTATTGATATTCCAACTGAAATGAGGTAAAATATCTGACAACTGTGCAGGAAGTCAGTCGGGAAAGGGGTTGTGAGACATGGAGTTTGTGATGCAGTTCAGAGTTTTGGTGATGGCTCCCTCTGGTGGTGAAAAGAGGGAGCCGCAGCGGCATGATTCGTGACATGCATGTTTTCTACACTAATTCATTAAATGAACAAGAAGATGTGAAAAGTGACTCACTGAATCAGTGATTTTGAATCACAGAAATGAATCAAACTTACCAACCCAAAGCTTTGTTACATGTACAAAAATATGTGTGATTTCTCACAAAACTAGTCATTGGCCAAATAAAAAGTATATTAAAATGATTGTACCTTTTTATCACCCAACCCCTAGTTAATCTTAAAATGCTATATTTGATGTTTTACTGTTGTCCTCTATGTTATATTAAAGTTATTAGAGTATGTCAGCCTCACACTTAAGTAATTGGCAATCCAGTGGATAAGCTCCAAAATTATTCACTATAGTATAGATGTACGAGAGCGGCGACCGACATTGATTTCAAGCTGAAAAAAACCTGAAGTAGATTTTCTGGCTTTCTGCAGCATTGAAAACATGCAGGTAAACTCTATATCACAGTAAACAATTAGGCTTGTGTTTTAGCCTATCAACTGGAGATGTGTGTGTTCAAAATTTTGGAGCAGCTGTGATGTGACTTGGCTCTGGGGCAGCAGCTGCAACGTGGCTTGACTCTGGAGGATGTCTTTGCTTGATTCAGAAAGTGTTGAAGTGTCTTGACTTGTGAAGAGTAATGGTGATGTGAATCGCTTCAGGGAGAATTATTATGTCCTGACTTGACTTAAGAAGTGTTGTCGTGGCTTGATCTGACTCTGGGAGTGCTGTAGTGACTTGACTTGTTGAAGAAAGTGTTGTCGTGTCTTGACTTGTGGTGACTTGACTTGTCTCAGGAAGTGCTACTGTGTCTTGACTTGATCCGAGGAGCGCAGTGGTAGTGTGATCTGATTTGATGTAGGCAACTCTGGCTTGACTTGAAGTGGAAACTGCTGTGGTTAGGTGAGCGTGGAATGGTGGCCGACAGGCTCGAGTGCGTTGCGGCGGCTGGCAGGATAGAGCGTGGCGTGTCAGCTGATGGTTCTGGTGTGGCCGCAATCTCGTGCATTCGCCCTGCCACATCCGCCATTTCGCGAGTGGGCTGTGCTGCCGGCTTAGTGCTAGACACAACAGGATGTCTTGTGGCACTCATCATCGTGGTGTCGCATTCCTCCTCCGTGACACCCACAGTGAATGAGGAGCCCTCGCACCACAGAGCGAAGTCCATAAAGTGCGCGAGGGATGAATGCGAACCCTCATGTCGGAGCCTTGTGGCTCATTCAGTCCATAATAAAACAAGTCTATAAACAAGATCTCATCATACAAAGGCACCTGGTAGATAAGTTCGCAGAACTGTTGAACATAGTCTTTGTTACTGTTCTACTGGAGCTGGGAGGTCAAAATAAAGTCACTGGATCCGGGGTTGGTGAAGTCTTCTGTAACGAGGGATGAGTCAGGTTGGGATCCAAATGCAACTTTAATTAACAAGCTCGTGGTACAACAGACAAGGTCAAACAGGAACAAACAGGAGAAATGTAGACTGGGATAGAGAGTGGTCAATGTCCAAGCAATGGGTTGAGGCAGGCTCATAGCAAACAAGGGTAATCCAATAGACAGTAAGATAACAATCAGAAACAGGATCGGCAACAGGAGAAAAAAAACATGGGAATAATAACGCTAGGCAGAACAAGACTTTGCGAAGTACTGTGTGAAACGGTGGATCTATTGATATTCCAACTGAAATGAGGTAAAATATCTGACAACTGTGCAGGAAGTCAGTCGGGAAAGGGGTTGTGAGACATGGAGTTTGTGATGCAGTTCAGAGTTTTGGTGATGGCTCCCTCTGGTGGTGAAAAGAGGGAGCCGCAGCGGCATGATTCGTGACATGCATGTTTTCTACACTAATTCATTAAATGAACAAGAAGATGTGAAAAGTGACTCACTGAATCAGTGATTTTGAATCACAGAAATGAATCAAACTTACCAACCCAAAGTTTTGTTACATGTACAAAAATATGTGTGATTTCTCACAAAACTAGTCATTGGCCAAATAAAAAGTATATTAAAATGATTGTACCTTTTTATCACCCAACCCCTAGTTAATCTTAAAATGCTATATTTGATGTTTTACTGTTGTCCTCTATGTTATATTAAAGTTATTAGAGTATGTCAGCCTCACACTTAAGTAATTGGCAATCCAGTGGATAAGCTCCAAAATTATTCACTATAGTATAGATGTACGAGAGCGGCGACCGACATTGATTTCAAGCTGAAAAAAACCTGAAGTAGATTTTCTGGCTTTCTGCAGCATTGAAAACATGCAGGTAAACTCTATATCACAGTAAACAATTAGGCTTGTGTTTTAGCCTATCAACTGGAGATGTGTGTGTTCAAAATTTTGGAGCAGCTGTGATGTGACTTGGCTCTGGGGCAGCAGCTGCAACGTGGCTTGACTCTGGAGGATGTCTTTGCTTGATTCAGAAAGTGTTGAAGTGTCTTGACTTGTGAAGAGTAATGGTGATGTGAATCGCTTCAGGGAGAATTATTATGTCCTGACTTGACTTAAGAAGTGTTGTCGTGGCTTGATCTGACTCTGGGAGTGCTGTAGTGACTTGACTTGTTGAAGAAAGTGTTGTCGTGTCTTGACTTGTGGTGACTTGACTTGTCTCAGGAAGTGCTACTGTGTCTTGACTTGATCCGAGGAGCGCAGTGGTAGTGTGATCTGATTTGATGTAGGCAACTCTGGCTTGACTTGAAGTGGAAACTGCTGTGGTTAGGTGAGCGTGGAATGGTGGCCGACAGGCTCGAGTGCGTTGCGGCGGCTGGCAGGATAGAGCGTGGCGTGTCAGCTGATGGTTCTGGTGTGGCCGCAATCTCGTGCATTCGCCCTGCCACATCCGCCATTTCGCGAGTGGGCTGTGCTGCCGGCTTAGTGCTAGACACAACAGGATGTCTTGTGGCACTCATCATCGTGGTGTCGCATTCCTCCTCCGTGACACCCACAGTGAATGAGGAGCCCTCGCACCACAGAGCGAAGTCCATAAAGTGCGCGAGGGATGAATGCGAACCCTCATGTCGGAGCCTTGTGGCTCATTCAGTCCATAATAAAACAAGTCTATAAACAAGATCTCATCGTACAAAGGCACCTGGTAGATAAGTTCGCAGAACTGTTGAACATAGTCTTTGTTACTGTTCTACTGGAGCTGGGAGGTCAAAATAAAGTCACTGGATCCGGGGTTGGTGAAGTCTTCTGTAACGAGGGATGAGTCAGGTTGGGATCCAAATGCAACTTTAATTAACAAGCTCGTGGTACAACAGACAAGGTCAAACAGGAACAAACAGGAGAAATGTAGACTGGGATAGAGAGTGGTCAATGTCCAAGCAATGGGTTGAGGCAGGCTCATAGCAAACAAGGGTAATCCAATAGACAGTAAGATAACAATCAGAAACAGGATCGGCAACAGGAGAAAAAAAACATGGGAATAATAACGCTAGGCAGAACAAGACTTTGCGAAGTACTGTGTGAAACGGTGGATCTATTGATATTCCAACTGAAATGAGGTAAAATATCTGACAACTGTGCAGGAAGTCAGTCGGGAAAGGGGTTGTGAGACATGGAGTTTGTGATGCAGTTCAGAGTTTTGGTGATGGCTCCCTCTGGTGGTGAAAAGAGGGAGCCGCAGCGGCATGATTCGTGACATGCATGTTTTCTACACTAATTCATTAAATGAACAAGAAGATGTGAAAAGTGACTCACTGAATCAGTGATTTTGAATCACAGAAATGAATCAAACTTACCAACCCAAAGTTTTGTTACATGTACAAAAATATGTGTGATTTCTCACAAAACTAGTCACTGGCCAAATAAAAAGTATATTAAAATGATTGTACCTTTTTATCACCCAACCCCTAGTTAATCTTAAAATGCTATATTTGATGTTTCACTGTTGTCCTCTATGTTATATTAAAGTTATTAGAGTATGTCAGCCTCACACTTAAGTAATTGGCAATCCAGTGGATAAGCTCCAAAATTATTCACTATAGTATAGATGTACGAGAGCGGCGACCGACATTGATTTCAAGCTGAAAAAAACCTGAAGTAGATTTTCTGGCTTTCTGCAGCATTGAAAACATGCAGGTAAACTCTATATCACAGTAAACAATTAGGCTTGTGTTTTAGCCTATCAACTGGAGATGTGTGTGTTCAAAATTTTGATTTACCATCTACAAGGTCATAATAAGGCAATGGACGGGCCACAGGACCAGGAGCAGGTCGTAATGCATGGAGAATGGTCATCATCAAGCAGGTGGCAGTTAGAGGAAGAATGGGCAGCAGAAGCACATCATGAACATTGGTGATGAGCAAACAGACATTGATGCATGACAAGAATGACAGCAGGACATGAAATCAACTGCAAAAATGTATTTTCATTATTTCAAAATTAATATTATGGGCAGGATATGAAGCAGATGAAATGAATAGACAGGAAAGCACTCTGCTGATACTCACGTTGAGACCGTGTGAAGATCTTCTGTTCTGTGGAGAAGTTTCCCTGGAAATGAGAGTTTTTGGCTGCAAAGCGAATGGAGTACTCTGTGTACGGCTCGAGGTCCTTGATCACCAGGGGATCTGCAAATGTAGGTGCTTTAATCACACAGTTGAACTTAAAAAACCCATTAAAACATACATCTTTTTCGGCAGAACTTGACCAATTGACACTAGCTCTTTCCTACTCTTTTCAGTTTTCTATATTTAAAAAAAAAAAAAAAAAACCCTTGCAAGACTTCGTGTTTATCTAACTGAAATTTGCCACAGCACTTATACACTGTCGCTCTCTTGTTGCTCTGATTGCTTCTATTGTAAGTCGCTTTGGATAAAAGCGTCTGCTAAATGACTAAATGTAAATGTAAATGTAAATGTAAACTAAACTCCTCTGAGTGACTTATTTACTTGGGGGCTTGACAGCGGTTTGACTCCAGGAATCTTCCGATGGTTTCTTCCACTGAAGGATGTAAAGGGCAATGGAGGAGCCTCCATCCTGCACTGAGGCAGTCTGGATGATGACAGAAGATGAAGACCCCGGGGAAACTCTGAACTTAGTGGGTGTCCCAGGCCAGGCTTTAGAGAGAGAGGAACAGAAGTTATTAATAAGAAGCAATATCGAGGGTTTATGCATAAATTCAAAATCTAAGTTAATCAGCATTACTGAAGCCTCTCTAAAAGCCTTACTTATCAGCTGGAAGTCTTTAGCGGTTGTTCCTGCTGTATTGCTGGCTATGCAGGAGTACAAGCCGCCATCAGAGGGCATTACATTTTCAATAATCAGCTCTGATCCCTCCACATTCGTCTGGCCACACGTTCGTGCAAGCAGGAAAGACAATAAGAGACAGGAAATAGTAATTAAGAGCGAAGAGTATGTGGGTCAAACTTCCTGTAAATACAGAATTCCCCGGTCGCAACTACCAATTATAACACAATTATAATAATATTTCTCTTAATCCATGCAAGATTGCATTGTTTTAAACATATTTCCAAAATGTTTTTTTGTTAATTGTGTAATTATGTAGTTCTGTCATAACAACTCTCAGAGGGATTGCATGGTAATGTACATGACAATGCTAATGTATTAGGTCTTGCTGGAATACATCTGCTACACTGCTGCTGCGACAGAGCAAATACCGAGACTTGCTACTGCCAATATATTCACAACATGCTGCTGTTAGCATGTAAGAAACACTGCTGCTGCAATATAACATATATAATTAACACCCATATAGCATATACGGTTGAAGACAAAATTATTAGCCCCAAATAACTCCCAAGTGTTGTTTAACAGAAAGATGATTTTGTCAACACAGCATTTTTAAACATAATACTTTATTCAGGGAGCTTTTAGGGTTTGTAATACACATAGAAATAAATGTATAACCAAGAAGTTTAAAAAATCTTCTGGTCAAAATGATTATCCTCTGATGTTAATAGTCAATAGTGTCTCCCTTTTGCTTGATAACAGCCTTTAGTCGTTTGCAGTAGTTCTCAACAAGTTTCAAGCATGTCTCCTGAGGAATGGCAGCCCATTCTTCCTTAGCAAACCTCTCAAGCTCCTCCAGATTTGTTGATCTTCTGGCACAAACTCTGGACTTTAGTGTTCCCCCCAGATTTTCTATTGGATTCAGGTCTGGGCTTTGTGCAGGCCAGTCAAGGACACTCACTTTGCTCATTTGGAGGTATTTCTTCAGCAGAAGTGAGGCCGTTATCATGCTGGAAGACAAAATGTGGACCCAAACCAAGTTTTCTTGCAGACTGTCTGAGGTTGTCTTTCAAAATCTTCTAATAGTCTTCCTTTTTCATGTTTCCTTCAACCCTGATGAGATTCCCAGTTCCAAACGCACTGAAACTTCCCCACAGCATTATACTGCCACCACCATGTTTCACTGTGGGAACGCTGTTCTTCTTTCTCCAAACATAGGCAACATCTCTATGGCCAAAAAGCTCTAGTTTTGTTTCATCTGACCAAAGGACACATTTCCAGTCTGCATCACATTCCCCCAGGTTGTCCTTAGCAAACTTCATTCTAGCTTGGAGGTGTCTCTTCTTCAGAAGTGGAGTCTTTCTTGGTTGTTCATTCCTGTGCAGGGCTCTAGTGACTGTCTTCGTTGAGACATCAATTCCAGACTTGACTAGGTCATTCACGAGTGTCTTGGCAGTCGTTTTGGCTGTTTAGGAAGCTCTCTTTCCAAAGTTTTTGAAATCTTTGGCTTCCTGCCTCTGTCTGTCTTGTTCTCCACTGTGTTGGTCTCTTTAAACTTCTTGATAATGCATCTCACTGCAGTTCTTGACACTTGAAAACGCTTTGATAAACGTGTGTATCCTTCTCCATCTTTATGAGCATTAACAGTTCTTTCTCTCAAGAGAACAATTTAAAGGCTTAACTAGGTTAATTAGTTTAATCAAGCAAATGAGGTTAATTTGGAAAGTCATTGGACAACAGTGTTGAGTTAGACCATCGGACTGCATTCTACAGTTTCATGCCAGAACTCTGTATGCGTTTCTCACCATTTTTTCGTTGGTAGTCTTCCTGATCCACTGTATGCTTGGTGTCGGGTGTCCTGTGGCATTGCAGACCACAGATCCATCTTCTCCTGGAATCACCGCCAGCTTGGTTTGATCCAAAACTACAGTTGGATGCTCTGAAAAAATGGTCAATAGAAGAAACAAAAATTACATTCAATTAAACAAAATAAAAAAATATATATGTGACCCTGGACCACAAAACAAGTTGTAAGGGCCATTTTTTTTTAAATCTGAAAGTTGAATAAATAAGCTTTACATTCATGTATGGTCTGTTAGGATATTTGGCTGAGATACAACTATTTTATAATTGAAAAAAAAAAAAATAAATAATAAAAAAATATTCAGAAAAAATACCTTTAAAGGTGTCCAAATGAAGTTATTAGCAATGCATATTACTAATCAATTTTTACTATTTACAGTAGGAAATTTACAAAAAAAAAAAAAAGCTTCATGGAACAAAGATCTTTACTTAATATCCTAATGATTTTTGTCATAAAAGAAAAATAGATTATTTTGTTGCCTATAGCTAGAAATATACCTGTGCTACTTATGACTGATTTTGTGGTCTAGGGTCACATATATTCATAACTGAAATTAGTCTCAATAGTTAAAGCATAAATATCAAATATACATTGAGCCCATAAATATCTAACTACTGTATATATATATATATATATATACATACATACACACACACACACACACATCTGTGTTTGTGACTACAGTAAACACCTGACTTTTCTCGAAATAAATCTTTGGCTAAACAAAATTTCCAAGGAAAATAAAGTTAAAGAAAAAACAAACAGTTTAGCCATAAACACATGAATTCACTGTAGTTTAGTCAGCATGACACACTGTTTACAGGATATTCAGAAAGAAAAAACTTGTCTTGATTTTATCCTTCAGAAATTGATTGATAGGATTGTGAAAATGCATTATGAATGCATTTTGTAACAGTTTACAACCAACTGCCAAAACATGCTGCAAATTAAGACATTTATTGTGATAGTACATGGGGTCAGTTTTGATATGAGTGATTTCACAGCTACTGTATATTGACTAAAAACAAATAATGCAAACCGACTGCCCACATTTGATGCCTCTGCGCTTTCAGGAAAGTACAAATGCATCACTTCATTTTACATTTTCTAGGAGTGCCTTGGTTTACCTGAGACATCTAGAATAAACGAGGCTCTGTTTTCCCCAATCTTATTGACAGCTGTGCAGACATACTCTCCAAAATCACTCCTGGTCACCGCAGAGATGGTCAGCTCACTCTTATCAGAGTTGTATTTATAACGAGAGTCGTCAAAGCTGGAAGGGCTGAGGGGAAAGATTCAGAAACACAGTCTGTTTGCCACTATTGTTCATTAATACAACGCAGATATACTCATGGGAGGAAAAACTAACAAACAAGAGACAAAAGGAAACTCTAACTATACAAAACGGCAATTTGGACTATGAGACTAAAGAGTATGTGTAAACACAGCAGTATAGGCTCTGATCCAAAAATTAGTGAGTTGCCTTGCTGTCTACAACTGATATCAATACAATTTGGTCAGTAACACCTATGCTGACTATGAAAGCAGCTCACTGGGTTTAGAAATGGATGGAACTAGAACTTCTAAAGCAGATGCACAAATATGAAGAATGAGACTAAGAATTATAGGTACACATGAAAGAAATATTACAGCATTTTCTAGTGATATACATACATTATCCATGAAACATTTGGAGTGGGTACTCCTTTGACCAGACAGATGATAGACACAGTGGTTTTGGTTCCGGCAAAAACACTTCTTCTGTTCTGATGGATCAGGACGGTCGGTAGCTCTGGAGAATGGAGAATATTAGGAGGATATATTCACACTCGCCACAGCAAGAACAAAAATGATAGGCCTTTTTCCACAAGAATCAGAAATCATGTGATGCAGGGTGAAGCAACATTCTGTTGTATGCTCTTGTCTCAAATTTCACCTCTTACCTTTTCTGTTTTGTTTGTGCTGTTACATAATCTACAAATAATTTTTTTGTAGCTTATATGGCAATTTAGATCATGTTTGAATTTACCAGTGGGTAGTTTTAATTCACCCATCACAATCGTGCCGCTGTGACTCCCTCCTCTCTCTGCTAGAGGGAGCCTTCACCATACACTTGGACCATTTACTCACTACATTTCCCATAACCCCGTTCTCATGGACTTCCTGTCACCTCTCACCTCATCCCTGTCGGCCATCTTGCTTATCACTCTCACAGTATAAATAGACCGGTTTTGCCACTGTTTTCTCGCGAAGTCTTGATTTAGCTCTCCTAGTCAATTCCGAGGGTTATTTTCCTGTGTTTATTTTCCCCGTTGCCGTCTCTGTCTGTTCCCTGGTTCCCGATCTTTTTCCGCCTGCCTATCGACCCCTAGCCTGCCTTTGGATTACTCTGTTTGCTCGCTGCCGGCCCTATGGAAGTCCCCTTGCTTGGACTTGACTACTCTCTGGTTTTGTTCTGCGTGGTTCCTGTTTGTCCCTGCCTGACCCTGCCTGACCCTGCCTGACCCTGCCTGCCTGACTTCCATTTCTGTCAAGTAAAGTTTGAAAATGGATCCAACTGTCTCAGTCTCCTTTGTTACATCACCAGCTGTCCTATATAGGCTCATTTAACAATTCCCCTGCTGGTTTAAATATATGACAAGCATTTACTTATATATGTAATTTATGTAAAAACTAAACTCCAAGTACATATGCACCAATACACAAATGTAACGTAATTTTGTTACAACATCTATAGTTTTACTGATTTGTGTGGTTATGCAAATAGTAATAAAACAAACATGCTTTTACTAAAACTATGGTTAAATTTTGTAAGGGAAGATGAAAACGAGTGGAGAAAATGCGCGTGCGAGTGGTTTCACAAATCGGATGATCAGAGATGTTAGTTGATTTCTTCAGCACACGCCAAAAACAGTTTTTACATGGAGTGCCACAATGTAAAAACAGACAATGATATAACCGAATATAAGCGCAATCATTCTAATTAGTTCTTAAATTTAGCTCTTAAGTAAAACTTTGTAGTCTTACCAATAAATGACAGTTTAAACATTTATATGAGATTTAATTCTTGCAATGATATTGATGCCTGAGCGGGTGCTGATTAGAGTGTGCTATCACTGAGACCAGAAAAACTTTTACCCTGCGTGCAACCACACCAGAAGCCAAAAACCTGGAAGTGTGAAAAGCCTATTTTATTTGTCCATGTCCTCACCGTTTACAACAACAGAGATCTGGAGCTCCCTGTTTATGGGGCGTCCCTTGATCTTGCCCACACAAGTGTAAGTGCCATGGTCTTCCTGCTGAATTCCCTGAATCTGCAGAGACTTATCTGGCAGGACCCTGAGATGACCATGGCCTGTACAAAGAGAAGAGGACAGGTAGAGCGTGAGCAGTGTCATAAAGATGCAAACTTATTACTTTAGATTCATGCAACGAAGCCTTTAGAAGCCCACTCGCACACTCATAAAAGGCCAGTTCACCCCAAAATCAAAAATGCCATCATTATTTAGCAAAAAGTTTACTCCAAAAATATACCTATACATACAATTCACTGCCATGTCCTTGTGTTGTAAACTTGCTCATTTGCACACTCAGTCCAGCACTGCACTTTTGATGTGGAGTGCTCGAGTTATGAGTTATGTACATTTTTCCCAAAAGCTTGACATTTTTTTTTAGCCCCCCCTTAATAATTCCAAAAATAGACTATTCAATAGACTATTGGGGTGAACTACCTGGTTAAGGTTGTCAATGAAAGGAAAGGAAAGGGCGTGACGTGTGGCCAAGTATGGGTCACCATACTTGGCCACACGTCACGCCCTTTTTTGTGCTTTAACCCATCCATTTAACTCATCCAAGTGCACACACACCCAGAGCAGTGGGCAGCCATATTGGGAGCAGTTGGGGGTTCTGTGCTGATCATTCACACCCCCACCGACAATCCCTGCCAGACCTGGGACTCGAACTCACAACCTTTCGGTTACAAGTCTGACTCCCTAACCATTAGGCCACTGCTGCCCCTAACAGCTAGGAAGGTGAGGAGACCCCCATACCACACAAAAGACCTGCGGGACCTGCGGCATGGCCATCCCCCCTACCGTCATCAATCACGACGCGCTCGTTCCGAAACCACTGGACCTCCACCTCGGGTTTCCCAGACACCACGCAGGGAACAACCGCTGTCTGGTTCACCAGAAACTCATGGTAGGTCTGTGTGGTGCCAAAGTCTGGAGTTTCTGATTGTTGGACAGAATTTGACATGAGAATCAATCACAAATACTATGAGTTCAACATCTGGAGTCTTCAGGAACATGAACCAGAAGAAGGGAACCTACTGTAGACGTAGATCTGGTACTTCATCTTCTTGGTGCCTTGATCGTTTTCAAACACGCAGCTGTAGGTTCCGCTGTCTTCTAATTGAACGTTCTTCAATTTCAGTTTACTCGAGGACTCGTCGTGTTTCTCCACTACATGGCGATCTTCATCAACTTCTTCATCATCCTTCAGCCAACTAAATTCTCCCTCTGCATCAGCTGAACCATGCAACAGAACAAAAGAAAAGATATATTGTAATATTTCATATTCTTTTATGTAATATTAACACCAAAAACAACACCACCTTTTTTTTAATATGGCACAAGCAAACTTTTCAAATAAACAGTTTCACAAAAACATGTTTGTTAGGTTTTAATTGAGAGATACTTCAAAATGAAAACAAGAAATAGAGAAAGAAAACAAGAATTCTAGCTAATGCAATAGTAAGGAATGTTGAAGTGAATTAAGTGAACAGATATCATTTGGGGTCATTATTTGTGTCTTTAGTCAGTTCTTAGCACTAAACACACCAACCTTTGCACAAGAGCAGAATGTCGGATCCCACCAGCACATCTGGGTCACTATGGATGATGTCTAATTTGGCATCTAAAATGAAAGAAAACACATAATCGTAGAGTTTTACACTTTGTGCTTTTAAAAATAAAGGTTCCAAAAACAAAAACATTTTAAAATCTATAAAAAAACCTTTAATGCAATGAAAAGGTTGAATATTAATGGAACTATAACTAACTTTTTTCTGTTTAAGAATTGGTTTGAAACAAGTCAGTCTTAATGCTGACAATGCAATGTAATGTTGTTTTATTCATCGCTACCACAATTAGCTCTGCTACTAATATTGGCTTCCAGATGAGGAAAAGAGTAAATGGACAATGGAAATGACCAGCTTCACTTGCAAAGCAATATTTCTTCCTGTATAAGTGATCAAAGACATACAGCTACACAGAACAGAGCAACATAGTTTTCTTTTCAATGTAAAACACTCTCCTTCACATGAGAAAGTGATATTGTAAGTAATCTGCATGTTTTTTTTTTTTTGTCTTTGGGTCATTCTACAGAATGACCCAAAGACTACGTCCACGTAGTCTTTGGTCACGTAGTCATTCTACGTCCACTTTTGGTATGGCAAAATGTCTTAAATTTTTTTTCTTATTTTAATATTTAAACATAGACCACATTATTAGATTACCTTTTGACTTCATGAATACACATAAAGGTCAGCTTAATGTTTTTTTATTTTTTTTGTACATTTATTTAAAGTCTGCATGTCCCCTTGTTTTGTCACTGGTGTTACCTTACTACTTTGGTAATTTTAAAGGTTTTTATGAAATTCTATTTCACTTTTTTTCAGCATGTGTAGTCAGAGATACAAAAAAATAACAATAATGCAACAAATAGGGAGATTATGTTTTATTTATTTTAATCAGGTTTGTTAAAAGTGTGACTGAATGATGTTAGTTCATTTGCAACAACATGTATTCGCTATAAAAATGAAAATATTTAAAAAACAGTTATAAACAAATAATGATTAAATCCTTTAAATCTTAACTCTTGAATTTAGCATAATTCAATAGATGTAAAATTATTATTATGTCATATGTGACATGTTTTATAGAATGTGACAAAGAAAAACACACGGTAACACCAGTGACATTCATAAAACATTCTTCAACTATAATTAACAATTACTAAATTATTACATTTGGCATACATTTGCCAACTAGTGAAAATAATTAGTAAAAGAACATAAACATCATTTCAACACTTGAACTAAAACAACTAAAATGTACAAACGAGTACAGTACATTGACTATCTACAGATGCCCACTCTTAATTTATATCATACACTTACACTTTGTTATGACTAAGGGGTGTACATTTCTGACTGTAATCATTTTACATTTCATGGTGCCTTAATTTACTTGCCCAACTGCCCCATAATGAACTCCCAGAATCGCTTAGCAATTTAAACTGAATGCTTATTCAGTGCCTGTTCGCCTTTCACCTTAGATTTCTATATTTTTAACAGTTCAGCTTGTTCACTGAAATGCTAGGTGATATATCTGATGATGATGGGGGAGCAATGCTCCTGCTTTGAATTTTTGCTTGTATCTTTTTTGATGAACCCTCCATGTCTTACTTTCACTTCTCTTGCCCCTTTTACTGAAAGGATTAGTTCACTTTCAGAACAAAAATCTACAAATAATGTACTCACCCCCTTGTCATTCAAGATGTTCATGTCTTTCTTTCTGAGTCATAAAGAAATTATGCTATTTGAGGAAAAAGTATACACATTATCCATAGATAAGTCCCTTCTTCATCATATAAGCCAGTTGAAGCTGCATTTAAACTGCATTTTAGAAGTTCAAACTCGGGGGCACCATAGAAGTCCATTATATGGAGAGAAATCCTTAAATGTTTATCTTTAAAAAAATTAATTTCTTTACGACTGAAGAAAGACAGACATGAACATCTTGGATGACAAGGGGGTAAGTACATTATCTGTACATTTTTGTTCTGAATATGAACTTATCTTTTAAATCACTTATTCTCTTTCTCTGTTTTGTTTCAAATGTCTATAAAATAACTCTCTTTCTTTTCTGCAAGTTTTCTGCTCTGTGTTCAGGATCAGCATCCCTATGCTGTCTGTAAAGTCGCTGCTTCTCAGCTGCACTCAATTTAGCCATTCCTGACCAAAGGATAATTAACAATGCTAAAGAAAAGTTGGAATCACAAAATCTTAGTGCTAGTTTATGTGAAAAGAACTAAATAAATAGCTTTGAATTAAGTTTATCTAAAATGAGAGTCACTGGTGTTATCTATAAGGAAGGTAACACCAGTGACAGTAACACCAGTGACAATTTTCATGAAAAATGCATGTTATTAAATGGCTGATGCTAGGTATCAAACCACATGTTGTCAAACATGATATACTTACTAAATTAAATAGTTTTATCCATTTGTACTCAGTTTTTCTTACAGTTTCATAACAATAAAGTAGGTCACACCAGTGACGTCAACTAAAAGCTTCATACGAAATCATGAGAAAAATGAGAACATTTCTGATAACTGAAAAGAAACAGTGGACTTACCATGGCCTGCTTTCATAGATCTTCAGGAAATAGGAAGAAACATGTCGAGTAATGTCATCAGTGTGATTTTTTTATTCCAAAATAAAACACTTTTGTTAAGCGGTAACACCAGTGACATAACTTCAAGGGACAAATGTTTTTGTTATATATTTTATAATATTTATTTAATATTTAGTTTTTTTATGCCATTTACATTATATATTTTATAGTTATGAATAGACTTTTGTATTTTAAATGGTTGAAAATCTTGTTTTTGACCTCAAAATAAAGCACTTTCCCTCTGTACATGGCTGTGGGGACAAGCAGTTTTACGGTACTTACGAATACTATGTAATTAATAAATAAAAAATAATGCCATGTTGATGGCTCAGGAAGGTGTGATTGTTCACATAACATATTGTTTCATCTTAAAATCTGAAAAAACTGTAATCCTAATGTATATTTCAATTGTAATATATCTGTATAAGTCTAGGGACAGAAAAGTGGACGTTTCTGTAGAATGACCCCTTTATATATTTTGATATGCAAAAAAAAAAAAAATTCCTCACCTGTTAGTGTTGAGCATATAAGAAGGAGTGCACACAGTCTGAGTCTCATCATGTTTGCAGTCATCTCTTGGAGTCTGACAGGCAACGTGTTCCCCATGATTTAATATGCTATGTCCAGTGGTCGAATTGTAAAAAGCATTCAGAGGGGGGTGGGGGGTGGAGGGCGGGACCTGTGATTACAAATGATTACAAAATATGTCTAATTGTTAAACACATTTTTATTGAACAATTAATAAGCTTTATTAAATATATTATGGTTTATAAATGGTTTTCCTTGTGGGGCCTGAAATGTCAAAAGTTTTAAAGTTTTTTTTTTTTTTTGGGACATTTGGTCTTCCCAGTGTAGGCTAAACCAGCGCATGCACACTCACTTACATGCACATAATCTGTGTGTCTGGTGTGCCAAATGACCTAAATGATGCCTATTATTGCCATTAGGTGGTGGCAAGTGTGTGTTTTAATTATTCACTGAATCCTTCAATCAAACAGTTCTTTTAAAATGGCTGATTCAATTTGGATCGAATCAAGCTGACTGTTTTTATGAATGGATCCTTGAATAACTGACTTGATCCTTTCAAAAACAGATTCATTCAGGAAAGAAACAACAGCGTTGCTCTGAGACGCACAATAGCTCTGTTCCAGCTTTGTTTGGAACTACTTTTGCAAAACGTGTCTGGTCAGTTGAACTGCTGTATAAATTAATTTAACATTGGTGATTTCACACACTCATTCTTGTATGATATTAGATGACTTAACTATATCATATAAAGACAATAAAAACAGAAGGCTATTTTTCTTTCATTATTAGAATTATAGAGGTATTCTAACTTCATTCTAAAAGGCTTCATCATGCAATGAATGCTTCTGGACTCTCACGTGTTTTTGTTTATTTTTTGCCAAGTCACTGACATTCTTGATTGTCAGCTAGTCTGAAATAGGGTGATCATTTCTGAATGGAATACTTAAGTAGGTCTACAGCACAATAAAGTTATATCAGAATATCTTTAAACTCTAATCAATTAAATACTAATTGTTTTATTTTTAAAGAACGCCAGGGGTTGTGCTTGAAACGTTTTGCACAAATGGTCACACTCAGCTCGGAGCACGTCGTGACTGCGTCGCAACATAATACTGAGCTCTGATTGGCCAATCGCCAACATTTAGTTTATAAATTACCCTCGCATCCCCCCTCAATTCGAGCCCTGGCTATGACAGAGACAGACAGGAACCTGCTTATCTGGAGGATCTGACCCCCAAACCACAGATGCTTCATTCAGATGATGAAGCACAAGGATGTGGAGACGCATGTAGGATGTACACTCCTACACATGTAGGAGTTTTAGCCCATTCCTTAGTGCACAACCACTTCAGCTCTGTGATGATGGTGGGTTTCCTCCTATGAACTGCTTGCTTAGGTTCATCCACAACATTTTAATTGGATTAAGGTCCGCACTTTGACTCAACCATTCCAAAATATTAACTTTGTTCTTCTTTAAACATTCTTTGGTAGAGTGACTTGTGGCTTGGGGTTCTTGTCTTGCTGCATGACCCTTGTTCTCTTAAAACTGTGTTCTTAAACAGATGTGCTGATGTTTTCTTTTAGAATTTGCTGATATAATTCAAAATTCATTGTTCCATGACAGGCTGCCCTAACCCAGATGCAGTGAAACAGGCCCAAACCATGATACCGCCACCACCATGTTTCACAGATGGGATAAGATTCTTAAGCTGGAATGCAGTGTGTTCTTTTCTCTGAACATAATAGCTTCTCATTTGTTTCATCCATCCATTAAACATTTCTCCAATAGTCCTCTGGTTTGTCCACTTGATCTTTAGCAAACTAATTTCCTTTTGGAGAACAGTTGCTTTCTTCTTGCAACTCTGCCATGTGCACCATTGTTGCTCAGTGTTCTCCTAATGGTGGACTCATGAACATTAATATTAGCCAATGTGAGAAAGGCCTTTAGTTGCTTAGAAGTTACCCTGGTAACTTTTGCAGCCTCGCAGACTATTACACGTTCTGCTTTGGAGTGATCTTTGTTGGTCGACCACTTCTCAGGAAAGTAACGGTGGTTTTGAATTTCCCCCATTTGTACACAATCTGTCACACACAAACTTTGAATTGTTCTCTGAACTCTTTAGAGATGGTTTTGTAAGTTTTCTAGCCTGATGAGCAACATCAACTCTTTTTACGAGGTCCTCAGTAATCTTCTTTGTTCGTGACATGATTTACTTTCACAAACATGATCAGACTTTGATAGATCCCTCTTCTTTGAATAAAACAGGTCACATACCAACATTTGATAGTCATTGCACTGAAAACACCTTTAAATTAACTGCTAATCCAAGAGATTCACATACTTTTGCAACACGCAGGTATGTAACACTGGATCATTTTTCAAAAATAAATGACAAAGAAAATATTTTTTTCTCAATTGGGTTTGTCTCTTTTCAGGACTTTTTTTTTTGGGTCATATTTATGCACAAATACAGAAAATTCTAAAGGATTCCAAACTTTTAAGCAGCACTGTACAGGTCCTTCTCAAAAAATTAGCATATTGTGATAAAGTTCATTATTTTCTGTAATGTACTGATAAACATTAGACTTTCATATATTTTAGATTCATTACACACAACTGAAGTAGTTCAAGCCTTTTTTTTGTTTTAATATTGATGATTTTGGCATACAGCTCATGAAAACCCAAAATTCCTATCTCAAAAAATTAGCATATCATGAAAAGGTTCTCTAAACGAGCTATTAACCTAATCATCTGAATCAACTAATTAACTCTAAACACCTGCAAAAGATTCCTGAGGCTTTTAAAAACTCCCAGCCTGGTTCATTACTCAAAACCGCAATCATGGGTGAGACTGCCGACCTGACTGCTGTCCAGAAGGCCATCATTGACACCCTCAAGCAAGAGGGTAAGACACAGAAAGAAATTTCTGAACGAATAGGCTGTTCCCAGAGTGCTGTATCAAGGCACCTCAGTGGGAAGTCTGTGGGAAGGAAAAAGTGTGGCAGAAAACGCTGCACAACGAGAAGAGGTGACCGGACCCTGAGGAAGATTGTGGAGAAGGACCGATTCCAGACCTTGGGGGACCTGCGGAAGCAGTGGACTGAGTCTGGAGTAGAAACATCCAGAGCCACCGTGTACAGGCGTGCGCAGGAAATGGGCCACAGGTGCCGCATTCCCCAGGTCAAGCCACTTTTGAACCAGAAACGGCGGCAGAAGCGCCTGACCTGGGCTACAGAGAAGCAGCGCTGGACTGTTGCTCAGTGATCCAAAGTACTTTTTTCGGATGAAAGCAAATTTTGCATGTCGTTCGGAAATCAAGGTGCCAGAGTCTGGAGGAAGACTGGGGAGAGGGAAATGCCAAAATGCCTGAAGTCCAGTGTCAAGTACCCACAGTCAGTGATGGTCTGGGGTGCCATGTCAGCTGCTGGTGTTGGTCCACTGTGTTTTATCAAGGGCAGGGTCAATGCAGCTAGCTATCAGGAGATTTTGGAGCACTTCATGCTTCCATTTGCTGAAAAGGAGATGAAGATTTCATTTTTCAGCACGACCTGGCACCTGCTCACAGTGCCAAAACCACTGGTAAATGGTTTACTGACCATGGTATTACTGTGCTCAATTGGCCTGCCAACTCTCCTGACCTGAACCCCATAGAGAATCTGTGGGATATTGTGAAGAGAAAGTTGAGAGACGCAAGACCCAACACTCTGGATGAGCTTAAGGCCGCTATCGAAGCATCCTGGGCCTCCATAACACCTCAGCAGTGCCACAGGCTGATTGCCTCCATGCCACGCCGCATTGAAGCAGTCATTTCTGCAAAAGGATTCCCGACCAAGTATTGAGTGCATAACTGAACATAATTATTTGAAGGTTGACTTTTTTTGTATTAAAAACACCTTTCTTTTATTGGTCGGATGAAATATGCTAATTTTTTGAGATAGGAATTTTGGGTTTTCATGAGCTGTATGCCAAAATCATCAATATTAAAACAATAAAAGGCTTGAACTACTTCGAGTTGTGTGTAATGAATCTAAAATATATGAAAGTCTAATGTTTATCAGTACATTACAGAAAATAATGAACTTTATCACAATATGCTAATTTTTTGAGAAGGACCTGTATATGGGTGTTCTTGTCAAGTCAAGTCAGCTTTATTTATATAGTGCTTTTTACAATACAGATTGTGTCAAAGCAGCTTTACAGTATCAAATAGGAAGGTAGTGTGTCAATAATGCAAAAGGAAATGGTTACCATTTTTCAGTTAAAGCAAGTTAATCATTGAATTTAGTGATGCTATCATCCAGCTCAGTTCAATTAGTATACAATATTGCTGGAAAATAAGTGTCCCCAACTGAGCAAGCCAGAGGCGACAGCAGCAAGGAACCAAAACTCCAACGGCGACAGAAATGGAGAAAAAAACCTTGGGAGAAACCAGGCTCAGTTCTCCTCTGACCAACAAAACAAACAAGCAATTTGTAACTGTAGAAGTCATCTATAGGTGCTGATCCACCATCTGGATACGGACTGGATCAGTAGACTGCAGTCACCATCTGACCAGGATACAGACTGGATCTGAGTGGCAACGATGAACTCGGAATAAACAAGAGACAGAATAATATTAGCATAGATTCCATTCTTCTTATGATGCAACGAGTGCATCAGGTGTTATGGGAAGTGTTCCCGGTACCGGTTGACCTAAATAACGCAGCCGAACAATCCTTTAACGGATTTGAATTTAGAAATGTTTAAACGTGTTATGTGTATGCCAGGTTAAAGAGATGGGTCTTTAGTTTAGATAATCTCTGTCTAGATAGATATATAAGAAAATGATCTGCCGCCCGCAGTTGATTTTGATATTCTGAGTATTATCAGATTGCCAGAGTTTTGAGAACGCAGCGGGCGTGAGGGACTATAATGTGATAAGAGCTCCCTCAAGTACTGAGGAGCTAAACCATTGAGGGCTTTATAAGTAATTAGCAAGATTTTAAAATCAATACGATGTTTAATAGGAAGCCAGTGCAGTGTTGACAGGTAATATACTCATACTTTTTGTTTATAGTAAGAACTCTAGCTGCTGCATTTTGGACCAGCTGGAGTTTGTTTATTAAGTGAACAACCACCCAATAAAGCATTGCAATAATCTAACCTTGAGGTCATGAACGCATGGATTAATGTTTCTGCATTTGAATTTGAGAGCATAGTTCGCAATTTCGATGTTTTTGAGATGGAAAAATGCTTTTGCAAATGCTAGAAATGTGGTTTTCAATGGAAAGATTGCTATCAAATAGCACACCTAGGTTCCTGACTGATGATGACGAATTTACAGAGCAGCCATCGATTATTATATTACATTAAACTGTGTTTTAAGTTATTACTTGCTGAGGTTTTAGGCTCAATAATTAACACCTCAGTTTTTTCAGAATTTAGCAGTAAGAAATTACTTGTCATCCAGTTTTTTATATCAACTACACATTCCGTTTTTTAAATTAACCCTAACCCTAACCCTTTTTAAATTTGTATATTTCACCAGGCCACGAAGAAATATAGAGCTGAGTATAAGCTCAGCTTGTAACAAATTGCACTTCATGTGTTTACAGATTTGTGCAGAATTGGAGACTGATTGGAGACAGAATAACCACCATAGAAGGGTCCTTGGACTAATCATTAAACCCTCTTGGTTCCCACTACATAGGTAAGAACAACTACATCTAACAAAACCTTTATGTATTAAATCATTCTCTCACCAGCCACTGAGTTTTAGAGTTATGGTCATGGCCATTAACAAAAAAGACATAATAATGTAATACGATTAGGTTTATTAATACAGTAAATACAAAATATGTGGTATTACTATAAACTGACAGATATTACGAATACATTAACTTCAAGGCAGGCATGTCCAAACCTGGGGCTGGATTCATGAATGTCTTAAAAAATAACTTAAGAAATTTCTTAAGATAAATTCTATGAAGACAATTTTTAAAAAAATCTTAAGTTCTCAAATATTTTCTTAAGAACATCTTTTTTTTTTTTTCTTAAGAAGAAAATGATACATCTTTATCTGACTGAATACATGGCTAAAGACACACTGATAAGCTTGCACTTCAAGGATCGTCTTTTTGTGGTTTCTGCAGATTACCCTAATCATAAGCATGCACACTATTTTCGTCACAACCTTGACTGGTGCTCGGCTTCATGTTTTTAATGTGCCATGCTTTGAGCAGTTGCTTTCAAAAAGCCTTAAGCTTCAGCGGTTTGGAGTCTGACCCTGCATAGACAACAACACAACTAAAAATGTTCCTAGGCCCTGGGACATTGTTAAAATAGTCCATGTGACATCAGTGGTTCAACTATAATTTTACACAGCTATGACAATACTTTTTGTGTGCAAAGAAAACAAACATAACTACTTTTTATTCCACCAATACTTACATTGCAATAATGCCATTATGGAAAGTATCACGATTCATGTACGTTGCTTTCCTCTGCATGTAAACAAGTACTCTCGATAATGGCGCAAGATACAATTTGGAGAAGAATTGTTGAATACAGTCAATATTTTTGTTTTCTTTGCACACAAAAAGTATTTTTGCAGCTTTGTAGAGCCCTGCATAGGAATGAACTGCAGAAAGACTCCACTTCTGAAGAAGAGACACCTCCAAGCGAGAATGAAGTTTGCTAAGGACAACCTGGGGGAATGTGATGCATACTGGAAACAGCGTTTCCACAGTGAAACATGGTGGTGGCAGTATAATGCTGTGGGGATGGAGCTGGGAATCTTGTCAGGGTTGAAGGAAACATGAAAAAGGAAGACTATAAGAAGATTTTGAAAGACAACCTCAGACAGTCTGCAAGAAAACTTGGTTTGGGTCCACATTTTGTCTTCCAGCATGATAATGACCCAAAGCACACCTCACTTCTGGTGAAGAAATGCCTCCAAATGAGCAAAGTGAGTGTACTTGACTGGCCTGCACAAAGCCCAGACTTGAATCCAATAGAAAATCTGGGGGGAACACTAAAGTCCAGAGTTTGTGTGTGTGTGTGTGTGTGATGATGATGATGATGTAAGGAGGAGATATTCAGAAACCAATGAATCCGAAACTAAATCGTGTTGAAACAGGAAGTGAAGTAAACAGAAGAGAATGTCAAAATAACGGTCCACATAACAGAATATAAACCTGACAATAAAATTGTTAGGCTATTGTTAGCATATATACACAAACAGTTAGTGCTGATCCTTGAATCTGAATGGACAAGATACTTTTTCTATTAATATTTCACCTGAGCATTCTAGACGAGCTGTCAGTCAGTGGAGTTTCATTGTTACGCCACAAGATGGTGACAAAGGACTGTCTTTGAGTGAGTCTTTAAACTGTTCATTCAACTACTACACATTAAAAAACGTTGATTCATTCAAAGAGAGTCATAATGAAACACACTGTTAAAGTCATTGTAACCTTGAGTGCCACTTTTAAAAGCTAAGCTGACCAGCAGAGTGTCGCTGCTAAGACAGAGATTTCACTTTCCTTGGACATGACAACCTATTTTTACAAATATACAGTGGGTATGGAAAGTATTCAGACCCCCTTAAATTTTTCACTCTTTGTTATATTGCAGCCATTTGCTAAAATCATTTAAGTTCATTTTTTTCCTCATTAATGTACACACAGCACCCCATATTGACAGAAAAACACAGAATTGTTGACATTTTTTAAGATTTATTAAAAAAGAAAAACTGAAATATCACATGGTCCTAAGTATTCAGACCCTTTGCTCAGTATTTAGTAGAAGCACCCTTTTGATCTAATACAGCCATGAGTCTTTTTGGGAAAGATGCAACAAGTTTTTCACACCTGGATTTGGGGATCCTCTGCCATTTCTCCTTGCTGATCCTCTGATCCAGGTTGGATGGTAAACGTTGGTGGACTGCCATTTTCAGGTCTCTCCAGAGATGCTCAATTGGGTTTAAGTCAGGGCTCTGGCTGGGCCATTCAAGAACAGAGTTGTTGTGAAGCCACTCCTTCGTTATTTTTTTTTTATTTTTTTTAAAGATTTATTTTTGGCATTTTTGCCTTTAATTAGATAGGACAGATCAAACTGACAGGAAGTGAAGCGGGGGAGAGAGAGAGGATGGGATCGGGAAAGGTCTGCAAGCCAGGACTCGAACTCGCGACGCCCGAAGTGCAACAGCACTGTATATCGGCGCACTGCCCACTAGGCTACCAGCGCCGACACACTATTTTAGCTGTGTGCTTAGGGTCATTGTCTTGTTGGAAGGTGAACCTTCGGCCCAGTCTGCGGTCCTGAGCACTCTGGAGAAGGTTTTCATCCAGGATATCCCTATACTTGGCTGCATTCATCTTTCCCTTGATTGCAACCAGTCGTCTTGTCCCTGCAGCTGAAAAA
The DNA here is from genome assembly GCA_033026305.1 of Cirrhinus molitorella. NCBI lineage: Eukaryota > Metazoa > Chordata > Actinopteri > Cypriniformes > Cyprinidae > Cirrhinus > Cirrhinus molitorella. The sequence goes on along the minus strand of CM065123.1, from coordinate 183,895 downwards.
CACCCCCACAGCGTGATGCTGCCACCACCATGCTTCACTGTTGGGACTGTACTGGACAGGTGCTGAGCAGTGCCTGGTTTTCTCCACACATACCGCTTAGAATTAAGGCCAAAAAGCTCTATCTTGGTCTCATCAGACCAGAGGATCTTATTTCTCACCATCTTGGAGTCCTTAAGGTGGGCTTTCATGTGTCTTGCACTGAGGAGAGGCTTCCGTTGCGCCACTCTGCCATAAAGCCCCGACTGGTGGAGGGCTGCAGTGATGGTTGACTTTCTACAACTTTCTCCCATCTTCCCACTGCATCTCTGGAGCTCAGCCACAGTGATCTTTGGGTTCTTCTTTACCTCTCTCACCAAGGCTCTTCTCCCAATAGCTCAGTTTGGCCGGACGGCCAGCTCTAGGAAGGGTTCTGGTCGTCCCAAACGTCTTCCATTTAAGGATTATGGAGGCCACTGTGCTCTTAGGAACCTTAAGTGCAGCAGAAATTTTTTTGTAACCTTGGCCAGATCTGTGCCTTGCCACAATTCTGTCTCTGAGCTCTTCAGGCAGTTCCTTTGACCTCATGATTCTCATTTGCTCTGACATGCACTGTGAGCTGTAAGGTCTTATATAGACAGGTATGTGGCTTTCCTAATCAAGTCCAATCAGTGTAATCAAACACAGCTGGACTCAAATGAAGGTGTAGAACCATCTCAAGGATGATCAGAAGAAATGGACAGCACCTGAGTAAATATATGAGTGTCACAGCAAAGGGTCTGAATACTTAGGACCATGTGATATTTCAGTTTTTCTTTTTTAATAAATCTGCAAAAATGTCAACAATTCTGTGTTTTTCTGTCAATATGGGGTGCGGTGTGTACATTAATGAGGAAAAAAAATTAACTTAAATGATTTTAGCAAATGGCTGCAATATAACAAAGAGTGAAAAATTTAAGGGGGTCTGAATACTTTCCGTACCCACTGTACATGACTCTGCCTGAATGACAGGGAATCGCACACGCTCAGTTGATCTCTCTCTCATTCAATGTCTGTTTAGACTAGTTAAGTGCAAATGTACTGAGCCTCTGTGCAAATCAGCATGGTCATCATTGCTAACTTATTTAATATTCAGTACACATGCATGAAGTGTAAAACGAGAAGGGCATAACCTTAAAAAAAGACAACATGCAAATATCGCAGTTGCTGCATTCCTCTGCAGTTATGCTCGTCAATAGCGCGATATTGTGACATTGCAGTTATCGCGACAGCCCTAACTAGCAGTCTTATTATGGAGTTAATACACAAGAATTTGAGTCTAATCCTTTTAAATATCCTCTCTAGGATACAGACATAAGGCAGGCGTGTCCAAACCTGGAGCCAGATTCACGAACGTCTTAAAAAATAAATACATTTCTTAAGATAAATTCTATAAGGTTCGTAAGAATTGCAATTCTTGAGAAATTCTTAAGTTCTCAAATATTTTCTTAAGAACATCTTTTTTTTCTTAAGAAGAAAATTATACATCTTTATCTGACTGAATACATGGCTAAACACACACTGATAAGCTCGCACTTCAAGGATCGTCTTTTTGCGGTTTCTGCAGATTACCCTAATCATAAGCATGCACACTATTTTTGTCACGACCTTGACTGGCGCTTGGCTTCATGTTTTTAATGTGCCATGTTTTAAGCAGTTACTTTGAAAAAGCCTTAAGCTTCAACGGTTTGTCTTATTAATTTTTGTGCTGTTTTTGCGCCCTCATCTGAATGAACACTTCCAGTGTGTGTGTGCGCTGCTACAGCAAACACGTTCTAAATACAGCCAAAGATTATGTTGTATTTATAGGCTAAATTAAATAAAAAAATGTTCAGTTAAATCTTCCTATCAGTTTTTGTAGTTGCCACTGAGTTTTGATGTCAGCAAAAAGTAGGGTCACACTAATAGGCTAATCATGACCAATCAATGTTTACATTATTAGTCATCGCTGTCACTTCAGAGAACTCGTGCACATTCCTATTAATAGTCCTTATATGTATTATACATAACTAGTAGTGATGTAATGCTTAAATATAACAATTAATTTGAAATAACCCAATAAATCCATTAAATAATTTGTACTATTTGGGATTTAAGACAAGTCTGGGGCTATCCTAACTTTAGGAAGTTATTTACAATGGTTTTTAAAAAGATTCTTTTCAAGAATTTGATTTTTTTCTCTTAAATTTTGTCTAAAGGACAATCTTAAGTAAAAAGATGAGACTATTCTTAAGAGAAATTTTTCATTTCGAAGAAGCCACGGCTCACACTAACCACTTCCTGTTCCGGTTCTTCTACTTCCGGGTATGAGGCCGCTGCGATGTGTGTTGGTGCAGAAGGGGAGGATTTGAGTGGCGTTTCACCAGGTAATCCCCACGATCCACTTGTACTGTGTGCTCTTTGATCAAGCTTCTGGATGACTTTGAAAATTCGTCTGCGTACGGATTGAATTTATTATTCGGGGCTCCCGCTGGGGAGGAGGAAATGACTGCAGCATCGGAGGTTGGGCCACAGCTATCTGAAGCTGAAGCGCTGGCTGAGATGACCGCTATGGGGGCGGCCTCTCAGTCAGTTGCGGATGCAGAAATGGCGGCCATGCTTGAGCGGGCAGCCAAGGCAGTCGGGCTCGAGTGGAACTCTCCGCCCCGCCCAATTCACACAGAACCTGCCCAAATTCAGTGGCATCCTCTCTACTGCGGTTCAGGTTGAAAGTGCTGCTGTTCTTCAGGTGGAAATCACGACCCTTCTGGTGAAGGGCACGATACAATTGGTCCTCAATTACCTCATACATCCTCAATTACCTCAACGACTGGCTAATCCTAGCAGTCGTTGGTATGCAAACACAGGGACATGGTCCTCAACCATCTAGCCCATTTGGGTTTTAGGGTCAACTGGGAAAAAGAGCAGAGTATCCCTGTGCAGAGCATCTCTTTTCTCTGTGTTCAACTGGACTCTGTTGCTATGAATGCGCGGCTCTCCCCAGAACGTGCAGTCAGTGCTGAGTTGCATTCAGAATCCTACACGCAGCTCAATGGTCCCCCTCAAACGGTTTCAGATGTTCTTGGGGCACATGGCAGCCCTCCTGACTGTGCTCACTTCAATCAAAAGAGTGGGAGACCTTCAAGCTCTTGCCGTCAGTGACTCGTGCCTTGAATTAGAGCTGGCTAACACTCACGCTACCCTGGGACCCTGGCCCGGATACATGCCCAAAGTTCCCACCACTCCCTTCAGAGTTCAGGTGGTCGCTTTGCAAGCCATTCCTTCCCAGGAAGGGGATCCCAACCTTTCCTTGTTATGCCCAGTCTGTGCCCTGAGCATTTACTTGGAACGTACTCGAAGCTTCAGGCGTTCTGATCAGCTCTTTGTCTGTTTTGGAGGAAAGCAGAAGGGAAATGCTGTCTCCAAACAAAGAATCTCCCACTGGATTGTGGACGCGATAGGCCAAAGGTATACCCTGACTGCTGGGGGTGAGGGCCCACTCTACCAGGGGAATTGCAGCGTCGGCAGCACTAGCGAACAGGACCTCTCTAACAGACATTTGCAGAGCTGCAGGTTGGGCTACTCCCACATTCGCCAGATTCTACAATCTGCAGATGGAACCAGTCTCTTCAGGAGTCCTGAACACAAGACCTGTGTCTCCTGAACCTGGTAAGTTGTAGAAGCTTGCTACAGCATCTTCCCCCTCTGTGTTGATGCTCCCCCAGTTCAGTAAGTTTCCTGATGTGAACACTGAACGACACACTTCCATAATTTTAGCACTTCTTATGTAGCTGAGTTCGGCAGTAGGTTAGGTTACCTCTTGTGAACTCTCATATTGGATTGGTGCTCCACATGCAGTGGCTCCTAATGTGGCCCCATGTGCATATTTCCACCTATATTCCCTAGAGATTCAGTGTTTCCCTTTAAGACAAGCCCTGTCTTTGGTTCTGAGTCCAGCAGTCTCCTTATGTCGAGGCTGCCTCAAAATCTTCCCTTTGTAGTACTCCCCCAGTGCGAGTCCTTGGGTGTATTCTTCACATGACTACCCCCACCCCCTTCCCCCCCGGCGGGGGACAGCCACTAGCCCAATGTCTTCCAAGATTTTCAACCAAGGTGAGGAAAGGCTGGCTGAAGGCTCTTGGACATTGGAAGGGCACATAGAGGTGAGTTGCACTAAACTAACACGTAAATCTGTTATCATTTGCACTCCATATGCTCGTGACACAGTCCGCTAGTTGGAGTTTTCAACTGGGACCCCTAGTGTGCTCCATTTCAACACAACGTCAAAAGAAAACAACAGAAGGGGAACGTCTTGGTTACATATGGAAACCCTCATTCACTGATGGAGGGAACAGAGACGTTGTGTTCCCCTGCCACAACTCCGGACTGCCTCTGAGTGTAGTCGAGTTGCAGAACAGAACGAATACCCTCTTATACCCGGATGGCCAGAGCCGGGCTAACCATGCAAATACTGCACAACAGTTCTCATTGGCCTTTTCTCAAAGCATTCAGTTGTGTTCGGGCTCCCTATAGCGACCACTAGTGTCCTTCAAAATAAGAAAAATGTACACATCTTCATTCTTTTAAAAAGGTTTACACTCCTGGATCTTAATGCATGTTTTTTCCTTCTGGAGCATCAGTGAGTGTTTTTTTTTTTTTTTTTTTAAATTCAGGTAGGTAGCTAGGTAGTTTAACAGTAAAGTTAACTTGCCAAATGCGGTTACTGAGTGTTTTGTGAGGCATTTTTCACTAACGTTACTCCATCAAACTATTTGATATTTCATGAAATGACACTGCAATGGAACTGTTCCCATCTGAAAGCACATTAGGAAAATTCTCATTTTCTCTACCATCTTGGCCAGAGTTGAGCAGATGCTCTCCGAGGTCACATCCGAACACCCGCTCCTTCAGGATTCCCCTCTGCTTCAGCTTTTGTTTGGTGGGTCTGGACTTCATGAAGGTGCGCAGGAAGCCCATCAGCTTGCCGTGTTTCTTGGACACTGCCAAAAGGGGGCGACAGAGAGCTAATCAGGCCATTGAAAACATGAACAGTATCATACAGTGTTCACTGCTTCCTACACACTCAGCAGGGAATATATGTACAACACACTTCACTTGACAAAATGTGTTCATCTCACACAACACGCAGGACACAGAGGGGGGTTTTAAGTATATCATAAAAACATGCATCTCCCCAGTGAATTAATGCAAAATATATATTACATTTAAATTAATAAACCCCTATTAATAAATTAATAAAATCCCTACATTTAGATCTCAATGACTTTTTTTGAGATTTAATATGTAAATAAATGGTACTGGAAATCTATAAACTGCTTAGTAACAACTCCTGAGGTGTATTAAGCTTAAAAGCACTTCATCTGCTATTAACCATGTTAATATTAGCCAAATTGCATACAGTGCCTGACTGGCCTCATTATTTGCAATCTGATTAAAGTTGTCTGAAACCCGTGAACTTTGCATATCTGGTTAATCTTGGCTTAACCAGACGTGACTAGGACATCTCAAAACCTAAGCAAAACTACAATGTCTTGCTGCTGGAATCTTGTTAATCGTTCAATATAACATGGATCAAGCATGACCAAAATCAATTATGTATGAATAATTTTCACAATTTGAGATAAAAAATAAAAAAAAAATTATAAAAAGTGTGTTTTAATGTTTAATCAGGAAGGTTGCTTTTAAATGCTTTTATTTTGTACAAAATCGCACAAATTCACTCAAAAATTGTTTCTCTCTCTCTCTCTCTCTCTCTCTCTCACACACACACACACACACACACACACACACACAATCCATGCATTCAAGCTATTGTGAGTATTGCACTCATTTCATCCTTCATCTGCAATACACTTTTATGAATCTGACATTACAACTGTCTCTATCTCTCACACAAACACACACATGCTCAAACTGCCCAGTCCAGGTATTCACTGATGTAGTTCTCTATATCAGGGGTTCCAAAACTTTTCAGCCCACAACCCCCAAAATAACAATGCTACAATAACAACACTATTCGGTAGTGATGTATGGTGTTTCAGGGCTGACATCATCTGAAGTCCTCTGAGGGGACTTCTTAGGTGTTCCTGATCCAGACTGAAGCTTGTGTAATTCCTAGTTACCACATGATGTCAATCCCATGGCAGAAACAGACAACAAATAGGAACATAATTAGCGTAGCTGCTTTTCAAATCAAGCAAAGAGGATTTGGTCAACCAGAGTTAAAGATTAATAATGTGCATTTGATCAGATATAACTCAGGGCTCGCAAAATCGCTAGCCCGACGTCCCGGGGCTATTGTGTTTTCCAGTCGGGCTACCAAAATTTTTCACCGCCCTGCCCGGCGGGCTATCTTAAAGTAAAGGGCTCCTGCAGGTCCTTAAATACTCCTCAATTTAGTTGTATTAAATTGAAGGCCATAAAAAGTTTTCAGTATGTTAAATAGTATAAGAAAAGTCTATTAATCATAATTTTAAGAGGTCTTACAGTTGGAGATGGAAAGACAAAAATCGCGATAGGATTTAAACAGAGAGAGTGTGTCTGAACCCCGAACATTATCAGGAAGGCTATTCCAGAGTTTGGGAGCCTAATGTGAAAAAGCTCTACCTCCTTTAGTGGACTTAGGTACTACCAAAAGTCCAGAGTTTTGTGACCTTAGGGGGCGTGATGGATTGTGTCGTGGCAGAAGACTAGTTAGGTACGCAGGAGCTGAACCATTAAGAGCCTTGTAGGTAAGAAGTAATATTTTGTAATTGATATGAAACCTAATATTTAGCTGTTAAGAAGGATTGAAGGACTCAAAAGCAGCTCAAACAAAAAGAGAAAGTTTATTCTGAACTTCAGAACACAAAGCCAGCAAAAGAGTGAAACACAAAAGTCAGGTGAATAAATTGGTTTGGCAATCCCAGTGTACACATCAACAGGGACAGAGGGCAGAGAGAAAAAACTGAAAAACATCCAGTCTAGCGCTCCCAATTAGGCCTCAGTGTCAAAATACGGATAGAATTAATCCCTGGCTTGACGATCCTGGACAAGCAAAAGCAAAACATGTGAAAATTGGGTTATATGATCATATTTTCTTGACCAGGTAAAGACTCTAGCAGCTGCATTTTGGACTAAATGTAGCTTGTTTATTGAACTGCCTTCATTCTGCATTACAATAGTCCAGCCTAGTGCTCATAAATGCATCAACTAACTTTTTTGCATCAGAAACAGGTAACATGTTTCGTAGCTTGGCAATGTTTCTAAGATGGAAGAATGCTGTTTTTGTAACATGGGAAATATGATTTTCAAAAGACAAGTTGCTGTCTAATATAACACCCAGACTTTTGACTGTAGAGGAAGCAGCAGTACATCCATCTAGTTGCAAATTGTAATCCAAAAGATTCGGTCTATTATTTTTTGGTCCAATAAGTAATATCTCTGTCTTATCTGAATTTAATAGGAGAAAATTATTGGTCATCCAGTCTTTTACATTTTTAACACACTCTGTTAACTGATAATTTAGAAGTTTCATCTGGTCTTGTTGAGATATATAGTTGAGTATCATCAGCGTAACAATGGAAACTAATGCCATATTTCCTAATAATATTGCCAAGGGGCAACATGTATATTGAGAAAAGCAGAGGACCTAGGACAGATCCTTGTGGCACTCCATACTTTACTGGTGATAATTGAGATGACTCCCCATTTAAATAAACAAAGTGGTAGCGATTGGACAGGTAGGATTTAAACCATCTTAAAGCCTTAAAGACCTATTAGTATGTCATGATCTATAGTGTCGAATGCAGCACTAAGGTCAAGTAAAACAAGCAATGAGATGCAGACTTGGTTACCTGACTTGAATTTTTGTCATATTATATATATATATATATATATATATATATATGCAAAAAGAAGCACAATTGAGCAGATACAACTTTTTTCTAAAACTTTAGACATAAATGGAAGATTAGAAATGGGTCTGTAATTTCCCAGTTCACTAGGGTCTAGTTGTGATTTCTTAATAAGAGGCTTAATAACCACTAGCTTGAATGGTTTTGGGATGTGACATAAAGATAACGATGAGTTAATAATACTGAGAACAGGTGCTAAATAAAAACCTTGGATTGTTTTGGTTATTTTCTATGAGTTTGCGGATGTGCTCAGCCCTGGCAGCTTTTAGTGCCTGCCTTTATCTGGACATACTTTTTTTCCACGCAATTCTAAAAACTTCCAAGTTAGTTTTTCTCCATTTGTGCTCAAGACTTCAAGTTTCTTTCTTGAGAGAATGGTAGTACTGTTGTACCATGGCGCAGTACGTTTTTCTCTAACTTTTATTAGTTCTCTAAATTTGTATTAGAGAAGATAGTGTCCATGACGTTAGTCAATTTGTCTAAATCATGTATATTAATGGGTACACAGAGCAGTTGAGATAAATCAGGCAGGTTATTTGTGAATCTATTTTTGGTGGCTGGAACAATGGTTCTGCCCAGACGATAACGCCTGGCCATTTGGTTAATATCAGTAATACGCAGCATGCACGATACAAGGAGATGGTCAGTAACATCATCGCTTTGAGGGACGATATCTAGATCTATATCTGTATCAATTCCATGCGATATAATTAAATCTAGCATATGATTGAAACGATGAGTGGGCCCGGTGACATTTTGCTTGACTCCAAAGGAGTTTATTAGGTCAGTAAACGCAAGTCCTAAGGCATCACTTGTATTATCAATGTGAATGTTAAAATCTCCGACAATTAGCGCTTTATCAAAATTTACCAATAGGTCTGAAAGGAAATCAGCAAATTCTTTTAAGAAATCTGTATACAGCCCTGGCGGTCTATACACAGTAGCTAAAATAAGAGATAAGACAGATTTCTATTGCATATCTGACTGAGTAGCATTAAACAGAAGTATTTCAAATGAATTAAATCTGTATCCTATTTTCTGTGTTACATTGAGAATATCACTATATCTGACGGGACTCATGCTTATAAAAGTAGCTTGGTGGAGTAGACTCATTTAGACCAATATAATCTTTTTTTTTTTTTTTTTTTTTTTAAAAGTCACCAAAAAAAGGCAGTGCTGTGCGCATCGCGTTTTCAGACATAAATATTGCGTTCGGTGTGAACGTGCTTTTTTTGTATTAAAAACAGCACACAGAACGCTCACTGCCAACCGAAAATGATTAAAAAAGGTGCCTTGCACTGCACAAAATGCGTTCTGTCTGATAGGGGCCTTAGTATCGCGTTCTATACTTACCCGGGAGAATTCCAGTGCGGCTCTCAGCTTGGCCTGCCTCACCAACAGCTCGCCGATCTGCCTCTCCACATCCTCCAGCTCGACCTGCACAGAGAACGTGTCCTCACATGTACTCAAAGGTAGACACAAATTCGCCATTAATGCAAGTTACAATGAGTAAACAACGGTAATGTGTGCAACCACACTGGCGATGCTAACGGGCTATAAGCTAGCGGACTCGGGAATTCAAAACAAAACTAGTGTTAACAAGGTACTCTGGTTGTTTTAGTTGTAAAATACAACAAGGGGTATATTCACACATTATCAGAAATGTAAAGGATGGTGTATTTACGGTTGAAAAGTAGACAGTATTAAATGAACGTGATCGAGCTCAAACTCAAAGCATATGGCAGCAATAAACTGGAAGTGACGCCAAAGGCTGCTGGAATTATGCTATTTCTAATGCTTTAAAAATTATTTGATTTCTGGAAATCATCTTGCGACCCCCTCCTCCTGGTTTCACGACCCCTACTTTGGGAACCATTGCTCTATATGGCAATGCTAATGTGTTTTTTGTTTTCTGTCACAGTGGTCAGATTTGGTGTTCCATGATATTGTCTCTGTTTGACAGTGTCGGTGTGCAGGGAATATATAACTGAAAAATAACAGTTTTGGATTCTTGTTCCATTAAATGTTATCATGTAAATAATCTGTAACGATTGTCCACTGAAGGCCAGATGAACCCAAGCGCAGTTTATTGGCCAATGTGAAATCCAAACAAAACAATCCAAACAATGACTTGACAAAACAAGCCTTGACTTAAACAGGCATGAACAGAACTCACCAACAGCGGGTTACAACATCAATAGACGACAAGGAACAATGGGAACATGAGGGCTACTTATAGTGCACAAGAGGGTAACATGACACAAACCAACCAATGAGAAACACTGAACATGACATGGCAACCAATCAGAAAACAGAACAGAGAACACCATGGCAAAACATGAACCAATCAGAACAAGACACATGGACAAGCAGGATAACATGAGGAAGCAAGGGAAGCAAGACAAGACAAGAACCATGACCTGACGTCAAAATAAAAGACATGAAAACAAGAACGTGAACCAAACCCAAAACAAAACCCAAACCCTGTGTTACATAATCTTAATGTGTTCTTTTTTGTATGTCGCGATGGTCAGATTTAACAGGGAACAGCATAAATGTTACTTTGTGCCCCTTTTCAGAACATAAAAGCAATTTTCTTTGTGCGATTTTGTTCAAAATAAAAGCATTTAAAATTCAATAAAATAAACTTCATATTGTGAAAATTATGCATAAAAAATGTTTTTTTTTCTTAAGCAAGACACTGAACCATCATTTGCTATCAGGAACAGCAGCAGATGGCTGTGTGTGTGCACTTGGATGGGTCAAATACCACTTTTTTATTCTGAGATTCTCACATCATCACTTCAAAAAGTGAAGAAAATTAAATAAATAACAAACATTACCACTGGTTATTATTATTTTTGTTCTGTTAAAACATATATGGTCATTTGCAACAATATTTTGCATCAATATATGCATCAACCCAGGGAACAATTGTTGGTTTGGTTCCTTGTTCAAGGGCGCCTCAGTCACAGTATTGAAGGTGGAAAGAGTGCTGTTCATCACGAACCCCACCTTCAGGGGTCCTGCCGGTGCAGAAATCAAACCAGCAACCTTCGGGTTACAAGCCTGACTCTCTAACCATTAGGCCACAACTGCCCCCACAGAAAAGATAATAAATAAATAAATAAATAAATAAATAAATACCTCAGCAGAGTTCAGTCTGGCATCTGGACATAGTAATTAATTTATTATAAAGTTCTGTAAAATAACTGTTGCAGTGCTGCAAAACTATTCACTTTTCACCACAACAGTGAGAGAATGTCAAGATCATTACATTTATGAATAACTGCGATCACATTTAAAAACATAACATTCAAACATTTTTCTATAAATCTTTTTTTTAGTAATCTGTTAGTCTGGATTTACATTGCTATCTATTTTGACAAATTATATTTTTCTCCCATTTATTGTTTTAGTTATTAATATGTCAATCATTGCAATTTCGAAACATGAATCCCACTTTTATACGAGGGCTTTCTATCTTTCGTTTTGCTTTTGTTAGAGGATGCTTAGCACTGTGTGAGAAAACTGTCTTGTGAGTGTAAGTGAGTTTCTTGACATATTTCCTGCAGAGATTGAAGAAACATCAACAGGCTTCTCTCTATTTTTGTAAAGAGCTGATATCTTATACAGCTCTGGAAGAAGAGAGACCACTGCAAAACGATCAGTTTCTCTGGTTTTACTGTTTATATGTTTGAGTAAAACTAACATTTGTGTTTGATTCTATAAACTACTGACAACATTTCTCCCGAATATAGTCATTTAGAGCATTTATTTGCAGACAATACCAAAGAAGATACAGTGTTTTCAGGTCCATCTCTGATTAATAGTTATTATTTGATTCTAAGGTACTGCTAGCAGTGTTTTTGCCATCCATCTGGTCCCATTGCAAGTGCTTATAAACACTTCTTTTGTTTTGTAGACCACGTTCCAACAGTCAAGAGGACAACATTGTGATCTACAGCCTTCTTAGTTGCGAAGACTGAATGAATCTTAGCACTGTGAATAATGAGCTTTAGCAAGCAGCTGTTGTATATATTTCTCTTTTTATTCAAAAGAATCAAATAGTTGTAAATACTTTTACACTGAGTACAAAATTACTAAAGGGTCACACATTACAATGAGTATAAAAGCATTACAGAAATAATTTATACAATGTACAGTGAAGATCAAAAATGATTAAGAAACCTATGTACATCTTTTTGCATGCATCAGTATTTACATCCACATTTAACAACACTTGACTAAAACATTCAAACATGGTGCATTGATGTAACTATGATATATGATGCTGAAACAAATAAAATGCAAAGCAATACCTATATTAACTCAAATGCTTCTTATCTTTACAAAAGGCATTGTTCACATTAAACTGAGAAATCATATCCTTTTCCTTTTCTTTCTACAAGCTACAAGCGTATGTTAAACGCGCAATAAATTAACACTAGTGATGCCCTGATATGATATTATGCTCCCATTATGTCAGTAATAGTGTACTTTAACATGTCAACATCATATTCTGCTTTTATCTGCTCACTGTTGAACGTAAATTCAGCTCAAGCAGCATTTGTCATGTACAATATTTACAGTTCTGGATCACACTCATAATACTCCTCTACAGCCTTCCATCCTCTAAATACATTTCCATGCAGCACAATCAAAACTGAATAACAAGCATACTCTAAAACACACAAGACTTGAATGTTTTCCTGCAAGTAACAGTCGTCCTTTATGATGTTTGCACATTCATTCCAGACTCATTTATGAAGTTTATCTTTCAAACACTCGTCTATCTGTGATTGGTCGGATAAAAAGAAGGTCCCGCCCCAAAACTCACGCTATTGGCTGAGCCATGTTTCATGTGAAGCTCACATACAGTATTACAAAATAAGACACACCTTTAAGATTCGTGTGAAGTTTTTTCAAATTGTGTTCTGTATATTGTGGTCTTTTAAGCCTCTGCTGCTGGATCAGTAGATTCTGGTTTCTTCCTATAAAAGGAGAGAATATATCATTATTTCTACATTGTTCAGAAGCTGATTTCTGTGTTTATGAGGCAGTTGTTCTCTGGAGCAATGGTTAATAGAGAAAATAAGACAAAATTGTGAAACAAGGTAAAAAATGGCAGTAGGAAATTTAAAGCAGCAGTTCACCGAAAATACAAATTCTGCTTATTCATTAACTGTGTACTGTTTTTGGGTGAACTGTTCCTTTAAACATGCCATTTTTTGTGAATGACAGCTCTGATGCCCAGCTGCATTCATCCCTTTGAGGTTGGCACCTACTCGAATTTGGTAAGAGGCGCTTTGTCACACGTGACTTCTGAATGAACGCCATTCACTGCCCCATTGGCTGACTGCAGCTTTGGGATGCTGCCTCGTGGCAGGGTTAGCCCGCTCAGCTTCACATCTCTGTATCAAAGGACACATGAGGACTGAAGCTTAGGCGGTGAAACACACACAGGAAACAGCAAATCTGTCTACAACTGGGCTTAAAAATCTATGGTTAATCAATAGGTTAATTGTTAACAAACATCTGGATGAGCTTTTTAAGTTGACTATTAATCATATGTTATAAAAATATTTTAGTGCATTTAATCTTGGTTTGTTAGTTCAAAATGCAGTAGTTACAATTATTATTTTTTTTATTTTTAGCTTAATACTTAATAAATTTGGTAACACTTTACACATTACAATGAGGTTATATATATATATATATATTCCATGGAATGTCTAGATACTGTATTCTGATTGGCTGGCAGGTATTCAAATAAATGTGATTTTACTGCATTATTTCATCTCTGTGTCTGATTTGAGGCAGAATGCTAGAGATAATGTGCCTAACTGACCAAAATAACTCATTTTTGCTGTGCTGCAAAGATCAAAACTAGTCTATAAATTTGCAAATGACCATGGAATAAGTGGATAATCAATGGCTTGATGTGCAGTTTAAATGAGGCAACCACGCTGTGCATTTAAAATCCTTGATTATCCCTTACAATATAATTGATTCATTTGCAGAATTATTTTTTTCTTGGTTGTTATGTTAGTAAAAATGTTAATTTCAAAATGAATGTAGACATTACCATCAAACATGAGTTTTAAAATTAGGTAAACATTCTGTATTCTGTATTGTTAGTATTTATTACTAACTTTTACTTTGAACTTGATGCAATCTTATTGTGAAGTGTTATTATCATTTCAATAATTATCAGCTTTTATTTATTTATTGATTTGCAACTATGAGTAAAAATTACAGTTTATAACAGTATTTGAAGACATTTCCTCACAAAAAGCTATCAGATGAATTCAAAAGACTTTTAGACTTCATCTGTGATACTTATATTCTGCTTTTTGGCCTATTTTGGAAAGTTTTGCATCCACTCCCGTTTATGAAATTGAGGGAGGGCATTTTGTGTGAAATATTCCTGCACTCATCATAAACTAACATCAGGTGCACACAAAGGCTCATTGTAGAAAAACCAGGACAGAAAAAGAGCAGTCTTTTGTTTCTCTCAACAGCATTTCACTTGAGGATGAAGTTGTCTTACCCAGTGGAAATATTGGCCTCTTGGTCCAGCCCTTTAGCGTCTGTCATTTTGTGTCCAAACAGTTTGCGAGCGAGGAAGTTCAGCAGGCCGCAGTGATGGGTGTAGCAACAGAAAGCATCTACTGACACCATCAGCACCAAGAAGACGAACATCACGATCCCCACCACTCCTCCTTTCCCTAACGCCGACTGACTGACTGCAAGAGAAGCAGACCTGAGTTCACATCACTGAAGGGTGAACTATTACTGTTATTGTTCTCGCTCTGATCAATCCTACCAGGCTGTGGGACGGTGAAGTTAATCTTGGCGGCGTCGGACGAGCCGTTGTGGTTTACTGCATAAACTTCCATTTGATAGTTAGCATTGTACTGGAGATTGTTCAGCTGGATTTGGCTGGAGTTTCCAGGAATTTCTTTCTCAGTCCATTCCTCATTCTCCTTGTTCTATTCCAAACCAGTGACATTTTACATTTAGACATATATGGCTTCTACTTCTCACGGTTAAACTATATGAAAAATGTTGTACTTATACTGCTGAGATAAAGTGAGATTTCAGACTGACCCCTTTGTAGCGTACAACGTAGTGTAGGACGGGAGAGCCTCCATCTTTCAGCTGTTTAATAGGGATGGAGACGGAGTTCTTGTCCAACTTTTTCTCGCTCAGAGACAGGACGGGGCTGTCTGGTTCACCTACATCAGAGAAAGAGGAAACATCAGATAAAAGGAGCAAAGACACAGTGTAACAGCTTGAGATTAGGGCTGGTGATACTGGTTTAAAACATAATAAATTTACTGATTTATTTTATTTTGATGATTTTGTTGTACACTACCGTTCAAAACTTTGGGGCTGGTACAATTTTATAATTTCTAATGCTCTAATGCTTGATATGTGACCCTGGAGCACAAAAGCAGTCTTAAGGTATATTTGTAGCAACAGCCAAAAATACATTGTATGGGTCAAAAATCATTAGGATATTAAGTAAAGATCATGTTTCATAAAGATATTCTCTCAATATTTAGATTTTAAATTCAAATAGTTGTATTTTGAGCCAAATATGTTCCTATCATAACAAACCAAGCTTATTTATTCAGTGTTTAGATGTATAAATCTCAATTAAAAAAAAAAAACAAAACTGCCCCTTATGACTGGTTTTGTGCTCCAGGGTCACATAAGTCATAGTGTTGTCAAATATTACTAGAATTTAAAATAGCTGTTTTCTATTTGAATATATTTATTTATTATATATTATTTATTTAATTATATGTATTTTTTTACTTGTGATGTCAAAGCTGAATTTTAACATCATTATTCCAGTCTTAAATCATTCGAAGCTGTGGATTCAATGTTGAAAACAGTCTAAATATTGATATTTAATTTGTCAAGCTAATTTCTAAAACAATTTAAAATGTTTGATGCAAATATATAGTTAAAATGCATGCTTTCTACACTAATTCGTTAAATGAACACAAGAAGATGTGAAAAGTGACTGAATCAGTGATTTTGAATCATAGAAATGAATCAAACGTACCAACTCAAACACCGTTTTGTTAAACGTACAAAAATGTGTGTGATTTCTCAGAAAACTAGTCATTGGCCAAATAAAAAGTACATTAAAATGATTGTACCTTATTATCACCCAACCCCTAGTTAATCTTAAAATGCTATATTTGATGTTTCCCTGTTGTCCTCTATGTTATATTAAAGTTATTAGAGTATGTCAGCCTCACACTTAAGTAATTGGCAATCCAGTGGATAAGCTCCAAAATTATTCACTATAGTATAGATGTACGAGAGCGGCGACCGACATTGATTTCAAGCTGAAAGAAACCTGAAGTAGCGATTTTCTGGCTTTCTGCAGCATTGAAAACATGCAGGTAAACTCACTATCACACATCTATATCACAGTAAACAATTAGGCTTGTGTTTTAGCCTATCAACTGGAGATGTATGTGTTAAAAATTTTGATTTACCATCTACAAGGTCAGAATAAGGCAATGGACGGGCCACAGGACCAGGAGCAGGTCGTAATGCATGGAGAATGGTCATCATCAAGCAGGTGGCAGTTAGAGGAAGAATGGGCAGCAGAAGCACATCATGAACATTGGTGATGAGCAAACAGACATTGATGCATGACAAGAATGACAGCAGGACATGAAATCAACTGCAAACATGTACTTTCATTATTTCAAAATTAATATTATGGCCAGGATATGAAGCAGATGAAATGAAGGTGACACTTTATTTTGATAGTCCACTTTAGACATTCTACTAAGTGTAAGTAACTTTGTAGCTACATGTCAACTACTTGTCAACTACATATCAACTAAATCTCATTATTTGCAACTACATGTCCACTAACTCTCAGAGTAGAATTTAGGGTTAGTTTAGGGTAGGTTTAGGGTTAGTTGAATAAGTTGACAAAGAAAGGGTTAGAAGATATTAAGCAGACTGTCTACTAATACTCTACTAACTGCTAGTTGACATTTTGTTGCAAAGTTAATTACTGTTAGTAGAATATCTAAAGTGGACTATCAAAATAAAGTGTTACCGAAATGAATAGACAGGAAAGCACTCTGCTGATACTCACGTTGAGACCGTGTGAAGATCTTCTGTTCTGTGGAGAAGTTTCCCTGGAAATGAGAGTTTTTGGCCGCAAAGCGAATGGAGTACTCTGTGTACGGCTCGAGGTCCTTGATCACCAGGGGATCTGCAAATGTAGGTGCTTTAATCACACATTTGAACTTAAAAAACCCATTAAAACATCAACTAAACTCCTCTGAGTGACTTATTTACTTGGGGGCTTGACATCGATTTGACTCCAGGAATCTTCCGATGGTTTCTTCCACTGAAGGATGTAAAGGGCAATGGAGGAGCCTCCATCCTGCACTGAGGCAGTCTGGATGATGACAGAAGATGAAGACCCCGGGGAAACTCTGAACTTAGTGGGTGTCCCAGGCCAGGCTTTAGAGAGAGAGGAACAGAAGTTATTAATAAGAAGCAATATCGAGGGTTTATCTAAGTTGATCAGCATTACTGAAGCCTCTCTAAAAGCCTTACTTATCAGCTGGAAGTCTTTAGCGGTTGTTCCTGCTGTATTGCTGGCTATGCAGGAGTACAAGCCGCCATCAGAGGGCATTACATTTTCAATAATCAGCTCTGATCCCTCCACATTCGTCTGGCCACACGTTCATGCAAGCAGGAAAGACAATAAGAGACAGGAAATAGTAATTAAGAGCGAAGAGAAGAGTACGTGGGTCAAACTTCCTGTAGATACAGAATCCCTCCCAGTCCCCACACCAATTACAATACAATTATAATAATATTTCTCTTAACCCATGCCAGATTAATTGTTTGATTGCAATGTATATGTTTCTCACCATTTTTTCGTTGGTAGTCTTCCTGATCCACTGTATGCTTGGTGTCGGGTGTCCTGTGGCATTGCAGACCACAGATCCATCTTCTCCTGGAATCACCGCCAGCTTGGTTTGATCCAAAACTACAGTTGGACGCTCTGAAGAAATGGTCAATAGAAGAAACTAAAATTAAATTCAATTTAACAAAATTACAAAAAAATATTTGTGACCACAAAACCAGTTATAAGGGCCATTTTTTTAAAATCTGAAAGCTGAATAAATAAGCTTTCCGTTCATGTATGGTCTGCTAAGATATTAGGCCGAGATACAGATTCAGAAAAAATCCAAACTTAATATCCTAATGATTTTTGGCATAAAAGAAAAATAGATTATTTTATTGGCTATTGCTAGAAATATACCCATGCTACTTATGACTGGTTTTGTGGTCCAGGGTCACATACATACATAACTGAAAATAGTCTCAATAGTTAAAGCATAAATATCAAATATATATATATATTGAGCCCATAAATATCTAACAACTGTGTGTATATATACACTACCGTTCAAAAGTTTGGGGTCAGTAAATGTTCATTCATTCTTTTTTTTTTTTTTTTGAAAGAAATGAATAAATTGTTACATTAATAAAAAGTGACATAATAGATTTACATTGCTAGAAAAGATTTATAGTTTGAATAAATGTTGTTCTTGAAAGAAAAAAATTCAGGTTAAAAAAAAAAAACTGTTTCCAAAACTGATAATTCTACTAATAACTGAGAATATCAGAATGATTTCTGAGAGATCATGTGACACTTAAGCCTGGGAAACTGAGTAACAGCTGATGAAAAATCAGCATTGCATCACAGGAATAAATTATATTTTAAAGTGTATGAAAATAAAAAACATTATTTTCTATTGTAATAACAATTTGTAATATTACAGTTTATTTTCTGTATTTTTGATAAAATAAATGCAGCCTTGATTTCATTAAAAAAAAATTGCAAGTCTTACTCAACTTTTGAACGGTAGTGTATATATAAATAAATTAATCCAATATCTATTTTTATATCCTATAAAAGAGTCCAAATGTCTTTGTTTAGGTTTGGCCCGTTGGAGAGTGTCAATTTGATGCTTGCATGGCACCAAATTCCCCATATCTGTGTTTGTGTCTACAGTAAACACCTGACTTTTCTCGAAATAAATCTTTAACTAAACAAAATTTCCAGGGGAAATAAAGTTGAAGAAAAAACAAACAGTTTAGCCATAAACACATGAATTCACTGTAGTTTAGTCAACATGACACACCATTTACAGTATATTCAGAAAGAAAAATACTTGATTTTATTCTTCAGAAATTGATTGATAGGATTGTGAAAATGCATTATGAATGCATTTTGTAACAATTTGCATCCAACTGCCAAAACTTACTGGCCATAAAGACATTTATAGGGATAGTACATGGGGTCAATTTTGATATCACGTTAAACTTTGTTACTGTATATTGTCTAAAAATGAATTATGCAAACCAATAGCCCTCATTCTGTGCTTGTTTTTATTTTATTGTTCAGGGATTGATTGCTAGGATCATGAAAATGCATTATGCATGCATTATGTCATATTTTGCAACCAGTATGGGTTAACTGCCAAACCGTACTGAGCATAAAGACTTTTATTAGGATAGTAAACATTGACTCAGATAGTAAATAGGGGTCAATTTTGATATGACTGATATCACAGTAAGATATCACAAATAATGCAAACCGACTGCCCACATTTGATGCCTCTGCGCTTTCAGGAAAGTGCAAAGCATCACTTCATTTTACATTTTCTAGGAGTGCCTTTGTTTACCTGAGACATCTAGAATAAACGAGGCTCTGTTTTCCCCAATCTTATTGACAGCTGTGCAGACATACTCTCCAAAATCACTCCTGGTCACCGCAGAGATGGTCAGCTCACTCTTATCAGAGTTGTATTTATAACGAGAGTCATCAAAGCTGGAAGGGCTGAGGGGAAAGATTCAGAAACACAGTCTGTTTGCCACTATTGTTCATTAATACAACGCAGATATACTCATGGGAGGAAAAACTAACAAACAAGAGACAAAAGGAAACTCTAACTATACAAAACAGTAAGTTGGACTATACTAAAGAGTATGTCTAAATACAGACATGGGCTCTGATCCAAAAATTAGTGAGTTGCCTTGCTGTCTACAACTGATATCAATACTATTTAGCATTGGAATGGTGCTAAAATAACAACACGATAGTCTAATAATCACAGAATATTATATATAGCCTGTGGAACATGGTTAAGTCAGTAACACCTATGCTGACCATGAAGCTTTGAAATGGATGGAACTAGAACTTCTAAAGCAGATGCACAAATATAAAAACAATAACACTAAGAATTATAGGTACGCATGAAAGAAATATTACAGCATTTCTACTGATATACATACATTATCCATGAAATATTTGGAGTGGGTACTCCTTTGACCAGACAGATGATAGACACAGTGGTGTTGGTTCCGGCAAAAACACTTCTTCTGTTCTGATGGATCAGGACGGTCGGTAGCTCTGGAGAATGGAGAATATTAGGAGGATATATTCACACTCGCCACAGCAAGAACAAAAATGATTCAGTCGTCCATGTCCTCACCGTTTACAACAACAGAGATCTGGAGCTCCCTGTTTATGGGGCGTCCCTTGATCTTGCCCACACAAGTGTAAGTGCCATGGTCTTCCTGCTGAATTCCCTGAATCTGCAGAGACTTATCTGGCAGGACCCTGAGATGACCATGGCCTGTACAAAGAGAAGAGGACAGGTAGAGCGTGAGCAGTGTCATAAAGATGCAAACTTATTACTTTAGATTCATGCAACGAAGCCTTTAGAAGCCCACTCGCACACTCATAAAAGGCCAGTTCACCCCAAAATCAAAAATGCCATCATTATTTGTGAGCCTGAAGCACAAAACCAGTCTTAAGTCGCTGGGGTATATTTGTAGCAATTGCCAAAAATCCACTGTATGGGTCAAAATTATTGATTTTTCTTTTATGCCCAAAAATCATCAGGATATTAAGTAAAGATCATGCTCCATGAAGATATTTTGTACATTTCCTACCGTAAATATATCAAAACGTAATTCTTTGATTAGTAAATATGCATTGCATAGAATTTACTTTAACTTTAAAGGCTTTAACTTTTTTTTTTTGCACTCTCAGATTATTTTGAAATAGTTGTATGTGGGACAAATATTGTCCTCTCCTAACACATACATAAATGGAAAGCTTATTCATTCAGCTTTCAGGTGATGTATACATCTCAGTTTTGAAAAATTGCCACTTATGACTGGTTTTGTGGGTCACATTTAGCAAAATAGGCTCAAACTCTACTCCAAAAATGTACCTATCCATACAGTTCACTGCAGCGTCCTTTCCTTCCTTTTCACATAATTTATGATTCTTGATGGTGTAAACTTGCTCATTCGCTCACCCGGTGCAGCACACATTTTTCCAAAGAGCCTTGAATGTTTTTTTGCCCCCCTTAATAATTCCAAACCAGGTAGAGCACAAAAGGACAAAAGTGAGTAAATAATAATAGACTTTTCATTTTGGGGTGAACTATCCCGTTAAGGTTGTCAATGGTGGCGTTTACTTGAAATGGGGCAGGGCTGCATTTTTTGGAGCTCTTTCTTGTGGCCTCGCCATCGGACAGGAAGACAAAACACTAAACCAAACTGTTCACAGATGTTTACTACTAGTCGTCAGTGTTGGGGGTAACGCATTACATGTAACACAAGTTGCATAATAATATTACTTTTTTCAAGTAACTAGTAAAGTAACGCATTACTTTTTCATTTGCAAGAAAATATTGGAGTTACTTTTTCAAAAAACTAACGCCAGTTACTTTTTGTTTCCTTTATGTATTTAATCCCATTTTATTTACCAATGACTTTGACCTTTGTTGATCCAACTCAACCGTACACTGCAAAAATACTTTCTTACTTACATTTTTTGTCTTGTTTCCAGCCAAAATATATATATAAAAAAAATTCTTAAATCAAGAAGGATTTTCTAGACAAGTAAATAATTATTTTCTAATTATTATTATAATAATTATTTGCAAAATTATCTGCCAATGGGGTAAGCAAAAAAAATCTTATTTCAAACTGAAAACAAGATTATTTTGCTTGTTTCAAGCAAAAACACACTTAATTTTGACTTGTTTTCAGAAAAAATAAAAAGACAATTTGTACTTGTCTAGAAAATCCTTCTTGATTTATTTTGGTTGGAAACAAGACAAAAAATCTAAGTATGACAAGCATTTTTTGCAGTGTACTAATAAGCAAAACTTACTTTAGATGAACTAACATTTGTGTTTTTTTCTCATTGATGAAGAGTGTTGAACTTTCTTTTCCTACAGTTCTACTGTACAGACGTCAGTTTAATTTTCCTTTAGCCTTAGGTTTATTCACTTCATTTCATTTTGGTGTGAAAGGGCTTTTACATTTGCTAAGAATCAAAAGTTTTTATATTAAAAACAAACAAGAAAGCCCTGCCCAGATTTAAAAAGTAACGCAAAAGTAACGTAACGCATTACTTTCCATAAAAAGTAACTAAGTAACGCAATTAGTTACTTTTTTAGGGAGTAACACAATATTGTAACGCATTACTGTTAAAAGTAACTTTCACCAACACTGCTAGTGAGAAACATCTCTCGATTTGTTTCCAAATCGGTCAGAAAACAACACGCGGGTCCCTCCCACCCCATCGCTGGATCGTCCACCATCGCCATCCTGCCATTCTGCCATCTACAGGCATCACTAACAGCTAGGAAGGTGAGGAGACCCCCATACCACACAAAAGACCTGCGGGACCTGCGGCATGGCCATCCCCCCTACCGTCATCAATCACGACGCGCTCGTTCCGAAACCACTGGACCTCCACCTCGGGTTTCCCAGACACCACGCAGGGAACGACCGCTGTCTGGTTCACCAGAAACTCATGGTAGGTCTGTGTGGTGCCAAAGTCTGGAGTTTCTGATTGTTGGACAGAATTTGACATGAGAATCAATCACAAATGCTATGAGTTCAACATCTGGAGTCTTCAGGAACATGAACCAGAAGGGAACCTACTGTAGACGTAGATCTGGTACTTCATCTTCTTGGTGCCTTGATCGTTTTCAAACACGCAGCTGTAGGTTCCGCTGTCTTCTAATTGAACGTTCTTCAATTTCAGTTTACTCGAGGACTCGTCGTGTTTCTCCACTACATGGCGATCTTCATCAACTTCTTCATCATCCTTCAGCCAACTAAATTCTCCCTCTGCATCAGCTGAACCATGCAACAGAACAAAAGAAAAGATATATTGTAATATTTCATATTCTTTTATGTAATATTAACACCAAAAACAACACCAGCTTGGTTATTTTTATGACATTATATCTGCAGTACAGATTGTTATATGATATTCCAAGTCACATCGAACCAAGAGCCTTTTTTTTTTAAATACAGCACAAGCAAACTTTTCAAATAAATAATTTCACAAAAACACGTTTGTTGGGTTTTGATTGAGAGATACTTCAAAATGAAAACAAGAAATGTTGAGAACTGATCTCATACAGTCACAAAATAGCATCATTTATTTACACTTAGTCTGATATTTTCTAGCTAATGCAACAACAGTAAGGAATGTTGAAGTGAATTAAGTGAACAGATATCATTTGGGGTCATTATTTGTGCCTTTAGTCAGTTCTTAGCACTAAACACACCAACCTTTGCACAAGAGCAGAGTGTCAGATCCCACCAGCACATCTGGGTCACTATGGATGATGTCTAATTTGGCATCTAAAATGAAAGAAAACACATAACTGTAGAGTTTTACGCTTTGTGCTTTTAAAAATAAAGGGAACAAACAATTTTAAAATCTATAAAGAACCTTTAGTGCAATGGAAAAGTTGGATATTAAAGGAACTATATTTTCAGCAAGAACTTTTTCTGTTTAAAAATTGATTTGAGTTTGAAACAAGTCAGTCTTAATGCTGACAGCGCAATGCAACGTTGTTTTATTCATCGCTACCAC
>CM065123.1:92500-155000 GCA_033026305.1 Cirrhinus molitorella | reverse complement strand
TAAAAAAAACAGGCATACATATAAACATATACAGTACATATATATGTATATCCCTAAATATAAATTGAAAAAACATAATAAATAAACAAACAAATAAATTAAATCTATAGCAATCAATATTAGGGCCTTATTTGAGATGCCCAACATATTCATTGAAAGGATGCCAAGTCTTGAGAAACTGTTTTGCTGATCCTCTTAATGAGTATCTGATCTTCTCGAGGTACAGACACAACATTGTTTCTCTGATCCATTAGATGTGTGTTAGTGGATGGCAATCTTTCAAACAGCATTTATTTTAAATAGAAATCTTTTGTTGCACTTCTTTCTTTCTTTCTTTCTTTCTTTCTTTCTTTCTTTCTTTTTTAAGAAATTAGTACTTTTATTCAGCAAGGAGATGTTAAATTGATAAAAAATGATAGTAAAGACATATTGTAAGAAAAGGTTTCTATTTTAAATAAGTGCAAAAAAAATTAAATTGCAATAACATTTCATAATATTTATTTTTTCTGTATTTTTGATTAAAAAAAAAATGGAGAATTGATGAGCATAACAGACTTCTTTAAAAAAACATTTAAAATCTTACTGACCATAAACTTTTGAACAGCAGTCTATATATACACATATAATTTTGATTACATTTAATTTAGTCACATTTTTCTTATTGGATTAATAAGTATTTAAAAAAAATCTAATTCATTTCTAAACTAACAAAAATATAATGTATATTAAAAAATGAAATAACATCTTAAGTTTTACTTACAAGAACATTTAGAAAACCAAGGTCTCAGAATCAAATGTTTTTTGTTTGTTTGTTGCTCAAGAAGGTTGACGATGACAGTCAGAGAAAGCTATATTTGTTATAAAGCTTTGTAATATAAACATTCAGGCTAGATTTTGTGGTCGTACAAAGTCAATGAGATAATTCAAAGATTATTAAATCACTGAGAATTTGATAAATACAAGTACCGCTGTCAAAATGACACAGGCTTACTTTAGCAACACAAAGGTCAGAGAATCATCTTGGAAACGCATGATAAAAGTCCGTTTCCATGAACTGATAGAGGAACAGTGAAGGTCAAGGTCAGTGTCGCTGATAAGTGTCACGTTTATGACTATTCTCTCTCTCTCCGATACGCTTTCAAGGCTAGAGGCCAAATGTCAAATCAGAACACTCTCTAAAGACGGACATAAAGTCACTGCTTTATTGGTCATGTGACACAGAGCCGTGTCTAACTCTCTGTCTTCTTCAGTGACCTACATGAGCGGTTTTATAACGCTCCGCTGTGGAGCACGTCTGCTTTCTGGCAGAGATTGAGTGCAATCTAAATGGGTTTATCTGGTGGTAATGGTTTATTTAACTGGAAATAAAGTGAAAACAACATCAAGCACAGCTCAGAGCAGTCGAGCATGCACCAGCTATGATGCAAGACCTTATCTTCAAAGTCAAAGGTAGAGAAAATTGAATTCATTTTAAGACCTTATCTTCCGAAATAAAAAGCCTCATCCCCAAGAGTGTGAACATCCTGGAAACTGGGGTCCAAAATAAAGTAGCATCTAGTAATTGCTGTACAATAGTCATTTTGGTGGGAAGATTATCAGCGAAGAACAGAACGTTAGTCTGTTTTACTAAAAATAGGCAAATTAAGGTCTTTTCCATGTGGACTTTTTTACTGGTGATGAATACAATATAGATATATATAAATAAAAAAGAAAGAAAAATTAAGACTTTTTTTCATTTTAATTTTGTACATTTTAAAGTTATTTACTCTGTCTAATGCACTTTCAGAGTTCCTTGCCGCTGTCGCCTATGGCTTGCTCAGTTGGGGACAACAACTAAATTGGGGACAAACAATTTATTAATTTGAAACTATTGATTAATTTCCTCAAACTAAAATTGATTAAAGTTTCTTTTGAATTATTGATATATTACTTTCCCATTTGATACTGTAAAGTTGCTTTGACACAATTTGTATTGTAAAAAAGCGCTATATAAATAAAGCTGACTTGACTTGACTTCAAAATGAAGAGCTCCAAGACATTTTCTTAATTAAGAAACATCTTAAGTCAGTGAATTGACTTGAACCTGAAATTTAAAGGGGACTCAACCCTTATTTTATTTGTGGTATACTGTTTCAGTCTAAATGACATTCACACTGGTGTTTTAGGAAGCCAAACGAATAAGAATATAAGAATAATAAAGACAACATCGCTGCAGTCATCTGCCACGACAATGAAGCATAAGCGGTGGCCGCTGCATTCCCAAAGCCCACTAAACTCATAGCATTCACTAAACTCTTCTCTGCGTTCACTGTAAACCGATCTGTTCTGATCACGAGCCGATCATCTGAACGAAGGGCACGCTTCGATTTGGAATGAAATCTACACTTTTTGTCCGTAAGACTGAAAGATCATTTCATATCGTCACATGAACACTATGATATCGAGACAGATTTGCTATCGTAATATTGATAATACCATTACATAGTATTTTGAATTTTGCACTGCATTTTGTTGTGTTTTAGAGTTCACAGAAATGCTCATGACCAATTTGTACATATTTTACAAGTTGGTTCATTTGTACAAATCCATACAACCTCATCCGTAAAATTTTGATTGCACATTATAATGATATAAAATTATAAAAAAAATAAATAAATTACTGTAAATATGCTTAAAAAAACCCTAATTTTTTAACAGTAAGTTCCTTTAGTAATGTTTTCTAAAGAAGTCTCTTATGTTGATTTATTATCAATGTTGGAAACAGCTGTGCTGCTAAATATTTTTTGGGAACCTGTAATATTTTTTTAAGGATTCTTTAATGAATAACAAGTTAAAAAGACAGTATTTATTTAAAATATAAATCTTTTCTAACAATCAAAGTCTTTGCTATCACTTTATGTCAGTGTAATACATCATTGCAGAATAAAAGTATTAATTTCTTAAAAAAAAAAAAAAGAAAAAAAAAGAAAGAAAGAAAGCATAAAAATGTACTGACCCTAAACTTTTGAATGGTAGTGTATATTGTTAGATATTATTAATTATTTTTTTTTACTTTTTATTCATCAAAGAATCCTAAAAAAAGGTCACAAGTTCCAAAAAAAATATATATATATATAAATAATAATAATAATAAAAATAAATAAATAAATATTGAGCAACTGTTTTCAACTTTGGTAGTAAATCAGAATTAGAATGATTTCTGAAGGATCATGTGACACTGAAGACTGATGTAATGATGCTGAAAATTCAGCTTTGATCACAGGAATAAATTACATTTGAATGTATATTAAAATAGAAAACCATTATTTTACATTGTAATAATATTTCACAATGTTACATTACAAATAAACGCAGCGTTGATGAGCGTAAGAAACTTCTTTAGAATATTTCTGATCACAAACTTTTGAACAAAAGTGTAAATTGGCATTTTCAGAACTTTCTGTGACATTTGATGGTTTTCCATTAAAATGGTTTTCCCATCATTTACATTAGGGCTTTATATTACATCTTATGTTGTTCAAATAATGTTTTTATAATGAGCTTTTATCTATTATCTGTGTAGCTTTAATCATAACCACCTTCTCAGTGCATCGTAAAGGAATGAAAGTTATTGAAATATATGTTTTTGTTTGTTTTAAGATAAGTTCAAAGCATAAAACCTATGATGTTTCTACCACCATTTTACCAGAAATGTCACTAATTTTTACACTGTGTGAGACTTGCATTATTTGCTCTTTTTGGTGTTTGAAGGAGCAACAGCAAAGGCTGAGTAAATGCTGACAGAAGTCTTCTCTGAAACACTGTAATCTGCTTTGCCACCAACGGCGCAATCTGTGCCACTCCTGTTTTCTCGGAGAGACCTCCACACCTCTGACCTTATCAGCAGCGAGGGCCACTGTCTGGCACAGCTTCCCCGCACCTCGATGCTTGATAGCAGGTCAATCAGAGGCAAAGCATGCTCTCAAGCAATGGTCCTCCGGGCCTCTGGGAATGAAGTCCACCCATTTAGGAGCCCATATCAGCGTGATAATCGGCCCACTCATTTTCTTTCATTATGAGGGAGCATGTGCTTTCAAAGCTGGGCAGTGGGAGATGAAAAGGAGCTTGTTATTTGTCTTTTTTTTTCTTCCACAGCTTCTCTACATTTTAGACATTGGACCTAACGTCTCTTGGATCTGAATAGGATCCCGCCGAAGCTCGGATGATCTGAAGTGCATGTCCCGAACGTCTGCCAAATCTCCAGAGTAAAGGAACTTCCCTTTTAAGACCCCCAAAACAATGAGCCCACACCCACCAGTTTAGGGATGCCACACGACGCCAGCTCCCAGAAGCGCAGACCAGCAGCTGTTCCCGTCTTTGTCCTTCTCTCGGCCCAGTAAACAAACAATAGTTGCACAGACAATGGGGTGTTAGTCTGGAGCCAGCAGCGTAGTGCTGACATATAATAAAAACACGCCTGTAAGAGACGCACACGCAAACACGCACGCAGGCGCTCAGGTTGGTGTCTGGACGGCTGCGCTGGGAGTCAGCAGATGCTTCGGGAAGATCGGACAGACGCCAGACCCACTCCTCTGTCATATCTCTCTCACACTGAACAAAATTACATCTGATTGCATGAAGACCGCGAGCACAGCTCATAAAGGATGACAGCCATTCCTTGAATTTATTGGAACCAAATCTAGAATTTATTCTCCAGTTTCTCGTAGTGGACAATCATATCTCTATTGGATACTATAGCTCAGAAAAAAAAAAAAAAAAATGAAATAAAAGAATGTACATTTATCAGAATTACATTTTAGAATTTTTAGCTTTTTATTTTACTTTAGTATTTACTTTGGAAAAATCATTTTTCTTACTGATCAATTTTTTTTATATAGTCAAAAAACAAGAGTCCAAAGTAGTCAAGTCAAGTCAGCTTTATTTAAATAGCGCTTTTTACAATACAAATTGTGTCAAAGCAACTTTACAGTATCAAATGGGAAAGTAATATATCGATAATTCAAAAAGAAACTTTAAACAATTTTAGTTTGAGGAAAATAATCAATAGTTCCAAATTAATAAATTGTTTGTCCCCAATTTAGTTTTCCCCAATTTAGTTGTTGCCCCCAAGCTTGCTCAAAATAAAAAGAAGATAATAAAATAAAATAATAAATGTAAATGTATTATTTACATAGTTAGGTTTGTAACTATAAGTTTAGCTCAGATTTTGGCTTTTTTGTTTTATATTATTCTACTTTAATATTTTTCTAAATGATCAACATTTTTATATAGTTAGGAAACAAGAGTAAAATAAAATAAAATAATAAATAAATAAAATAAAATTTAATAAAAATGAAATAAAATAAAATAAAATAATGTATATTTATTGGAATGATTGTGATTCCAAAAATCTCATAGGACATGCGTTTCAACTGAAGCTCAGAAATGTATTTACCAAAAATATAAAATAAAGTAAAATAAATCAATAAATCAATAAATAAACAAATAAATAAATGTGCATTTATCATAATGATTAGGTTTCTATTGACAACTATAGGACAGGATTGTTTGTTTATTTTATTTTACTTTAATCGTTTTATAGTGTGGACAAAATAAAATAACATAAAATAAAATTATACATATTTATTGGAATGATTGTGATGTAAAAATTGCAAACTTTAGTTGGTAACTAAAGTTCAGAAATGTACTTACCGAATGTAAAAAATAAAATAAAATAAAAAAAAATAACATTTATTTTTTGTTTATTTTATTTTACTTTATTTTTTTTATACTGGACAAACAAGCATTCAGATTAAAATAAAATAAAATGAAATAAATAAAATAAAATAATGTATATTTGTTGGAATGATTGTGATTCTAAAAATCTCAGAAATGTATTTACCAACAAAAGTAAAATAAAATTAATGAATGGATGAATAAATAAATAAATAAATGTACACTGATTAGATTCTATTGGA
Organism: Cirrhinus molitorella; assembly: GCA_033026305.1. NCBI lineage: Eukaryota > Metazoa > Chordata > Actinopteri > Cypriniformes > Cyprinidae > Cirrhinus > Cirrhinus molitorella. Next base: position 149,043 of record CM065123.1, on the reverse strand, counting down.
TTTTTTGTTTATTTGACCACTTTTTATAGTAGACAAACAGGCATTCAGAATAAAATAATATAAGACATAATCTGTCTATCAAATAAAGAATTGTGCACTGTTTGTTGCTCGGTGACTAAAAATGCTTATAATAGTTGTGAGTTTATTCTTTCTATTTATTTTTTCATGGCTTATTATTACCATGATTATTAAAAAAAACCCTGAACCCTTTAACCCTTTAACTGTCACTCCCTATTGTGAACACAGACATGAAAATGCATCTAAATGTAATTTTTTATCATTCATAAACAAAAACATTTGTAATATGATTTTCATGTACAATTTCCATGATAATGCAATGTCTGATTTTAAAATGGTTTCCAAAGGATGAATTTTGAAATTTTAAGTCTTCAAGTGATTTATAATTTCTTATGATTTCTAAAGCGTGAAAAAAAGCCAACAAAGAAAGTCTTTTTGTGAAAAAGGTCTGAACTCCTGTTGTGAAGTATATTTTTTGAGGTGCACTCTTGTCATAAATTAATCTATTACTTTTCCTACATAATTTGTAACACAAAACAGTGGTAAAATATCAATTTAGGAGTCTTAGACCTTTCCAACGACATATAGTTTGTCATGATTGGATTAGGATTTATTTGAAATATGGTGAAGTAAACGTAGGCGTCCCGGTGACAGTTAAAGGGTTAAACTATGCCCTGATAAACAGATTGACAGTATCCTAAAGACTCCATCATAAATACAGTACTCCATTTGTTAGTCCTAATAGAGTCTTCCGCCTGACAACAGACACTTGGCCCTGAAGCCCATCTGAACGAAACTAAAGGATATCTATAAAGAATACACTTTGTAGTTCAAAATAGACAAAGGCAGCTATATATAGTTTCCTAGTACGTGTCATTTGTGTATTAGAGGAAGGAAAGTGTCCTCTCTTACTACTGTTTGTGACGTACAGCGGACAGTCAAGGACAAAATATCTGGCTCGAAACTGGGAGCACAAAAGGTCACCGTAAACTCGCACTATTAGATATTAGTCTGCAAGAGCTTATAATATACGACTGAATTAAACACAGAAAGGAAACGCAGTCTTTTAATGTTAGTGCTTTTTGCTGATGCTACTTTATCAACAGCATTTGTAAGACTCCTGAAGTTTGCGTTTTTGTGGTTCTGACGTCAGCGTCCGCTCGTCTCTGCGCTGATGTTGGGGTTTTTATATTTGTGTTTGAGCATTAGAGCGTAGTCAAAACAAAGCTGGAGTGTCCACTCAGAGAATCTGATCTAATGTAAAGACTCGTCTCTCACTCAGGTGAAGATAATCATCCAGACAATAGCAGGAAGACCACAGCATTTCAGCAGCAGTAAATAAAACCACACCAATAAATACGAACAGACCTAATGAATGTAAATACAGGGCTAACAATAAGACAGAGCAGACCGGCTGAGATGCTGGTAAAAATAGTCTAGTGTCTATATTATTAATGGACTCAAATGTGCTCAATTCTTCTTTAATAGACACTAAACCAGTTGAAAACACACTCGTTATTTTATCTTTCCATGACAAACAGTGCATTTCACTGTGTTCTAGCTTTCTTTTCACTTGCATACATGACTAAGACTGAACACACAACCTTGAAGATTTTAGGGTCAAATTGAAGCTTGATTTGCCCCATTAAAAGCGTGTCACAAACGATTATGTCCAAAAAATCCTCTATTGTGTGGTGTCATTATGATCACTTTAAGGCTTAGTTCTTAGTTAATTATTTACTCATCCTCAAGCCATCCCAGGTGTACTCAGAGTTATATTAAATAATGTCCTGGCTCTTTAAGCCTTATCATGTCAATAGGTGGGTGTTTCTCTTCAACAGGTCAAATCAAAAAATAAATAAATAAATAAAGTGCATCCATCCATAATAAAAAAGTGTCTCACGCAGCTCCAGGAGCGAATAAAGGCCTCTTGCAGCAAATCAATGCATTAAACATTTGCTGTTTCTATCAAACGAGTCAAGAGAACAAAATCGTCACTTCCTGATAAACTGATGCTAAATATCACTAAGAAAAGTAGGAGAAGCCACTGAATATGATCATTTTCATATACAGGTCCTTCTCAAAAAATTAGCATATTGTGATAAAGTTCATTATTTTCTGTAATGTACTGATAAACATTAGACTTTCATATATTTTAGATTCATTACACACAACTCGAAGTAGTTCAAGCCTTTTATTGTTTTAATATTGATGATTTTGGCATACAGCTCATGAAAACCCAAAATTCCTATCTCAAAAAATTTGCATATCATGAAAAGGTTCTCTAAACGAGCCATTAACCTAATCATCTGAATCAACTAATTAACTCTAAACACCTGCAAAAGATTCCTGAGGCTTTTAAAAACTCCCAGCCTGGTTCATTACTCAAAACCGCAATCATGGGTAAGACTGCCGACCTGACCGCTGTCCAGAAGGCCATCATTGACACCCTCAAGCAAGAGGTCTGTGGGAAGGAAAAAGTGTGGCAGAAAACACCGCACAACGAGAAGAGGTGACCGGACCCTGAGGAAGATTGTGGAGAAGGACCGATTCCAGACCTTGGGGGACCTGCGGAAGCAGCGGACTGAGTCTGGAGTAGAAACATCCAGAGCCACCGTGTACAGGCGTGTGCAGGAAATGGGCCACAGGTGCCGCGTTCCCCAGGTCAAGCCACTTTTGAACCAGAAACGGCGGCAGAAGCGCCTGACCTGGGCTACAGAGAAGCAGCGCTGGACTGTTGCTCAGTGGTCCAAAGTACTTTTTTCGGATGAAAGCAAATTTTGCATGTCGTTCGGAAATCAAGGTGCCAGAGTCTGGAGGAAGACTGGGGAGAGGGAAATGCCAAAATGCCTGAAGTCCAGTGTCAAGTACCCACAGTCAGTGATGGTCTGGGGTGCCATGTCAGCTGCTGGTGTTGGTCCACTGTGTTTTATCAAGGGCAGGGTCAATGCAGCTAGCTATCAGGAGATTTTGGAGCACTTCATGCTTCCATCTGCTAAAAAGCTTTATGGAGATGAAGATTTCATTTTTCAGCACGACCTGGCACCTGCTCACAGTGCCAAAACCACTGGTAAATGGTTTACTGACCATGGTATTACTGTGCTCAATTGGCCTGCCAACTCTCCTGACCTGAACCCCATAGAGAATCTGTGGGATATTGTGAAGAGAAAGTTGAGAGACGCAAGACCCAACACTCTGGATGAGCTTAAGGCCGCTATCGAAGCATCCTGGGCCTCCATAACACCTCAGCAGTGCCACAGGCTGATCGCCTCCATGCCACGCCGCATTGAAGCAGTCATTTCTGCAAAAGGATTCCCGACCAAGTATTGAGTGCATAACTGAACATAATTATTTGAAGGTTGACTTTTTTTGTATTAAAAACACCTTTCTTTTATTGGTCGGATGAAATATGCTAATTTTTTGAGATAGGAATTTTGGGTTTTCATGAGCTGTATGCCAAAATCATCAATATTAAAACAATAAAAGGCTTGAACTACTTCGAGTTGTGTGTAATGAATCTAAAATATATGAAAGTCTAATGTTTATCAGTACATTACAGAAAATAATGAACTTTATCACAATATGCTAATTTTTTGAGAAGGACCTGTATAATTGTTTGTGCCTCAGTGTGAGCAGACAAAACACAATAAATGCAGTCGTTGCTTTCAGATCCCTGCTGTTTGTGAACACAGTCCTGTGAAACAGCTCTGCAAAGCAATTATTCACAAAAACTTTGAAGCCAAACTTTGCCTCAAGCATCGTAAAACTACAAAACAACATTTGAGACGCTGTGCAACCAGTGTTAGGGGTAAGTTACGTAATAATATTACTTTTTTCAAGTAACTAGTAAAGTAACGCATTACTTTTTCATTTACAAGAAAAGAAAATTACAAGAAAAATCTTGGAAAATATATATATAGAAAATATGCCAGTTACTTTTTGTTTCCTTCATGCAGAGGTCTTCAACCCTGTTCCTGGGGACCCACTATCCTGAAGAGTTAGCTACAACCCTAATCAAACACACCTGCAGCAGCCAATCAAGCTCCTCAAGACTGCGAGAAAACTGAAGGCAGGTGTGCTGAAGCCGGTTGGAAATAAACTTTCCAGGAGCAGGGTTGAAGACCTCTGTCTTTATGTATTTAATCCCATTTTATTAACCAATGACTTTGTTGCTGACCTTTGTTGATCCAATTCAACCGTACACTGCAAAAATACTTTTCTTACTTAGAGTTTTTATAAAAAAAAAAAACTCTTAAATCAAGAAGGATTTTCTAGACAATTTTTTTTTTCAGAAAATCTAGTCAAAAATCAGTTTTCTCAACAAAAAAAAAAGTACTTGTCTAGAAAATCCTTCTTGATTTAAGAGGTTTTTTTTTACAAAAAAAAAAAACAAGATTATTTTGCTTGTTTCAATCATTTTTGCTTGTCTAGAAAATCCTTCTTGATTAAAGAATTTTTAGATATTTTGTCTGGAAACAAGACACAAAATCTAAATATGAAAAGCACTTTTTGCAGTGCACTAATAAGCAAAACTTACTTTAGATGAACTAACATTTGTGTTTTTTTCTCATTGATGAAGAGTGTTTCTTTCTTTTCCTACAGTTCTACTGTACAGACGACAATTTAATTTTCCTTCAGCCTTAGGCTTATTCACTTCATTTCATTTTGGTGTGAAAGGGCTTTTAAACAAGCAAGCCCTGCCTAGATTTAAAAAGTAACGCAAAAGTAGAGAGCTGCTTCTGTGTACAACAGCGAGCGCAAGCTAGATTAAAGTACTTATTAAGTTTGGATATTTTTCTTATAAAATGACAGGAAGCCTTTCTTCACCCCCAGCACTATTAATTATGCATCTATGCACTTTATTAGACTTGTTTTGACCTGTTGAAAAAATAAAAACACCTGTCTATTGCCATAAAAAAGCTTGAAAGAGCCAGGACATTTTTTAATATATATAATTTTTGATTAGTAATATGAATTGCTCAGAACTTAATTTCTTTTTTTTTTTTTTTGCACCCTCAGATTCCAGATTTTCCAATAGTTGTATCTTGGCCAAATCTTGTCCTGTCCTGTAACATCAGTGTTAAGCTTATTGATTCAGATTTCAGATGATATATACTTATCCATTTTAAAAATCAACCCTTATGACTGATTTTGTGGTCCAGGGTCACATATTTATTTGCATAAATCATGAGGCCTAAATCTTATAGAGCCTCTGAATCAAATTTAAGTTCAAAGTCTGGAGTTAATAATCTTTCACCAAGCAGCTGCCAAATAAAACCCGCTGGCTTATCCTTGCAAGTGTTATCAATAAACCTGTGACCTGGTGAAAGTCCTCTGTGCCATTACCCTAGACTTGTAATAGTCTTTATTTAAAGGAAGATCCTAATGGGGAAACAAGGCGCAATCAAATACCCACAACATAGTGTTTCTTCAGAGGCCACCCACATGTCTGGCAGAAAGATCTCGGAATAGCAAAGAAAAATAAACCTAACCGGCCTAACCAGGAAACTACAGCACTATAACGCATGCTGACCCTGATAACAACACGTAAAAACAAGCCTGAAATAACCATCAGTGTTTATCTGGAACATTTCTCTAAATTGGCAACGGCTGCATGTTTTTGTTTTTATTATTATTTTTTTTTTTTTTACAAAAATAAAAAGCCTAAAAGAGTTTGTGTATGTTTGTTTTGAGGGCAGCCTTGGCTTAACTTTAACCCTTTGATGGATGCATAAGTGTAATCTTTTTTTCTTTTTTCTTTTTTATGATTTACACTACTGAGTTGGTATGTTTTTTTAATGATTTAAAATTAATCAAAAATACAGTAAAACAGTAATATTATTACATTTTCTATTTTAATGCACTTTAAAATGTAATTTATTCCTGTGATTGTCATTGTCTGTATATTGTACCTATAAAATTCATTACAAAAAATCTAAAATAAAATGAAACAATACATTTTATACAATTAAAAATTAAATTAAATTAAATTAAATTAAATAAGACGAGGAAAGGAGGAAAGGAAAGGCAGTGACGTGTGGAAAGGTTACAAATTTGATTTGTTTCTATATAAAATATTTCTTGTCACTATAAAATCTACAAAACCAGTGTCAAGTAGTCTTCTTTTATGCCAAAAATCATTAGGATATTAAGTAAAGATCATGTTCCATTTGGATATTCTGTAAAAATATCTAAACTTTTTTTGATTTATTAATTTTTGATTAGTAATATGCATTGCTGAGAACTTCATTTTGAATTTTAAAAGGTGATTTTCTCAGTATTTTTCATCCTCAGATTCCAGATTTGCAATTAGTTCTCATCCAGATATTGTGTGGAAAGCTTATTTATTCACATTTGTGTTGTTTGACTATTTTGATGAATTGAAATGTGGGAAATCATAGTAAATGCTACCAAGGCAAGGCAAGGCAAGTTAAGTTTATTTATATAGCACATTTCATGGTAATTCAAAGTGCTTTACATAAAAAGAAATAATAAAATAATAAGAACATAAGATGAGCTAAAATAATCATAAAATAAAGTAATAATCACAACAGTAAAACATTTAAAATGATTAAAAAAATGATTTAAAATGAATTAAAACAGGAATAAAAATGATTAGACATAAAATACAGTGCGATCAGTTCAGACGCAGCACAACTGAACAGATGAGTTTTTAGTTTGGATTTAAATGTGGCTAATGTTTTAGCACATCTGATCTCTGACTGTCCATAAATGAAAACGTCAGCAGATCGCAAAGCATGAGAACAGCATGACAGAATGAAAGGAAATAAATTCCTTTAGATGATTGATTTAAATGAGCACTGCCAGTTTATGTCAGACGGCCCTCCCTTTCTTTATCTCTGCGTCCCAGGAGCGTTGACACTAGTCCAAATACAAGATGACCCTTTGTTCTTGAGAGGCTTGAGAGAGACGCTGTCATCCACACCCATGGACACCCACCATGCCATGCTGGGTCTTCCAGGGACATCAGAGAGGAGACACTTTGATATCCGTCTGTTCTGGTGTCCATCCTGTGCTAACCGTCTGAGCTGATCTTCCATCTGCGTCCGTCTGCGTGCGTGCCGGACGCCGCTGTCTGGAGCAGACATACGTGAGGATATATGGTTCCTCCGTCCAATCGGCGAGCCTGACATCACAGACGCAGCCTATATGCCATCAGCACGCCTGAAGGACGCCCGCGCTCACACGTGTGTCCCGCCCAAAGTGCCCCAATTACAGGAAATCACAGGAAGTTCATTAGCGTTATCGGTAAAGAGGGAGGCTCCGGACCCCAGCGCAGTCACGTACAGCACAGGCCCCGGGGTCAAATGCCCTCAGAGGAGAAGACGTACGCTTTCCCGGTTTAACATACACCGGGCGGCACGTACACAACAGCGCTGGTGCAAACGTGAGCGCTTTCACATGTTTGCTTTATCTGGCAACCCATCACAGTGCTGCAAGCTTCATTTGAATAATCTGGAAGTAAATGACATGAACCTTTGTATATAATGAGGTCATTCCTGTCTCAGTCTCTGAAGCTGGCGATTTAAAATAAAGCAATAAGGCAGATTGTGGAATACAGCGAGAACTGGGGTAAAAACACAGCCCTGAATGGACAATTACTTCCTTTCAAATCAACATCTAAACCTAAACCTAAACAAAAACACACTCATTAACTAATGTTATCTCACCAAAAAAGTGGGATCATAAAAAATGCATGTTATATTTTATTTAGTACTGTCCTAAATATGATATTTTACATATGTGACCCTGGACCACAAAACCAGTCATAAGTGCACATTTTAAAATGGTGAAAGTTGAATAAATAAGCTTTCCATTGATGTATGGTTTGTTAGGATAGGACAATATTTGGCCGAGATACAACTATTTGAAAATCTGGAGGGTGCAAAATATAAAAAAAATATTGAGAAAATCGCCTTTAAAGTTGTCCAAATGAAGTTTTAGCAATGCATATTACTTATCAGAAATTACGTTTTGATATATTTACAGTAGGAAATTTGCTAAATATCTTCATGGAACATGATCTTTACTTAATATCCTAATGATTTTTGGCATAAAAGAAAAATCAATAATTTTGACCCATACAGTGTATTTTTGGCTATTGGTACAAATATACCCCAGCGACTTAAGACTGCTTTTGTGCTCCAGGTTCACATATAAGATATTACATATAGCCCACAAGAGAAAATAATAGTTGAAAAATGACCCTGTTCAAAAGTTTGCGGCCTACACTTGATATTTAATACTGTGTTGTTCCCTGAAAGATCCACAGCTGTATTTTTTTTTTTTACTTGTTCATGAGTCCCTTGTTTGTCCTGAACAATTAAACTGCCCACTGTTCTTCAGAAAAATCCTTCAGGTCCCACAAATTCAACCCTTTCCAGCAATGACTGTATGATTTTGAGATCCATCTTTTCACACTGAGGACAACTGAGGGACTCATATGCAACTATTACAGAAGGTTCAAACACTCACTGATGCTCCAGAAGGAAAAAACATGCGTTAAGAGCCGGGGGTGAACATTTTTTAATTTAAAGATCAGGGTCAATTTAACTTATTTTGTCTTCTGGGAAACATGTAAGTATCTTCTGTAGCTTCTGAAGGGCAGTACTAAATGGAAAGAATGACATTTGGGCAAAATAAGAAAAATGCACACATCTTCATTCTGTTCAAATGTTTTCACCCCCGGCTCTTAATGCATGTTTTTTCCTTCTGGAGCATCAGTGAGTGTTTGAACCTTCTGTAATAGTTGCATATGAGTCCCTCAGTTGTCCTCAGTGTGAAAAGATGGATCTCAAAATCATACAGTCATTACTGGAAAATGCTGTGGGTTTTTTTATTTCAACTATTTTTTCTCTTGTGGACTATATGTAAACGTCTTTTATGTGAAATATCTTATTCGGGTCAGTACTAAATAAAAAATAGCATGCATTTTGTATGATCCCTCTTATTTTGGTAAAATTCTGCAAGGAGTATGTAAACTTTTGACTTCAGCTGTATATAGTAGTCCTAATTCTTACTATTATATTAACTAGTTACTTTTTAAAGTGCATATTACTAGCATACTGTTTTATTAGTTCTTATAAAGCACATATTAATGCTTTATTCTGCATGACCGCACATTTTATAACTAATAACCCTCCAAACAAGCCTGCACTGGCCCTTTACAGTTTCACTCAGGGCTAGCCTAAGGGCCCCCAGCACATTAGGGGTTTATTGAGATAAAAGTTAATAGTTTGTTAGCAGAATTATTCCTCAAACTAAAGTGTGACCATATAAGAAATATTTACTTGTAAATTGTAAAGGGTTTACACAGTGTTTCTCATGCTTGTTCAATGAATCATACACAATAATTGCACTTCCATCGGTGGAACGCTTCTAAAGACATTAACAGTTTACAGTCAGTGGGCAATAAAGATCACAGTTACAATAACTAACATTAAGTATAGACCTTTCTACTGACTCCTGATAACCTGAGAACATGCCCCTACAGATGAGAACAGGAATAAACTGCAATGGCTGTAGTGTAAGAGGTCTAAGAAAGACAGCTGTTCAAGCAATTAAATGTGATTGGAATTAAAAAGAAACATACATGAGATTATTGTCGAAACACTTGAGATTATTCAGATATAAACTGCATGCAGTAGGCAGTTTTTTATTTTCTAAAGGAAACCTCACACACCAAAACACTGGTAAGTCAAAAAGAGGATTGTATTGATTTTTGTTTTATTTACATTACACTTCATTTAAACATAAACAGTTCATATACATTGTTTTTTTATTACATATTTATAGGTTTATTAAAATATTTCTTATGCTTACTGCAAAACCATGAAGAAATGCATGCTTGGTTACCCATGATATTTCACTGTGATTAGCAGTCCTCAAAAATAAACCTCATTCTATCATCTCACAAAATAATTAATTTCACATCACTGCATTTGAGCTTTCAGCTTTTTCCCTCAGTGAACTAAACGATGCATCCTCACTGTTATGCTGCAAAAACCTGTTGTACACTTTAATATCTTATAATCTTGAGAAATTACAACATAGCTTCAGGACAGCAGAGAACGCTGCTGCAATAAACTTCAATCAACACAAAGTGAATTGAACAATCATATGTTCCATCTATGACTGTTTATTTTGTTGTGCACTGAGATATCATGACAAGAGTTTCTCTCATTTCTCATCCCACGGGAACCTGATGTTAGTTCCTTTCATTTCCTCTTGGATTACAGCTGTGAACTTGGCATCAAGCTCAGGGCTGAAGTGATTCTTCCAGTCTCCAGCGACACCTTTAAATAAGCAGAGGATTCATTCATCAGCAAATATCATCATAGTGTGCTCTTAAATAGCAGCTTTAAAACCTGCGTACCTTTTCTGAGGAAGGCTGACTTCTTGCTGTCCATATAATCTTGTGGCACCATCGAGTAGTTTGACATTTTGTTTGATTTCATATTTTTGAAAGTGCAATGATCGACCACACGATCCAGAGCCTCAGCGCTGAGCTCCCGACCCAGAAATCGTAACATGCGTCTCAGAGCGTCATGGAGGTCCTACGATCGCAAGAACCTTCATTTTACTGCACTGGATATTTGGCATTTATATCTGAATGAGCAGCATCCTTTCACTTTACCTGAAGCATTTCTTCATAGGTGATGAACATAATTCTGTCACCGAGCTCTGGGTTTCGCCAACTTTTCACATGATCTGTCCACTTTCCAAACAAAACTGTGCAAGCAATTGCAAACTCATCATTTCAATATTTATATTACACTCTCCATCTACACATATCATGTTTGATACATGTTTATTGTTAAATGCAGAAATGAATCTGCTTTAATAGTCTTTTAAAGTGGTTAAATGTAAAATCTGAATTTTAAAAATCAAATGTCTCACCTTTTCCTGACAGGAATTTGTCTATGAATTCTTCAAGTGTCCCAGGGTCTTCAAGGAAACTGGCCATTTGATGAAAGTGGAAAGATGAGACTAAAGCATCTTTAGGATTCCGAGTGACATATATTACCTGGAGACCAAAAGCAAGATTATTAGACACTTTTTGTTGCTTTATTGAAAATAGAAACTAATCCGGAAAAGCTGATCTAAAGAGTTTGTCAATACACGTCGATATTTATAAATGCTGTGCTGTGATTGTTGGTAGTGTTCTCCTGGGAAACTTCTGATCTTTACATCCAAACATTTTTCAGGATTGAAGTTTGAGAACATTCAGGTGGACAGTCAAGTTTATTTTGAACGGAACAAGAGTATTGCTGACATGATGGTTCATAACAACATCACCAGCCACAAACAAAGAGGCCTGTGGAGATGTTGAGACAGGAGCAATAACAGTGCACTGGTTTCATTTGCATTGCGGCAAAAGCTCCAAAAGCAAATAAACACTCAGAGACTCTCTGACCATCTTACTGTCCAGCTGAACTCTCCTGATATCACGCGCTTTGATCGCACCAACGCCATTACGCTTGGCATGCAGAGAGTTTACGTTCCTGCAGACCAGAGTTCACACGCAAAGACGCCGCAGAAAAACAGCACTTCCTTATTGACACAGACGACTCTGAAGACGAGAGCTCTTTGGACGTCTGAGCGTTTGGTTACCAGAAAACACATTGGTATTTTGCAACATCTGCCAATTTTAGCAGACCCTATTGTACTTCTTTTAGGCCACAAGTTTGTTTGTATGGATTTGCCCACCTAAAAGACGTTTTTGGCAAAAGAGGAAGAGGAGATGGCAGGATGACAAGATTTAGTTTGAATTAAAATAAACTTCAGATTTTTTAATAATAAATATATTTAAACAGTATGTGAAGCAGTGATGTAGTTAATCTGGTTATTTCTGCTTCAGTAAAACATTAACTATACAGACAAATATGCACTGATATGACTATTGTGCTGTTTCTGTACCTTAGCCTTTGATTTGAAGAAGGAGGAGGGCATCAGATGATACTGTATGTGGGAGACGATTGATCGGGGCGAAGGGAGTTTATCGAGGACCACTGGAGCTCGTGTTTCCTCCAGCCACGGGGCCCTGTCCCAGCTAGGGACGTTTTTCACGGATGCCACGTCTCCTCCATTCAGGAGCAGAGGAAGAATTTCCTGCATCCATGTGGTACCTGAAAAACACAGGCAGAGGTCACTGAGGATGCGCTGCTCATCTTCACGTGTGTAAAAAAACACTGAATTTTACATTTGCATTTGATTTACAATATATAGACTATTAAACACATCATTAGCAGAAAGCATCAGCCTATAAAGCTCAATATTAAAATGTTGATGCATAGAGTAGAACAAATTAGTAGATGGATATTCTGTAAAACTAGAGTGACTTGCAGTCTGAGGATTTGCAAAGACTAAAGCTATATGAGAAAATGTAATGCAATAAGTCTGTGTTGCTGAATGCATGGGAGGAAAAATGAACTGTATGCACTAAAAAAACAATAAATGAATCTCAATGAATCTTACCGGACTTTGGATAGGTAACAGCAAAGACATCGTCATCTTTGACTTGGAATTTCTCAAGGTATTTGAGACTTTCCTCTGAATGAGATGCTTTGGGAAGCATGAAACCATGGTAATCCAGGTACAGATCACTGCCTGCCATTCTCTGACTGGATTTAGACAAACAAGGAAGTTGTGGTCACTGTGTTCTGCGGGAATTCACCTTTATTTGGAAGGGAGGAGAGAGAGAGAGGAGTGAAAGAGAGCGAGAGTGACGTTTGACGCTGAGAGCATTCATTAACCCAACAGTGCTGCTCGAAAGTTTGTGAACCCTTTTGACCCGAAACATAATCCGATCTGAAAGTAGACAAAGAGAGCCTAATCAAACAAATGAGACAAAAATGTTTTCTTTGTCATTTATTTATTGAGCAAAATGATGATCTGCGAGTGGCAGAAGTATGTGAATCTTTGCTTTCTGCAGGTCTGTATGGGAGTATAAACTGCTTGTTTATTGATCAGAGGAGAACTGACTGAGCCTGGCTTTTCCCAAGGTGTTTTTTTTCTCCATCTGTGCCACTGTCGCCTATGGCTTGCTCAGTTGGGGACAATTAATTTGGGACAACTAAATTGGGACAATCAATTTATTAATTTAGAACTATTGATTAATTTCCTCTAACTAAAATTGTTTATGGTTTCTTTTTTGCGTTCTTGATATATTACTTTCCTATTTGATACTGTAAAGTTGCTTTGACACAATTTGTATTGTAAAAAGCACTATATAAATAAAGCTGACTTGACTTTCAGTATGATTTTTGCAGCAATAACTGTAGATTACAGTCCCGCACGAAAGGCTTGTTGGAATTTAAGTGCATTCCTCAGCACTAAACCGCTTTAGCTCTGTGATGTCAGTGGGTTTCCTCCTATGAACTGCTTGCTTCAGTTTCTTCCTAGACATTTTCAATTGGATTAAGGTCCTGACTTTCAAAACATTAACTTTGTCCTTTTTTAAGCCATTCTTTGGTAGAGCTACTTTGTGTGCTTGGGGTTGTTGTCCACTTTCTCTTCAGACTCAGTTCACTGACAGATGTTCTGACATTTCCTTTAGAATTTTCTGGTATAATTCAAAATGTATTGTTTCATCAATGATGGCAAGCGGTTTCTGGGCCCAAACCATGATACTTCCACCACCATGTTTCACAGATAGGATATGGTTCTTATGCTGGAATGCAAAGTTTTCCTTTCTCCAAACATAACGCTTCTCATTTAACCCCAAAAGTTATATTTTGGTCTCATCCATCCATAAGACATGACTTAATAAGGACTTAACAAATGTGCCAGTGCACCACAAATCATATTGCATTACTTGGTTCTCAACCTTAAATACCTCTTTTGCACAATACCATGCATAATTATTATGTAAAGTACTTATGTAGTCTGTCTTATGTTTTGTGTATGTATAGTTGATTATTTATAGTATATGTATAGTTAGATTGCCACTTTCAGTAGGTTAGCTCTGTATAGGTTTAAAAGTTGTTCCTCTGTCTGCTGTTGTATGTATATATTTATGTAGCACTGTGGTCCTGCGAGACACGACATTTCGTTCCACTGTATGTCCACACATGTAGAGGAATGACAATAAAGCTCGACTCGACTTGACATCTCCCCAATGTCCCACTGGTTTGATCTTTAGCAAACAGCAGACGGACAGCAATCTTCTTTTTGGAGAGCAGTGGCTTTCTCCTTGCAACTCTGCCATACCACTTTTGTTTGCGTTCTTCTGATGGTGAACTCATGTCATGAGCATTAACATTAGCCATTATGAGAAAAGTCTTTAGTTGCTTAGAAGTTACCATGGGCTCCTTTGCAACCTCATGGACCCCTCCAGAGCAGCTAACAATGGTCTTGAATATACTTCATTTGTACACCACCATCCAAACTTTTTTTAGATGGTTTTATAACCTTTTCTAGCCTGATGAGCAACAAGTTTTTTGTTACACTTCCACAAACATGAGCAGACTCTGATAGATCCCTGTTCTCTAAATAAAACAGGGCAGGCAATGACATCCATATCATATAATGATATCATATAATGATAGCCATATCACTGACTGAAACACCTCTGAACAGACAGACTCTTAATTTCACCTTTAAATCCTAGAGATTCACATACTTTTGCCACGCACTGATATGTAATATTTTGGGGGTTTTGGCTCATATTTATGCAGTATATCTCTTTGGGGGAATGGATACTTGGGTCCAAGTGCACTTATACAATGGGGGATTTATGTGCAAAAAAACTGAAAGGAAAAAGGATAGTTGCAAAGCCTTCTATAATGATTTTTTTTTTCTCTGAAAAGAAAGAAAGAACCTAAAGTAGCATAGTATTTGTAACCAAATTGTAATACTATACTTCATGATTACTATATCCACAAACCAAGATATTCATGTGGTAAGCTGCTTCAGGGAAACAATGCCATGTAATGTCCAAAAAAAGAGGGGAAAAAGTGCATGTTCATTTTTTATCCTTTCAACAATAAAGCAAGTTTACAGAGCTAAACAGTGTTTCTCATGCTTGTGTAATGAATCATAAACAATTATTGCACATCCACCTGTGGAGCAGTCCTAAAGACAATAACAATTTATAAGCAGTGAGCAATAAAGGTCTCAGTTACAATAACTGACATTAAAGAGACCTTTCTACTGTATGTACAAATATATATATATATATATATATATATATATATATGTGTGTGTGTGTGTGTGTGTGTGTTCAGATTACTTGCTCCATACAAAGATTTATGACTTTTGGTAAGAAACTTTAGTACCCTGGTAAATCCTTTCCGACAGGAAAAAGGTAGCATCTTAAAGAAATCGCTCAACTAAACATTAAAATTTGCTGAAACTTTATTCACCTTCAGGCCATCCAAGACACAGATGAGTTTGTTTGTTCATCAGAACAGATTTGGAGAAACATGATTTGGACATGATTCTATACATGGTTTTCAGTTACATAATTATATGTAGGTATACGAAAATATGATATTTCACTGAAATTATATTTCACTGTGATAAGCATTCCCAAAAATAAACATTATTCCAAGGTCACAGAAGAGTTAATTACATATTAATTACATTACAATTACAATTACTAAGATTCTCTCATTTCTCATCCCACGGGAACCTGATGTTAGTTCCTTTCATTTCCTCTTGGATTACAGCTGTGAACTTGGCATCAAGCTCAGGGCTGAAGTGATTCTTCCAGTCTCCAGCGACACCTTTAAATAAGCAGAGGATTCATTCATCAGCAAATATCCTCATAGTGTGCTCTTAAATAGCAGCTTTAAAACCTGCGTACCTTTTCTGAGGAAGGCTGACTTCTTGTTGTCCATATAATCTTGTGGCACCATCGAGTAGTTTGACATTTTGTTTGATTTCATATTTTTGAAAGTGCACTGATTGACCACACGATCCAGAGCCTCAGCGCTGAGCTCCCGACCCAGAAATCGTAACATGCGTCTCAGAGCGTCATGGAGGTCCTACGATCGCAAGAACCTTCATTTTACGGCACTGGATATTTGGCATTTATATCTGAATGAGCAGCATCCTTTCACTTTACCTGAAGCATTTCTTCATAGGTGATGAACATAATTCTGTCACCGAGCTCTGGGTTTCGCCAACTTTTCACATGATCGGTCCACTTTCCAAACAAAACTGTGCATGCAATTGCAAACTCATCATTTCAATATTTGTGTTTACACTATCATGTTTAATGTCAAATACAGAAATGAATCTACTTTAATAGTGTTTTTAAAGCAGCTTAACTGCATGATGTAAAGTGGACTTTAAAACAGCGGCAACATCAATGTAAAAAAGCAAACTGATGCTCAAAAAGTAGAGTCCTGTGAATGCTAAATACTTTAAAAATGTGTTCAAAAGTCTCACCTTTTCCTGACAGGAATTTGTCTGTGAATTCCTCTAGTGTCCCAGGGTCTTCAAGGAAACTGGCCATTTTGTGAAAGTGGAAAGATGAGACTAAAGCATCTTTCGGATTCCGAGTGACATATATTACCTGGAGACCAAAAACGAGGATGATTAGACACTTTGTTTTGCTTTATTGAAAAAAGACTAGTCTGGACATGTATTCTGATATGAAAATGCAAGGATATTACAATATTTACCAGTAGGCAATGTCATTTTGTGCCATACACACAAAGTCATGTGAAATTGAATAGAGACCCTAAAGAAAAGCCATGGGTGACAGACTAAGCACATCCTATGATTTAGTTGCTTGTAGGTCCACTTATTAAAGCAATAACTTGAAGTAATCTTCTACTTTATGACTTTATCAGTCTCTCACATTGTTCCAGAGGAAATCTGGCCCACTCTTCTTTACAACATTCCTCTGGTTTATTGAGGTTTGTGGGCATTTGTTCATGCACAGCTCTCTCCTCATCATTTCAGTCAGGATGAGGTCTGGACTTTGAGCTGGTGAACTCATGGTGCGCTTGGGATCATTGACCTGTTGCATGACCCAATTTTACCTCAGCTTTAGCTGTTGGATGGATGGCCTCACATTTGACCCTTCTACTGTGGTAAGTATATATCACGAAGGAATTTGTTAACTTAATCATTTTCAATGAATCATATTTAACATTCATTTGTGTGTGTGATTAGTTTAGAGCTTGTTTAGCTTTAGAGGCTGTGTTTAGTACCAAATTCAATGAAAATCATTAAAAACATAATTAAAATAAGTTGACAACAAAAATGTGTGCAGCATAAACCAGCAATTAGTAAAATAAACACACAGCGACCACATTAAACATTTATGCCGGTGCACGCTAGGAAGTGAAGTGGCAACATCATCACACATTATATGCTTTAATCTCCAAATACGCAGCTGTCATTTATTTATAATAGACTGCAGAACTGCTATTAGCACTGATGAACTGGCCGATTTAGTTTTTTTGAAAGCAGATCTGCACAGAGCAGTGAGTGCAGAAAAATGTATTGTTTCTTGTATTGTATTGTAGTATGTCAAGTGAAACATTAACTATACAGACTTTATTGGTATGGGAGCTCTGCTGTTTCTGTACCTTGGCCTTTGACTTGAAGAAGGAGGAGGGCATCAGATGATACTGTATGTGGGAGACGATGGCTCGCGGCGAAGGGAGTTTATCGAGGACCAATCCCGATCGTATTTCTTCCAGCCATGGCACTCTGTCCCAGTTAGGGACGGTTTCCACAGCCGTCAGGTCTCCTCCATTCAGGAGCGGAGGAAGAATTTCCTGCATCCATGTGGTACCTGAAAAACACAGGCAGAGATCAATAAAAATGCGCTGATCATCTTCATGCATGTAAAACAACAACAAGAACAACAAAACAGAATTTTCCATTTGCATGTGTTTTACAATACATAGATTAATGAATACATCATTATGCATAATGCATTAGCCTTTGAAGTTCAATATTACAATGGTAATGCCTAGAGTATATAATAAATCAGTTGATGGATATTCTATAAAACGAAAGTCATTTGCAGTCTGAGGAAATCAAAATGTAGTCAGAGTAATGACAGTCAAGTAACTGTTGCACATTTTGTTTTGCATACTGACAAAACGTTGCATTTTTAGCATAAAGCTGTAATGCAAGAAGTCTTTGCTTCATATGTTGCAGAATGCATGAGAAGAGAAATGAACTGCATGCATTAAAAACAAATAATGATCTTACCGGATTTTGGATAGGTAATACCAAAGACATCGTCATCTTTGACTTGGAAATTCTCGAGGTATTTGAGGCTTTCCTCTGAATGAGATGCCCTGGGCAGCATGAAGCCATGGTAATCCAGATACAGATCGCTAGCCGCCATTCTCTGCTGACCGGATTTGGAAAAACAAGGAAGTTTTGTTCTCCGTGTTCTTCAGTGCGAGTCAAAGAGAGCGAGAGTGACGTTTGACGGAGTATTGAACCGAACAGGGAGCCGTATAGCTTATCTGCTGCTTACTTTCACAGGAGACTTTGGGGAAAAGGTCACTTGGGTGCAAGCAGGGGCAGGGCGGACACCGACGCACTTTGGGGCCGATACTTTGGTCCATCATACAGAGACAGCGGCGCATTGGTTTGCTTTCTGTTTGGCAGAATCAAACTGCGCCATATACGAGGGAATGATGAAGTGTCTTGCTCTGCCTATATAAATATTGTTTTACCTCTGGAAATACGAGGACATATTACAAAGTCTGTTAACAGGACGTTCACAGAGACTAGAGACGGACACGACAGAGACAGATTCAAAGAACAGAGAACAGACGCGTCAGAAACACAGCTGCTCCATAAACGCCACCTTCAGGCAGAGAGCGAACATAAGACCGCAAAAGTAAAGTCAGCTACATCTTGCACACTGCAAAAAATACTTTTCTTACTTAGACTGTTTGTCTCGTTTCCAGCCAAAATATCTAAAAATTCTTAAATCAAGAACGAATTTCTAGACAAGTAAAAAATGATTGTCTTGTTTTCAGAAAAAAAGAAGTCAAAATGAAGTGAGTTTTTGCTTGAAACAACCAAAATAATCATCGTTCTCGAATAAATTCGTTCTTGATTTAAGAATTTTTAGATATTTTGGCAGGAAACAAGACAAAAAATCTAAGTAAGAAAAGCATTTTTTGCAGTGCAGTTGTACAATATAAGTTAAGTAAAAAAAGATCCCTACATTATGGGGTCCAGATGTGTGTGTTTTAGACAACAGTGTCCAACTGGACTGATTCTGATTGTAGTGCTAGGCCTGTGTTTATATGGACCGAAAAATACCAGGCCTGATTTGTTTTTTGTTTTTTTGTCCTGGTCCAGCCCTGGTTTCAAGTGTGTAAAAAAAAGATGTGCAAAAAAACTAAAAGGAAAATGTATAGTTGCAAAGTCCTCTATGCTGATTTTTTTTCTTTCCAAAAAGAAAGAACCAAAGTAGCAGAGTATTTGCAAACAAATGGCAATACAATACTTTATGATTGCTTTATCTACACAAGTCAAAAGTTAAAGATTTTTTAATGTTTTTCTGCTCAGTCTCTTCTGCTTGATACAGCAAAAACTGTAAAATATTTTTGATATTTAAAAAACTGCTTTCTATTTGAATATATTTTAATATGTAATTTATTCCTTTTCAAAACTGAATTATTTGCTGCTAAAAAAAACATTTATAATTATTATGTTGAAAACAGCTGAGTAGATTTTTTTCAGGCTTCTTTGATGAATAGAAAGTTCAGAAGACTTTGCAATTCAAAGCATTCATGCTAAATAAAAGCATCAGCATTTCTATAATTAACCCCCATACTCCAAAAGTATAATTATTATACAAAAGTATAATGACATAATGTATAATGTTTATTTCAGATAAATGCTGATTTTTGGATCGTTCATCAAAGAATCCTGAAGAAAAATGTACTTGGTTGTTTTAAACATTGATAATGATGATAATAATAATAATAATAACTAGACATGTACATTTCCTGAAGAAAATGTGAGTGGTGCTTGCAGTGGCAAAAAAAACCCTTTATCTGCTCATATTTTAACAATTGTAGCATGTTAGCATGAAGTTAGCATGAAATTAGCATGACTAGCATGATGCTAGCAACATGTTAACACGATTAGCATGTCATTAGCATGAAGTTAGCATGACTAGCATAATGTTAGCAACATGTTAACATGATTAGCATGTCGTTAGCATGAAGCTAGCATGACTAGCATGATGTTAGCATGATGCTAACATGTTTTTAACAAGATGCTAACATGACTAGCATGATGCTAGCAACATGCCAACGTGATTAGCATGTCGTTAGCATGAAGTTAGCATGACTAGCATGATGCTAGCAACATGCTAACATGATTAGCATGTCGCTAGCATGAAGTTAGCATGACTAGCATGATGTTAGCATGATGCTAGCATGTTTTTAACAAGATGCTAACATCACTAGTATGATGCTAGCAACATGCTAACACGATTAGCATGTCGTTAGCATGAAGTTAGCATGACTAGCATGATGCTAGTAACATGATAACATGATTAGCATGTCATTAGCATGAAGTTAGCATGACTAGCATGGGGCTATCAACATGCTAACACGATTAACATGTTGTTAACATGAAGTTACTGCATATTTGAACACTTAGCTAATCACTATTAGCATGTAGCTAATCACTGCTAGCATGTGTAGCATGTCGGTAGTCCTATTTGTTAGCATGAGTCCAAAGAAGCAACTCCCATGTCTCTACGATATTCTGATACAGAGATATAGGTCTAGCTGAATGGTTGCTAGGGTACTCTGTTTGGTTGCTAGGGAGTGGCCAATGATGATACTCCAAAGGCTGCTTGTCAGTATGAATGATATAAACCAACCCCCATGTCTCTATGACATTCAGATCTGAAGATATGCTTGTGTGGGTTTGGGTTGCTAGGGTGGTCAATAATGGTTGCTAGGGTGTGGCTAGGAATGTTAATGGTGATCAGTGATTGGCTGCCTGCTGCCCTGATTCAAACAAACCAACCCCCATGTCTGCATGACATTCTGATCCAAAGATATTGATCTGGGCCATTTTATAATGGGGTCTATGGGATCTGTTGCTAGGGCATCCTAAATGGTTGCTAGGGCGTGGCTTGACCGCCTCATAGTGATCCTGAGAGTCTGATTGGTTGTCTGAGTAAAATGCACCCACCCCCAAGTCTCTATGTCATTGTGATGCAGAGTTATGTTCAATGCAAAATCCCTATGTAAATTGCAATAGTAGGAAAAAAAAAACTATTTCATGGGGCTTCCCTCACCATAGTATCTCCCATAGGCCGATTTTTGAAATTTTGGGGGGCTCTAGCGCCCTAGGGGTACAACTTACACCCCATTGCGAGGTATGTTCTCGCACAGCTGGTCAGCCTCTTCGAATGTATTGATTTACGTGTTTCTACGAAATTGGAGGACGGCGCTACGCGCCGTCAAAGTCGGCGCAATGGAATAGATATACTGTTACCTAGGATTTTTTGGGCCAATGTAAGTCAATGGGAAAATTTGGGGGGGGGCTCTAGCACCCCCGGGGTACAACTTATACCCCATTGCGAGGTATGTTCTTGCACAGCTAGTCAGCGTCTCCAAATGTGGTTAATTACGTGTTTCTACGAAATTCGTGGACGGCGCTATGCGCCGTCAAAGTTGGCCGCAATGCGTTGTCTATGGGATTTTTTCGGCCGAATTTTGGCCCGGGTTCGAACATCGTACGCCCGATCGCTTATAAAAGTCATAGCACACCATTCCCGTATAGGCCGCACGATTTGACGGCAGTTTCGTGGGTCTGTGACAAAAACTGCGGGACTAGTTACGCGCCGAAATGTTGCACGGATCAGCACGCAGCATAGTATAAGTGATGCTTTGCCTTTGGCAAGCCCCACTAATAAATGAAACAGCAAATCAGTATATTATAATGATTTCTGAAGGATCATGTGACACTGAAGACTGGAGTAAAGATGCTGAAAACTTGCTCTGATCATAGGAATAAATTATATTTTAAAATATATTAAAATAGAAAGCAGTTATTTTAAATAGCAAAAGTATTTCAAAATTGTACTGTTATTGTTGTACTTTGAATCAAATAAATAGAGGCTTGGTTAGCAGAGGAGACTTCTTTAAAAAAAAAACATAAAAAAAAAAACTTTTGACCAGTAGTCAAGCTGCTTCAGATAAACAATATATTGCAAAAACAAATAAATAAGAAAAATAAAGTCAGTAAAAGAATTTGAGAAACAAATGTTCAAAAGTAAAACAGGAGTTTGAAAGATTAAAAATACAGAATGTTAAAAACTTCAAAGAATCAAAGATGAAAAGAATGTTTAAAAAAGTCTGTTTTAAAATTAAAAACATTTGAAATAAAAAAATAGTAACAAAGCCTCAAAGATCAAATAATAAACAAAGACAACAAAATAATCAAAGATAAAAAAAATATTTAAACGAGTTTGAAGGAAATAACAACATAATTAAATTAAATATATGTAAAAGATCATGCACATTTTTACTTTAAGAGATAAATGATAGAAAATTTGACATGCTTCAATGGAAGATTTCTGCCACCTTGTGGAAAACACACAACATTAAAGGGGACACTGAATGCAAAATTCACTTTTACATGGTGTTTGCTTATAAATGTGGACAAAACCACCATACTATGATACAAATCCATTCACTGCTTCATTTTAATTCCTCAAAAACCTAAACAGTCTCAATTCTAAAGCCATTTTGATTTTCTGAGCAATATGACGCCTCGCTGCTATTATTACATGGGGCCATATTAGCAGATTTCCTCCTTCAGACGCTGTAGTGTCCTCCATCTGTAGAGCACCTGCTGACTACACGATCATGACTGCTGCCTAGGGTTAGTTGATAAGAAGGGGAAGACAAGTTCAAGTTATCACGGTTAAACCTTCTATGAGGGCAAAATGAACAGAACGCACGTTTAGATCTTATCAGCGTGTTGATCATTGTAAGTTAGGGGAAAACACCCCCCTACTGTTTTTCCTACAATAAGCACTAGATAAAGTCAAGATCAATTTTTGTTGTAAATATTGACTACGTTGACAAGAGTGATGTAGAAGTATTCATCATGAAGCTTACAGCCTACCTGAAAGAAAACTGATTTCACAGTACATTTGTTGTTTTGTAGAACATAGTTATATATTACATACAAAAATGAAATGACCTGTAGATAGGGAGTTACATTTTTATAATGACTATCTTTTAGTCAGTGGGGTAAAAGTTACTCTGTTCTGAAGATCAAATCTTTTTTTTTTTTTTTTTTTTTTTGATAGTATTTTCCATCAAATGTATTCTAGCTAGTTTGTTGAATAAAATATTTAGACTTAAAAGTGACCCTAAGTTAGCATCAGGCAGCTGCTGAGTTAACACTATCGTTCAATTGGGCTATTATTTTGTAATGCATAATTGTTATAGTCTTTTTCATTTTAAGCTAAAACTGCCTGTACTTTGATTTTGCTGTAAACTGCTTTGTCAGACTCATGCCCCCATGGTACAAATGACAGCTCTGCACAGTTTTCATTCTTGGTTGATTATTTGTCATTGTCACTAAAACTATGACAACTATTCTGGACACATTTAACTTTTGTTTCACAGAAGAAAAAATACAATTTAAGTTAAACAGATGCTGGGTGTTGCATCCTCACTGTTATGTTGCAAAAACCCGAAACTGGTCTAACTTTCTTCCACTTTAACGTCTCATCGTCTTGAGCAACTCCAACATAACTTCCGGACAGCAGAGGGCATCACTGCAATAAACTTGACTCAACACAAAGTGAATTGAACAATCATATGTTCCATCTATGACTGTTTATTTTGTTGTGCACTGAGATATCATGACAAGAGATTCTCTCATTCCTCATCCCACGGGAACCTGATGTTAGTTCCTTTCATCTCCTCTTGGATTACAGCTGTGAACTTGGCATCAAGCTCAGGGCTGAAGTGATTCTTCCAGTCTCCAGCGACACCTTTAAATAAGCAGAGGATTCATTCATCAGCAAATATCCTCATAGTGTGCTCTTAAATAGCAGCTTTAAAACCTGCGTACCTTTTCTGAGGAAGGCTGACTTCTTGTTGTCCATATAATTTTGTGGCACCATCGAGTAGTTTGACATTTTGTTTGATTTCATATTTTTGAAAGTGCAGTGATCGACCACACGATCCAGAGCCTCAGCGCTGAGCTCCCGACCCAGAAATCCTAACATGCGTCTCAGAGCGTCATGGAGGTCCTACGATCGCAAGAACCTTCATTTTACTGCACTGGATATTTGGCATTTATATCTGAATGAGCAGCATCCTTTCACTTTACCTGAAGCATTTCTTCATAGGTGATGAACATAATTCTGTCACCGAGCTCCGGGTTTCGCCAACTTTTCACATGATCTGTCCACTTTCCGAAAACAACTGTGCAAGCAATTGCAAATGGATCATTTTAACATTTATATTTATTCTTTCCATCTAAACATACTTTTATTGTTAAATACACAAATTAATCTGCTTTAACAGTGCTTTTAAAGCATGATGTTATCTAGACCTCAATGCAGCAGCAAACATCAATATAAAAAAAAAATATATATATATATATACACACACACCAATGTTTAAAAAGTAGTTATTTAGCATTTTTACTTGTCACATGTGTACTAAATCCTTAAAATAAATAATTCAATTCAAATAATTAAAAAATCTCACGTTTTCCTGACAGGAATTTGTCTGTGAATTCTTCAAATGTTCCAGGGTCTTCAAGGAAACTGACCATTTTGTGAAAGTGGAAAGATGAGACTATGACATCTTTAGGATTCCGAGTGACATAGATTATCTGGAGACAAAAAAAGATATAACACTTCGACTTTGTTTTGTTTTACCGAAAAAAGGGAATAATCTGTTACGACATACATTTTGATATGAGAGAGCACTGTAAGAAAACGCAAGGATATAGCTGATCCCAAGCCTCTTTTACTAATTCAGAAACGTCGGTTTACAGCTAACAAAGGAACGTTGAGTTGCTTCATTGAAAGCGTGCTTTATTACTGCATTAAAAGCTCACTCTGTTATGTAGAGTAGAGTATTATGGACTGAGCGAGTGTGATGAACTGCATCTGATTCATTCTGCAGCTCAATCTCATATTCACAATAAAGCATTAGTTTGAATGTCTGCTGAGGAAAGCCATATCTTTGTTGTACTATTCTTTAATATATTAAGGGTGATTTCAGATGATAACACTGGCTGTGTCTTACAATGTGTTGTTGAAAGTGAAAATAACTGTCTTTTACAATATAAAAGTCTTTACTGCTGACTTACTCATAAAAGTCTCTTGTCACTCTTGTAACTAATCACCCATCACATTTCCCAATATTATTAAATACTATTATTATTTAAATAAATATTATTTATTGAATAATAATATTTAGTAAACAACAACAACAGCCTTCATAAAATTGCTAGGGAATTCAGTCAAAAGTACAAAGGCAGCGCTCTGGTATACAGCATTAATGTTGCATAAAGTATAACGTGATGAGATTTTGCCCTCAACCAAACCTATTTGCTCTGAAACTAAAAACAGATGAATGAAACCAAAGACTGCCTGCTATATTGACCCAAAACTAATGAGATCTCATGTTCAACCACTATGGAGCAAATTTTCAAATAGACAAAACACATTTAAAGTCTAAACAAATACACTCCCACCTAAATCTCTTTTTTTCTGGTGTTAGAATTTGATTGGCTGAGAGTGCAATATACTGGTGATAACAGAACTCCAAACATTTCAGCGTTTGCATCACTCTGCTGACGCATTTCTCAGGGAGTGCCATGGTGGATGCTCAAATAATAAAATAACATTGTTTTTGTGTCACGTTTTAAGAGTTTTTTAAGGGCAAGAACGGAGTTATGGAGAAATTTCTAAGTGGTGATAGCTGACATTATTAACTTAAATTGACAAAATCATAAACCATCATTTAGTAAATTAAACAACCACACGATCATAATCTGTCATTTATCTGTAATAGACTGTAGTATTGTTAAAATTACAGTAAAAATATGGCATCTAGTAGCTAGAAATAGACCGTAAATTTATATTTTTTGTAATCCTGATGAATCAGTTATTTAATCTGGGCAGGTTAACTGGCCTAACTTTTATTTACTTTTATTTTTTTGACAGATGATGTCAACACAGACTGGAATGCAGAGAATCTTATGCTTTCTTTCCCACTGGTTTGTCAAAACCTATACAGACTATAAGTAAATATGACAGCTCTGCTGTTTCTGTACCTTAGCCTTTGACTTGAAGAAGGAGGAGGGCATCAGATGATAATGCATGTGGGAGACGATGGCTCGCGGTGAAGGGAGTTTATCGAGGACCACTGGAGCTCGTGTTTCCTCCAGCCACGGGGCCCTGTCCCAGTTAGGGATGGTTTCCACAGCCGTCAGGTCTCCTCCATTCAGGAGCGGAGGAAGAATTTCCTGCATCCATGTGGTACCTGAAAAACACGTCATTATGGAGAATGCATTAGCCTGTGAAGTTCAATATTAAAATGTTAATGCATAGAGTAAAACAAATGAGTTGATGGATATTCTATAAAACAAAATCGAGTGATTTGCAGTCTGAGGAAATCAAAATGCAGACACCTAGGTTGCATTCATGACAGAGTAAGTCAATTAATAGTTTTGCATTGATTGAACTGCTGCACAATTTGTTTGCACACTGTACAAATTATATATGTGCACAGGAAAAGAAAACACTGCATCTTTTGCAAAGATGAAAGCTATATGAGGAAAATGTAATGCCATTAGTCTTTGCTTCTTGTGTTGGTGAATGCACGAGAGAAGAAATAAACTGTATGCATTAAAAAACAAAAAGATCTTACCGGATTTTGGATAGGTAACAGCAAAGACATCGTCATCTTTGACTTGGAAACTCTGGAGGTATTTGAGACTTTCCTCTGAATGAGCTACCTTAGGCAGCATAAAACCATGGTAATCCAGATACAAACCGCTGTCCGCCATTCTCTGCCGACCGGACTTGAAAAAAGTGAATTCACTTATGTTTGGAAGGAGGAGAGAGAGAGAGTGAGTGATGTTTGATGGTGAGAGCATTCATTAACTCAACAGGGGCCATATATTTGCTGCTGACATTCACAGGAGAGTTTGGGGGAAAGGTTACTCAGGTCCAAGGGCACTTACTAAGACGATTTTATGTGCAAAAAACTAAAAAGGAAAAAGTTGCAGTCTTCTAAAAAAAATGTTTTATTTTTTAAAAGAAATAAAGAAAGAAAGAACCAAAGTAGCATAGTATTTGCAACCAAATAGTAATACAATGATACTTTATGATTATGATCACTATATCCATTAACCAAGATGTTTTAAGCTGCTTCAGAGGAACAATGTTTTGCAATGTCTATAAAAACATTTTTTTTATGCTGGTCATTATGGTGGTACTTGGAGAAACAAATATGTTCTCAGGTGGTATTTGGTGTAAAAAGTTTGAGAACCACTGATTTAGAAGGAAAAAGTACAAAAGTTCAGAATAAAGTCAAATATTTTTTATGAGAAAAAAAAAAGTTTATAAAGTAAGAAAAGAGTCTGAAAGACTGAATATATATATATATATATATATATATATATATATATATATAGAAATACAGAATGTACAAAAATTCTAATAATCAAAGATGAAAAAGTTTAAAGGATTCTAAAAACATTTGAAAAAAAGTTTGTAACAAAAGATTAAAAAAAATGATATTTAAAGGGGTTCGAAGGAAATAAATAATGAAATAAAGTTCAAAAACAAAGAATTAATTAGTCTAGGGATTTGAAAACATTTGGAACAAAAACAAAAAAGCATGTAATAAATCTTCAAAGAACAAATGAAAGAAGTGTTTAAAGAGGTTGATGTAAAGCACAAAACTTGAATTTGAAAAGTTCCAATTTTAAAAGAAAGATCACAAGGGGGTTAGGAGAAGTTGTGCATTTAATTTTTAAATATGCAAAGCTGGTTTGTGACTATACAATCATTATCACTGCAGGTAAACTAACTCAAGATAAGACTGGGAAAACAAGTTCAAGTTATCACAGTAATCTTTCTCTGAGGGCAAAATGTAGAGAATGCACATGTTTTGAACTTATCAACTTGTTAATAATTGCAGGTATCCATTACAGTCTTTTTAAAGCTTAGTTTAATCAACTGAAAAAGGCAAAAAACCTCTGGAGGTTAAAGTATAAAACCCTTTAGCCATTTTTAAAAAAAAAACTGAAGAAAGCCAAATCTATTGGATGTTTCTCTTTATTTAAACTATAAAACATTGTTTTTCCCCCAAGATGAATATCACCCCCAGCATATGATATATTCCTGACACACTTTACACATTCTTAAAAATAAAGGTTATTTATTGGCATTGAAGGCTCCATAAAGAACCTTGAACATCCATGGAACCTTTTAACTGCAGAAAAAATGGGTCTTTTAAGAAGTGCTCACTGAAAGGTTCTTTGGGGAACCAAAAATGGTTCTTCTAAGGCATCACCGCAAAAGCACCCCTTTGGAGCCTTTACTTTTAAGAGTATATACTGATCAAGAAGACAGTTTTAACTGTCTTACCAGGAGTTTAATTTCTTCCTATCTTTTTGTTTTTTTTTGCAGAAATATTGTAACTAACATTTTTAACTAACATTTTCTCTCCTGATTCAGACAAGATCACTTTTTCACAGATACTTCCCAGATGACCTACTACACAACACTAATACCGTAACCCACAATGCAATTCAAGTTAAACAGATGTTGGACGTTGCATCCTCAATGTTATGTTGCAAAAACCCGACACTGGTCTAACCGTCTTCCACTTTAACGCCCCATCGTCTTGAGCAACAGTTTGAGGACAGCAGAGGGCATCACTGCAATAAACTTGACTCAACACAAAGTGAATTAAACAATTACATGTTCCATCTATGACTGTTTATTTTGTTGTGCACTGAGATATCATGACAAGAGTTTCTCTCATTTCTCATCCCACGGGAACCTGATGTTAGTTCCTTTCATTTCCTCTTGGATTACAGCTGTGAACTTGGCATCAAGCTCAGGGCTGAAGTGATTCTTCCAGTCTCCAGCGACACCTTTAAATAAGCAGAGGATTCATTCATCAGCAAATATCATCATAGTGTGCTCTTAAATAGCAGCTTTAAAACCTGCGTACCTTTTCTGAGGAAGGCTGACTTCTTGTTGTCCATAACCTCTTGTGGCACCATCGAGTAGTTTGACATTTTGTTGGTTTTCATATTTTTGAAAGTGCACTGATTGACCACACGATCCAGAGCCTCAGCGCTGAGCTCCCGACCCAGAAATCCTAACATGCGTCTCAGAGCGTCATGGAGGTCCTACGATCGCAAGAACCTTCATTTTACTGCACTGGATATTTGGCATTTATATCTGAATGAGCAGCATCCTTTCACTTTACCTGAAGCATTTCTTCATAGGTGATGAACATAATTCTGTCACCGAGCTCTGGGTTTCGCCAACTTTTCACATGATCTGTCCACTTTCCAAACAAAACTGTGCATGCAATTGCAAACTCATCATTTCAATATTTATATTACACTCTCCATCATCTTTGATGCATGTTTTTTGTTAAATGCAGAAATTAATCTGCTTTAATGGTGCTTTTAAAGCAGTTAAAATTGTGTTTTTAGGCATGATGTAAAGTAGGCCTTAAAACAGCAGCAACATCAATATAAACAAAAATACACCAGTTTTGAAAATCAAATGTTCAGTGTTTACATGAAAAAATGTGTTGAAACGTCTCACCTTTTCCTGACAGGAATTTGTCTGTGAATTCTTCAAATGTTCCAGGGTCTTCAAGGAAACTGGCCATTTTGTGAAAGTGGAAAGATGAGACTATGACATCTTTAGGATTCCTAGTGACATAGATTATCTGGAGACAAAAACAAGATATAACAATAAGGCACCTTGATTTAAAGAGAGACTAGTCCGGACATGCAGTTTGGTATGAGAAAACACACACACACACACACACACACACACACACACACACACACACACACACACACACACACAGACACACAGACACATGCAGACACATGCAGACACACGCAGACACACGCAGACACACACACACACTATACACAGTCATATTTTCTTAGTCTTTTAAGTCTGTTCTGCTGTTTCTGTACCTTAGCCTTTGACTTGAAGAAGGAGGAGGGCATCAGATGATAATGCATGTGGGAGACGATGGCTCGCGGTGAAGGGAGTTTATCGAGGACCACTGGAGCTCGTGTTTCCTCCAGCCACGGGGCCCTGTCCCAGTTAGGGATGGTTTCCACAGCCGTCAGGTCTCCTCCATTCAGGAGCGGAGGAAGAATTTCCTGCATCCATGTGGTACCTGAAAAACACAGGCAGAAATAAATGAAGATGTGCTGATTACCTTCATCCATGTAAAATAAATAAATAAATAAATAAATTAGCATTTGATTTACTATACATACAAAAATTAACACATCATTATGCAGAATACATTAGTTCAATATTAAAACGTAGAATAAATTAGTTGATAGATATTTTATATACATTTTATATTTTATATGTTTTATTTTTATATAAAACAAAATAGTGATTTTGCAGTTTGAATAAAATCTAAATTAACTTTTGCAAAGCTATATGAGGAAAATGTACCGCAGTAAGTCTGCTGAATGTATGAGAGGAAAAATAAACTGTCTGCATTGAAAACAAAAAGATCTTACCGGATTTTGGATAGGTAACAGCAAAGACATCGTCATCTTTGACTTGGAAATTCTGGAGGTATTTGAGGCTTTCCTCTGAATGAACTATTTTAGGCAGCAGGAGACCGTGGTAAACCAGATACAAGTCGTTATTCGCCATTCTCTGCCGACAGGACTTGGAGAAACAAAGACGTTTTGTTCACCGTGTTCTGTGTGAATTCACTTATGTTTAGGAGAGAGAGAGAGAGAGAGAGAGAGAGAGAGAGAGAGAGAGAGAGAGAGAGAGAGAGAGAGAGAGAGAGAATTCATTCATAACAGGGAACATGAGGTTTTGAGGTTGTGAGGGTTAGGGTTAGTCGCTGATGTTTTGCCAAAAGCCCCTGAACTTTATTGAAGATGGACCATTCACTTCACGAATAAAATACGTTTTATGAATTTTAATTTGTTCTCCAAGAAGCCTACTACACATTCATCCGAATCTTGTTCCTAAATGGCATCGATTCAGCTCTGTCTATTAAACCCTTGAATGACACGATAACACTCAAATGTCGTTTTGCTTTGCCACTGACCCAGAGAAAGCAGTGTATATGAAACATCTACAGATCTGCTGTATCTTTGGTACAAACGGTTAATAATCACAGAAATACCGGCATAAAAGTTTATAGCTGGGATATGAAAACGGTTGTCTACAGTAGGGTTAAAAATAAAGTATATCACCTTTTTGAAAGCGACTTGATGCTTTAAATACAGATTGTATCAATTACAACGTAACGCCAGCAGGTGGCGAAATGCGAGATTCGTTCAAAAACAGTTGATTCATTTAGGAATAATAAATAAGTCTTTATGATTGAGTCATTGAATCATCCATTCAGCTTGATTTTTTTAAACAATTCGTTGAATATTGAATATGTGACTCTGGACCAGAAAACCAGTCGTAAGGGTAACTTTTTTAAGATTTAAGAGATTTATGCATCATTGTTAGGACAGGATAATATTTGACCAAGATATAACTATATGAAAATCTGGAATATGAAGGTGCACAAAAAAAAAAAGAAAAAAAAAAAAAAAGATATTTTTGATACATTTACAGTTGGAAATTTACAAAATATCTTCTTAATGATTTTTGGCATGAAATAAAAAATTATAATTTGTATTGTTGGCTATTCCTACAAATATACCTGTGCTACTTACAACTGGTTTTGTGGTCCAGGGTCACATATGATTTATAAGACTGTAGCAGTTAGTATTTTGTCAGAACCTCTAGTAAATGACATACAAAAGGGGGTTTTATGTGCAAAAAAACTAAAAGGATGCAGAAATCTAGAAATTAGTAAAGAGTTCACAAACTTTCAAGCAGCACTGAATATATATATATATATATATATATATATATATATATATATACACACACACACACACACACAGACTGTATCAAAATTTAAAAGTATAAAAGATGAAAAAAAATCTAAGAGTCTAAAAAGACTGAAAATGTTTGAAAGCGTGTAACATAACCTCAAATAATAAATCACAATAATAATAATAAAAAAATGTAAATGTTTGAAGAAAATAAAATTATGAAATAAAATTCAAGAAAACAAAAACAGCCTGCGAGATGAACACACGAGACACTAGTTTGATCACAGCTTGACTGTCAGATAAAGACGGTCTCTGCAGGTAACAGAATACATGTGAGAGAGTGACCCGCAACCCAAGAGGGAAATCTCAGTGGACTTGGCTCTTTATTCAGTTCTTTTCACAAATTTCGCCTAGTTACGCTTATGGAAAGGGAAAACAATGCTCTTTTTATTTTAAATCTGCAAAGCTGTTATTATTGCAGCCAGGTAAACTAGTTTGAGATATATGATAAGGAGGGCAAAACAAGTTCAAGTTATCACAGTAAACTTTCTCAAAATGAAGAGAATGCATGTTTAGATCTTATCAACTTGTTAGTAAATGCAGGTCGCCTGTCCATCACAGTCTTTTTAAAGCTCAGTTTAATCAACTGGACAAATCTGGAGGTTAAAGCATAAAACCTTTTACCCATATATATTGGATATCATTTCTTTAACTATAGACATTTGTTTTTTTTTTAACATTAAAAGCAAGTTTCTTTCTTCCTTTTTTTTTTGAAAAGTGTATTTACAGTTCACCTAAATCCATAGTTAAATATTCATGTCCCTAACACCTTAAGCTTGCTTCCAGCTGAGTTTTGCGTTCCTTGCCCTGTGAACTGCAGCAGAGTAGTTCAGTTCAAATATTAATAGGTAACACCTTACAATAAGGTCTCATTTGTTCACATTAAAGGAAGAGTTCACCCAAACATTTGCTGAACATTTACTGATCCTCAGGTCATACAAGATTTCCTAACAGGAATAGATTAGGAGACATTTAGACTCTTATGATGAATGGGTGCCATCAGAATGAACAGCTGATGAAACGTCACAATAATCCACACGCCTCCAGTCCATCAATGAACATCTTGTGAAGAGAAGAGCCGTGTGTTTGTAAGAAACAGAATCCAATCCAAACAGAAATCCAAAATTATTTGTTTGCAATGATCCCTAGCAAACCATCACCTGACTGGTTTAGATCTCTGGACTCCTCCATCTCTAAATTCCTTTGGAAAGGTAAACCACCGCGTATTAGCTTAAAAACGTTGCAAAAGACCAAAGATAAAGGAGGACTCGATCTGCCTAACTTTCACCATTATTTCTTAGCCAACAGGCTTCAACACATTTTAGGGTGGTTAAAACACACCCTCTTCGATGAAATTTGGCTAGATGTAGAACAGGCATTATGCAATAATATAGAGATTTGTGATCTGCCATTCATTAGCTCGAACATCAAACGACACGTATGCTTCAAAAGCATCAGTATCAGCTCTTCTCTGACAGCATGGTGGGAGTTTCTAAAAATGACTGAGTCTTCACTAATCCCATGCAAACGTACTCCCATCTGTAACAATCCTGACATATTAATAAACAATAATGTGATAAACTTCACAGACTGGAGTAGAAAAGGTATTAAATACCTGGAACATATAGTCGAAGGGACAGACTTTATTCCCTTTGACACATTAGTTGAACAATATGGGATCAATAAGAACAGATTTTTAGAATATCAACAAATTAAATCTATAATAAAAAAGAAATTTAAGCCTAATCATATTAAATTACAAATACCACCAAGTGTGGCAGATTTTCTTAGTCTCAAAACCCCCAAATTAGTGTCTAAAATATACAAGATACTTTCTAAAATAGATGAATCAGTATCGCTTCCTATTGCAAAATGGGAGGCAGATCTATCAGTCAGCTGGGACCATAATTTCTGGTCTCAGATATGTTCAAAAACCTTTAAACTGCTTAAGAATCCCGGCTTACAGTTAATACAGTATAAAATCCTGCATAGAGTACACTACACAGGTCATCGGATGTTCAGGATGGGTTTTATAGATTCTAACAACTGCTCACACTGTCAAGACAATACTCCTGACAATTATATCCACGCTTTATGGTCCTGTCCGCCTGTTCAGAGGTTCTGGTATGGGATTTGTGAAGACTTAACAAAGTGTCTTAAATGTTCAATTCCAGCTTCTCCGTCAGTCTGCCTGTTGGGTGACCTTGATGGTATCACTACAGAAGGTAACACAATCCTCATGGCTTTCACCGCCTTATGCATTGCCAAGAAGACGGTCCTCATGAACTGGAAAAATAAAAATAATCTTAATATCAACGAATATAGAGATCGCTTGTTGGACTATATTAATCTTGACACAGCCTCTGCTGCCACATTAGATCATTCTCTCTGGGCTCCTTTGATCAGCTCCATCACCTAGTGTGGGTGGGGGGTCCTGATTCTGTCCGGCTTTGATTTTTGTTGTTGGCGTGGAGGGCCAATTGGGCTTGGGGTGTCTGGGGGTTCTCTGGGGGGTGGGGTTCTTGGGGGATTCGGCGCTGGGGCTGCGGTCCTGGCCTGGATGGGGTACTGGTGGCTCTCGGGTGTTGTTTTTTTCTGGCGACTGCACGCGGCGCTGCTGGGGAGGCCTGTGTCGGCGGACGTAGGTTGCCGGCCTGGCGGCTGTGTTGCTCCGGGGTAGGTCCGGGGGGGGTTTGGGGTTCTGGGGGCGCTCTGTCTCCGGGCTGGGATTCCGGCTGGCCCTGGGGGGCTTGGGTCCTGGTGGGTGTGCCGCCGGGGGCGTGGGTGGATGCATGCGCCTGGGCCCGGCCCTGGTGCGGGGGCTTCCGATGCATCGGTGGGGCCGGGGGTGTCTTTAGCTGGTGGGGACGTCGTTACCATCTGTCAGTATTCACTCTGCATGGAGGGAGGGAGGGACCCAATAGGGGCGGAGGACTGGTTTAACCTGGGTGTCTATTGTCTTCGGTAGTCTGGGAGTCGACTGAATGATGGGGTGGGGGTAGTTTTTCCTCTGCTGTGGGGTCTGGTGGGCCACCCCGGGCTGCCGTGGGCCCTGGTCTGGATGGGCCTGGGCCCCCTGCCCGGGACGGGTTTGGGACAACGGGGGTGCCTATGGGGTCAGCGGGGGAGCTGGCTCCAGCGGGGGGGGCACTTTGCCTCCTCCGATGTTTTCCTCCCCGTCCCTAATGCTTCCCCTCTCCCGCCCCATCACACCAACATACAGGTAGGGTTTTTGGGGTGCGGGTGTGTCGCTGGGATGCAGGGGAGTTGGGACTCCTCTGTCTCCTCGTGGCCTCTCGCATCCCAATCATACATCATTACTTAGACACTCTCATTACTTACTGCCAAATGACACATACATATAGGGCCTTGGGGGTGGGCACTCTGAACGGCGTCCAGAGGGTGGTCTGTTCATTCAGCCTTCCCTCTGGTGCCGATGCCCACTTCTCAATTTTAAGTTGCACATAGACATTGAGGGCTCTTGGGAGGGGCCGAGCTGACACGAGCTGACGTGTCCTAGTGTCTTGCCCCTCCCCTGTTTTAAAGCACTTTAGAACAACATACACCAACACTACATTTGAGCGGGTGAGGTGAAGCACGGGGTCTTCCTTTTTTTTTTTTTTTCCCCCTTACACCCCTGTTCTCTGTTCTCTGTCCGGGGCTGGGGGCTGTGAGGAGGAGCTGGCCGTCCGGTCGGGGTCTGGGCTGGTGGTCTTCTCTGCTGCTGCAGGGACGGGGGTGGTCTTCCAGTCTCCACACTGGAGCGAAGGGGATTCAGCTCCGGGGTCTGGCGCTGACTGGCCTTTTGGGGTTAGTGGTGCCTGGTCCCAGGAGTATAGAGTACAAATGGGGAGTGTGAGTGTGGGTACAGTGTCCTTTTTTTTTTTTTTTTTGTGCGTCTACGTGTGGTTTGAGTGTGTGAGTTTTTGGTTGCGTGCATGAGGGTGGGATGCTTGTGTATGTGTGTTTATGTTTGTCTATGTCCATGTGTCAGGTCAGGCCTTTGACTCCGCCTCAACCATCATTGAGGGCCCACCCCACCACCATGCCCTGCCGGTGGGGGATGCCCCCGGCCGCCGGTGCGTTGGTGGTTTCTGGCTCCGGGGCGGGATGCTCGGGTGGGCTCTGGCCCGCTCTCGACGGTCGCTCGGTAGGGCCTGGCCTCGCTGGGCTTCGCTGGGCCCCTGCTGGGGGGTGGGGGGGCCCTTGGTTCTCTGGGCCCGGGCCGGTCTGCCCTGGTGTGGCCGACTGCCGGCGGGACCTGCGGGCTTGCCGCCGTGGCCCCCTGGGGCGTCTGCATTGTGGCTGCCGGATGACCTCCTCCGGGCTCTCCTCTGCCCTTTTCTGGGTGGGGGCCGCGGTTATCCCTGCGGTGGTTTTCCTGGGGTTCCCGCGCCCTGGGGGGCCTCCGGATGTTTGGGAGCCCGGGTCTCCTTTGTGCCTACTTCATGCCTAGCGGGGCGGGGCTGTGGTTCCCCACTCACACTATCAAGCATTTACATGGAGGAACCTTATGAATACAAGCGCGTTCACACACACAGGTGTGCACACAGGTGTACACACAAGCATTCACATTGGTGTAAAAACAGGTGCTCACAGACACTCACTGTCCTAAAATGCTGTTGCTTCAAACATATTTTGTAATATTAGTTATGTGTGCTGTGCAATACCATTTAACATTTAGTATTTACTGTGATACATACGGACATTGGATGTTGTTGTAGTTTTTCTGCTGTTGTGTCTTTTGTTGTTTTCTCTCTTTGTCAGCAGGTATGGAAGCAGATTATCTGTTTTTGCCTCTCTCTCTCTTTCTCTATCCTCTTTTTTTTTTTTTTTCTCTCTCTCTTTTCTTTTCTTCCTTCTTTCTCCTCTCTTGGTTTTCTCTGTCCCCCGGTCTTGTCGGTCATAGTATGGTTAAATAAATAAAAATATAAAAATTAATAAAAAAAAAAAAATAATAAAAAAAGGCTGTGAATGATGATAGCATAGCTACACATACACACTGTTATGTGTTATCTGTGTTACTGACAGGCCGGAAAAAAAAAAAAAAAAAAAAAAAAAAAGAAACAGAATCCATCATTAAGGCTTTTATCTTTAAACAGTCGCTTCTGGCCAAAATACCAGCCCATAAAGCTGTTCTCTCACTTCAAAACTAACAGACATATTTGTTTACAACTTTTTTTTTTTATTAAAATATCCAAAAAACTCTAAAATAGTGTTATATATTTTGTTGATTTGTGTATTTACATTAGGGCCAAATGTTGCCAAGAATGTTTAAATCCAGAGAAATAAGAATCGAAGGAGTTTCATTGCGTCGCCTGCTAATGACGGCAAACGTTTTATTTTGTGGAAAACATGGAAACACTAAAGACGCTTTATTTTGTTATGCATAGTATTAGACAGCTGACTAACACTTAAAGACGCATTATAACAGAGCTTTCGCAGAAGCAATGGACTGTGGTGCAATAAAAGCTGTGCTGTCTGTCTGCAGTCGCTCCAGCTTCCTCATTTCACCTCCATGACTTTTGGCTTCATACTACAATGACATGAATAAAACCTTAGTATATTAGCTCATTATAACATAATTTCTTGTAGTCAGAAGCAACAGTTTAATGTTAAAATAATCTTAACAATGAATATGTCTACTAGAAAGAGTTTTTTTTTGCTTCGCAAGGTTATTGTGATGTATTTATCAGCTGTTTGGACTCTCATTCTGATGGCACCCATTCAGGATCCACTGGTGAGCAATCTTGGACGGCCTGAGGATGAGTTGTACATTTTTAGCAAATTTTAATTTTTAAGTGAACTATTCCTAATGAACTAATGACATGAGCCAGCATTTATTCATCTTAAATGTTAGTTAATAAAAAATACAATTGTTTGTTAATGTCAGTTCACAGTGCATGAACTAATATTAGCAGACAATTAACAAAATGTTTAAATGAACTGAGATGAATAAATGCTGTAGAACTGTTTTTTATTGTTTGTTTATATTCATCAATGTAGTCAACTAAAGTTAAATCATACTTTACATTTTTGTAGTTAGTTTCTTGTCAAGGAAGCAAAGCAAAATCTAAACACACACAGCACAGAGAGAGAGAGAGAGAGAGAGAGAGAGATCAGAATTAGAGAACAACCTCCAAGTTTTTGGTGCTAATAAAAAAACTGTTTAACTGACAGCGGCATTTTTTCAGTTTTCACTGTAATTTCTTGAATATTGCAGGTTTACAATGACACTACACAACTCAAATATCCAAGCTGACACTTAGTACAACTTCACATTTCAAGTTGACTAAACTTCTTTGAGTTGACTGAACTTTTTTTTTTTTTTACTTTAAGGCAGCCAGGTAAAAAGTAACTAAGTTAATACAACATTTTTTTTTTTTTTTTTTTAAACACAGTGTAATTCATTCAAGTCCCCTCAAAAGGCTGGTCGTCCAGGTCAGTGGTTCTCAATCCTGGTCCTGGTCGACCCCTGCTCTGCGCATTTTGCATGTCTCCCTTCTTTAACACAGATCATCAGCTCAAGATCCATGAACTAAACTAAGGAGCTGATGATCTCAATCAGGTGTTAAAGAAGAGAGGCATGCAAAATGTGCCGAGCAGGGGTCCCATCCGCAGAAAGGATCAAAAGGCTAAGCTCACTTTTGCCGAGGAGAACATTGTGTGGAGAGAGAACTAGTGCAAAGTTCACTTTAGTGACCAAACTGTATTCATTTAGATCTGATGTTTAGCGTCAAACTGGGGAAAGACTGAAGCCCAAGTGCATTAAGAAGTCAGCGATATGTGGAGGAGGAAGCGTCATGCTTTGAGCGATGTTTTCTCCATACAGCCTCTTATACAGCTCCACGGCTGGTGAATGTAAATGTTTATCAGAACCCCCTTCAGCAACATGCAAGACACTGCCCTCATCACACTGCAGAACAGCTAAGAACACCGAAATAATAAAGTGGCCAGGACAGGGTCCTGATATAAACCTGATTGAAAATTTCTGGAAAATCCTTACGACTAAGAAACCAAATACAGTTATCAAACTATGGAAAAGGGTGGAAGAAGAGTGGACCAAGATCACAGCAGAGAAGTGAGAGAAACTTGTGTCCTGCGGCTGCAGATGTGCTCACGTCATTCAAAGAAAGGGCCTCTGCACTTCTGACTGAATTCTGACAAAGGGTTAGTGCTAATCGTCTTTCGTGCTACAATTTTCCACAAAATAAAGGTTCTTGCTGAACTGCCTCAGATATTTTGTCAAACATGTCAGCAGAACAGTGTAAAGTGTTTAAATGTGTAAAATACATCCTGGGTTTAGTTAGCTCATACTTTTTCAATATTTTATGACAACTAAATTCTAGCATAGAAAAACGGCAAGTGATTTTTGTCCCATGTGGTCTTTATTAATAAGTTAGCTTGTTGTGAAGAAGGTCTTTCTTGGAGTAGGTTTATACCATAACTTGTTTCTCTCCCAAAACTATACCAATATAAGTATTGAAATCAAATGTTTATTTAGTAATTGAATAAAGTATAAACACATGTTCACTAATAACAGCTTTACGCTCTCAGTTTCCTTGTGGCAGATACAAAAGTCAACAGTTGTCAAAGTAGGAATGTGGATTTGCTCTTCAAATAACTGAAACGGCCCTCGAGTGGGGCCACTGCACAGTCTAAGTGTTCAGTTGCTGTGAACGAGTGTCACGAACAGGAAGAGTGAACAGAGGGAGATGGCACCAGTGAGCACTGCCTTCACTAGGAGAGCTGTCCAGCTGCCCAGGAGGAAAACATGAACAAACAGTCTGGAGGAGAGACACAAACAAGGAAATAACAGTTTTGTACACAACGAAGTGCATGAGATTTCTTTAAAAGGCGACGCAGTGACTTCATACAGAAAAGGACATCAACAATTGCTGATATCCAACAAAGTGGCATACTACTGTAATAAATGTTCTACGCTGTGTAATGCATTTCACATGCTGTTTTTAAAAAGGTATTCAGTGTATAGTGTACAATATTCAGTAAGTAATAATCTAATATTTAACTCCACACACAGCCAGAAACTAAAGCAGCAATGGCAATAAAGTTAAGGCAACAGTGCCATCTAGAGCACAGATGAAAGATTGCACAATTAAGTGCAATAACAATTAAGCATCAATATTATCCATGCCAACTTTTTAAAAATGGTTCATATCAATTTGGTCCAAATATATTGCGCATCCTCATAAATTATAAACACTGTTTACTAGAAACATGCCACAATTTTGAATACATCTTAAAACTTGAATTGTGACTAAAAATATTGAAGACAAACGATGAGTATTGATAAGATTGACCAGCTGTTGCAATGAAAAACTGTGTTCAAACAAATACAGTATCTGACAGAAGTGAGTACACCCCTAAGTGAAAATGTCCAAATTGGGCCAAAGTGTCAATATCAGGGTTCCCACTCAAAGCCAAATGTCAAATTCCCTGACTTTTAGTGACTAAAAAGCTGAATTTCATATAATGAATGGATCCATCCATTTGCAAGCTTTATTTACGTGTTCGCTGACGTTTTAGTACAAAACACACATATACACTGTTTTTTTTGTTTGTTTTTTTGCTTTTACTCTTTAAATGCACTTTGATATTTTTCTAAACTATTTCTACAAAAATTAATTTATATGTTTTTTATGCTTTCATAACCATAACCCAACCACAACAATAGGCGAAATAAAAAATTTAAAGCAACAAATAAAAATCCCTGATATTCCATGACTTGGACAAAATAAATATAAAATTCCCTGACTTTTAATGTCTGGAATAGAGCTTTTAATATTCCATGATATTCCAGAAATTCCATGATCCATGGGAACACTGCAATATTTTCTCACTTTTGTGGCCAGCGGTTTAGACATTAATGTTGAGTTATTTTGAGGGGACAGCAGATGTACACTGTTATACAAGCTCTACACTCACTACACTGGAGCAAAGTGTCATTTCTTCAGTGATGTCACATGAAAAGATATAATAAAATATTTCCAAAAATGTGAGGGGTGTACTCACTTCTGTGAGATACTGTAAATATAAACAAGTTTGACTGCGATACTCACTCCATGAGAAATCCCTTGTAAACACACAATCCCAGCAGGATGGTAACAGGGAGTCGGAAGCTTTTGGGAAGGTCATATCGAGTGAACATCCACACAACCGCCGCCATAGCAATATAATGTACCTGATATGAGTAAAAACAATAATGTTAGGATCAGGGAACAGTAGTAACAAAAGAGTTTAAATCTGACTTAAAGAACACATGACACAAGACACATTTAATACTACAATATTATAAAACAAAGTTAAGGTAAAATACATAAATAGCTAAATATATACGAAGAGTTCAGATGCAAAACCAGCTAAAAGCCATCTCAGTCATAAATGAGATGATGATGCTGAGTGAATGCTCTGGACACATATTATACATCCATCAAATACTTTTACTTCAAACTCGCTAAAATCCCAGCCTCAGCCCAAACAGAAGAACCAGTGCTTACATAGAAACCTATACATCAGCCTGATTAAAATGCATTTTTCAAGAAAAAAAGCTTTTGCATCTGAACTTTTCATATATAGTTAAAGACAAAAGTTTACATACACCTTGCAGAATCTGCAAAAATTCAAAATAATTTGTGGGAGCTGAAGGATTTTTCTGAAGAACAGCAGACAGTTTAACTGTTCAGAACAAACAAGGGACTCATGAACAACTATCACTAAACAAAAAACACAGCTGTGGGTCATTCAGGAACAACACAGTATTAAAAATCAATGTAAACTTTTGAACAGGGTCATTTTTATAAATTCAACTACTATTTTCTCTTGTGGACTATATGTAAATGTCTTTAATGTGAAATATCTTATTGGGGTCAGTACCAAATAAAAAAAAGAACATGCAGTTTGTATGATCCCTCTTATTTCAGTAAAATAACATTTTGCAGATTCTGCACACTTCAACTGTATTTGTGATGCTGACATTTTTGATTCACGCAAAAAATGAGAATAAAAGGAAGCACATTTCTCACCAGACTGATGTTGGAATCAAAGCTCATTTGAATGTATTTCCAGTCAAACTCAATGCCACGAGCTCCAACCCACAGCGGAATACATCTGTTTAGATTGAACAGACCATTTTTTAAACAGTATTGATCATTTCTCATCTTGGACTTCTTGAACAAAAGACCAAACCATATACGTTAAATACTACTGGTCACATGATTGTGGCTGATGATCAGAGTACCTTGACATGATCAGTTCGGCTGTAGCCCAGCCCATAGCTGCCACCATGATCTTATATTCGCCCTTCCCAGCATTCCTAGACATAACCAGATGAAGACCTAGAAGGTCAGCCATGTCCACTGTGGCCTTCATGAACTCCTGTGGTTAAAAGGACATGAATGAATGAATGAATGAATTAACATGATTATCTGAACTGTCCTCACAGATTAAACAATAATGTATGAATAATCTGTGAGCACAAAGCTTTAAATAAACAGCTCACCCAAACATATACATTTGCTGACAATGTAATCAACCGTTTCCTCACCCCAAAAGATTTAGATAAATTCAGCATTACATCACTCACATTGCGATCCACTGCAGTGAATGGGTGCCGTCAGAATGAGAGTCCAAACAGCTGATAAAAACATCACAATAATCCACAAGTAATCTCCACCGCTCCAGTCCATCAGTTAACGTCTTGTAAAGTAAAGAGCTGCATGTTTGTAAGAAACAAATCCATCAAGATGCCTAAAATACAAGTCCTCTATCCACAACATCACTTTTTCTGAATCAGGAGAGAAATATGCACAGATCAAGCACTGTTTACTGTTTTAAGTCAAAATAGTTCTAAACAAATATGTTGGTGGATTTTGATGCGAGATAGACTTTTTCACAGGAGGAATGCATTGTGGACTCATATTTTGGTTTAATGTTAGAAAATCTTAATCATGGATTTATGTCTTACAAACACACAGCTTTCCTCTTCACAAGACATTAACTGATGGACTGGATTATTGTGATGTTTTCATCAGCCGTTTGGACTCTCATTCTGACGGCACCCATTCACTGCAGAGGATCCACTGGTGAGAAAGTGATGTGATGCTAAAATTCTCCAAATCTGTTCCCATGATGATACTCTTATACATCTTGGATAGCCTGATGATGAATACATTTTCAGAATTTTTTTGAGTGGACTATTCCTTTAATATGCTTTGCAATTTTTCAATCATAGTTATCTATGTAAATAAAAAGCTCAAAAATGAATACAAAAAAATAGTTCCACATTCACAGCTCACCCCAACGAAGTCATACACGCCAGCTCCTCCCTCCCAGGTGGGGAAAAATGTGGCAAGAAACAGCATCTGAAAGTAATATCACACATTTACAGAAAAACCCATAACACCCGCAAACATCAGAAACACCTTTGTGAGGACTGAAGGGTTCAGTCACCTTGCACAGCTGCACAAAGAGATAGGTAGCACCTGCTTGGACACATCTCCAAAACGCATTATATTCAGATCTGGCAAAAAACAAAGTGTGACGATTAGAAGAGCGATCACAGCTAGAAAGAAAATGGTTTGATCTTTGTAGCATACATCACCAAGGAATGAAAACAGTTGGATGATTATATAGTAAAATCTCATTTGCAATCCAATTATGTGTAAAATTAATTATTTCTTACCATAGTGAACACATTAGTTTGGCACATGACTCAAGATGATTACACTGTACACTGAAATACTTCAGCATAATATACCAACATACTGCAGCACCAATATTGAGACAACAATATCTATACATTTCAGTCGAAATGATCTAGACATAACCATCCCAAGTATGAGAAAATACTGTCTAAATACTTACAGTCCGCTACATTTGTATGTAATGAAATAGGGGAAATAGGCCAAAGAAAAACAGTTTCCGAAATGAAAAAGCGTCATGATGGAGCTTTAGTGTGATTATCCTCCTCAGATCCTGATGATACAGAAAAACACCAGAAATATTGAGAATCATGGTTAAATAAAAAGGTCTCATAAGTTAGATGTTTCTGGGGTGGCAAATCTATTATTTTATATTTACAAATGCACACCAATTTAAAGTTATAGCTATATTACATGGATAT
Organism: Cirrhinus molitorella; assembly: GCA_033026305.1. Lineage (NCBI taxonomy): Eukaryota > Metazoa > Chordata > Actinopteri > Cypriniformes > Cyprinidae > Cirrhinus > Cirrhinus molitorella. Next base: position 104,714 of record CM065123.1, on the reverse strand, counting down.
TTCTGGTTTATTAAACCGTCAACATGTTAAACACTAGAGATACACGGCTATTAGAAGCGTGCTCAAACCGTGAGAAAATACTCCACATATAATAGTTATATACGTTATTAGAAAAGGTATTTGTTTCTGGAACTAATGTAATAGTTCCATCATTAATTATTTAAAAGATCAAATGTTTTATTTACCAACAAAATCCCGATTTTACAATGACAGGAGCAGGTCACATAATCCTTCGGTGCATCCCTGTAAAAAGACCGAACGGAAACGCTCTCTGTCTTACTTTAGTTCCGCATCTCATTCTACACACAGAATAGCGACCAGCGTGAGGCTTAATGCAAGATGAGATCTAAAATGCCTACCTCATTGCTATATATTGCTGAAAAAGTAGTATGTCAAATGAGAAGGATGCCTGAATATTCAGTATTCACGAAGTTGTTCGTTCAGTTGTGAATCAAGCTCGTTCACAAGGAGAGAAGAAATGAACGGGATAATTATCGTATGAATGTGTAAACACTGCTGAACACCATAAACGATTGAAGGACTGAAACGGATGTTCATTCATTCTATAGCTTGATATAATTTATTCGTGGGCCATTCCACCGAATGGGTGCCATTTCTGTCCCCAGGAAATTATATGTACAAAACAAATATGCATAACAATAACTATAAAATACATTTTATTATTAAGCACCGTGCACATTAATCTAACTGCACATTTAAAATATATAATTTACTTTTTTTTTCTACCAAAAACACTATAAACACATATATAGCATGAAATGTATGCACATTTTAGTGTACCTCCATATCCAGTGTTAGGGGAAACGCATTACAAGTAACGCAAGTTAATATTACTTTTTCAAGTAACTAGTAAAATAACGCATTACTTTTTCATTTCTAAGAAAATATCTGAGTTACTTTTTCAAAAAACTAACGCCAGTTACTTTTTGTTTTCTTTATGTATTTAATCCCATTTTATTAACCAATGACTTTGCTGCTGACCTTTGATCCAATTCAACCGTACACTGCAAAAATACTGTTCTTACTTACATTTTTGTTTTGTTTCCAGCCAAAATATATATATAAAAAAATTCAAATCAAGAAGGATTTTCTAGACAAGTAAACATTATTGTCTTAGACAATCATGTTTACTTGTCTAGAAAATCCTTCTTGATTTAAGAATTTTTAGATATTTTGGCTGGAAATAAGACAAAAAAGCATTTTTTGTATTAATAAACAAAACTTTATATTAAGTAACATTTGTGTTTTTTTCTCATTGCTGAAGAGTGTCTCTTTCTTTTCCTACAGTTCTACTGTACAGACGTCAATTTAATTTTCCTTTAGCCTTAGGCTTATTCACTTCATTTCATTTTGGTGTGAAAGGGCTTTTACATTTGATAAATTTTAAAATTAAATTTTTAATTACATTACATTTTAAAAACAAACAAGCAAGCCCTGCCCAGATTTAAAAAGTAACGCAAAAGTAACGTAAAAGTAATGTAATGCATTACTTTCCATAAAAAGTAACTAAGTAATGTAATTAATTACTTTTTTTAGGGAGTAACGCAATATTGTAACACATTACTTTTAAAACTGGGGAAAAAGTGCTAAATAGTGGTCTTATGTTAAATGTTTTAAATAAACACTTGCCTGAGGGGAAAATGATGGAAGTTGTTGACATATTTTAAAAAATGCTTTTTAAAAAATGCATCCATCTTCCGCTTGAAAATGAAACATTTCAGCAGATTTCGGTGGAATGGCCCTTTTTCAGTTGTGAATCAGTCTCCTTTACAAGGAGAGAAAGGAAACGGGATAATTGTGAATGATTCTGAATGTGTAATTATCATAATTATGAACATGTAAACATTGCTAAATACAACAAACAATTAAATGACTGAAATGTATTTTGATTTAGATTGACGTCAGTCATTGTGTCAAAAATGATAAATCTGCTTTTTGTTGTCGCATCTTTTAAAAAAAGTTTTTTTTATTTATATAACATATGCAGTTTGTATCATATTTGATACATCAGTCTTTCATGGCTCATATAGTATATGATATAGTAACAAATATGTAGCTCATTTTGAGGAAGAAAACACCTCAACTTAATTTAGAGTCCTGAACTGAGCAAAAATGTGCAATTTTGTGCCGCTGGTATTTATATGGACAAAAAGTAAGATGAAATTCTAATAGCTTGCAATGTAAATCCATAAGATTTTATACAGTATGATGCATATAAATATCAGTTTTCACTCTATATATACCAATAGAATGTATTATTTATGTATCTACAGGATTAGTTTTATGATCTGTAGTTTTTGTGGGGGCAAAACATAAAATGCAGTGAAACAACGACTGAGAGTTCAACAAATACAGGTCCTTCTCAAAAAATTAGCATATTGTGATAAAGTTCATTATTTTCTGTAATGTACTGACAAACATTAGACTTTCAAATATTTTAGATTCATTACACACAACTCGAAGTAGTTCAAGCCTTTTATTGTTTTAATATTGATGATTTTGGCATACAGCTCATGAAAACCTCAAAAAATTAGCATATTTCATCCAACCAATAAAAGAAAAGTGTTTTTAATACAAAAAAAGTCAACCTTCAAATAATTATGTTCAGTTATGCACTCAATACTTGGTCGGGAATCCTTTTGCAGAAATGACTGCTTCAATGCGGCGTGGCATGGAGGCAATCAGCCTGTGGCACTGCTGAGGTGTTATGGAGGCCCAGGATGCTTCGATAGCGGCCTTAAGCTCATCCAGAGTGTCGGGTCTTGCGTCTCTCAACTTTCTCTTCACAATATCCCACAGATTCTCTATGGGGTTCAGGTCAGGAGAGTTGGCAGGCCAATTGAGCACAGTAATACCGTGGTCAGTAAACCATTTACCAGTGGTTTTGGCACTGTGAGCAGGTGCCAGGTCGTGCTGAAAAATGAAATCTTCATCTCCATAAAGCTTTTCAGCAGATGGAAGCATGAAGTGCTCCAAAATCTCCTGATAGCTAGCTGCATTGACCCTGCCCTTGATAAAACACAGTGGACCAACACCAGCAGCTGACATGGCACCCCAGACCATCACTGGCTGTGGGTACTTGACACTGGACTTCAGGCATTTTGGCATTTCCCTCTCCCCAGTCTTCCTCCAGACTCTGGCACCTTGATTTCCGAACGACGTGCAAAATTTGCTTTCATCCGAAAAAAGTACTTTGGACCACTGAGCGACAGTCCAGTGCTGCTTCTCTGTAGCCCAGGTCAGGCGCTTCTGCCGCCGTTTCTGGTTCAAAAGTGGCTTGACCTGGGGAACGCGGCACCTGTGGCCCATTTCCTGCACACGCCTGTACACGGTGGCTCTGGATGTTTCTACTCCAGACTCAGTCCACTGCTTCCGCAGGTCCCCCAAGATCTGGAATCGGTCCTTCTCCACAATCTTCCTCAGGGTCCGGTCACCTCTTCTCGTTGTGCAGCGTTTTCTGCCACACTTTTTCCTTCCCACAGACCTCTTGCTTGAGGGTGTCAATGATGGCCTTCTGGACAGCGGTCGGGTCGGCAGTCTTACCCATGATTGCGGTTTTGAGTAATGAACCAGGCTGGGAGTTTTTAAAAGCCTCAGGAATCTTTTGCAGGTGTTTAGAGTTAATTAGTTGATTCAGATGATTAGGTTAATAGCTCGTTTAGAGAACCTTTTCATGATATGCTAATTTTTTGAGATAGGAATTTTGGGTTTTCATGAGCTGTATGCCAAAATCATCAATATTAAAACAATAAAAGGCTTGAACTACTTCGAGTTGTGTGTAATGAATCTAAAATATTTGAAAGTCTAATGTTTATCAGTACATTACAGAAAATAATGAACTTTATCACAATATGCTAATTTTTTGAGAAGGACCTGTAATCATTCCTTCAAAGGCTTGTTGTATCATATGGACTGATATATTTATTCTTACTATTAAATTAAAAAAATGTTGTATGGATGATCAAGTAACCCCTTCAGTCTTGTAAATGTTCATCTTGAAATGTTACTAACAAAATTAATTTATTCAACAGAAAACTGTAGAAGATTGTGTGCGACAGGTTTTTCCAGGAAAGGTTTGATCATCTTGATTTTCGTAGAAATGCATTTATCATACAGTGGTCTTCACAGCGTTAAACCATTTCTATGATGTTAGTGAGTGCACCTTATAAGAGACAGAAAAACTGGAACCCATTTGTTTTTCCAAACGCTTTAATTAGTTTCTTTTTAAACTGCATTACAGTAGCCTTTTTCCTCTTGTAACTTTATATCAGTTATTCTCTTTACACCAACACAACGTGATTACACCCAGAATGGCAACAACTAGAGCAATGCCTGTGGAGTGACACTGACACAAATACGGTCAAAAGAAACTAACACACGCGCACACAGACAGGCGTCTACAGAGACGAACGCGTCTCGTAGGTGGGAACGGGATGCTAAGGCGTGTCACTACGGCTTCAGCTATGAAATGAGTGCGTGGAAAAGAAGGAGCGGAAGGGCCTTTGTGCTGTGGAGGAGTTACTCTTTGGAGTGCATATACACTAACAGGTCAGCAACGCGATGGCTGTAGCCAAATTCATTGTCATACCTGTGAGAAAGAAAGACAAAAGGAGATTAGAGCGCTGCTTTTTCTGCCGACGTTCTTTTTCGGTTTGCGTCTGAGCTTACCAGGAGATGAGTTTGACAAAGTTGTCATTGAGGGAGATGCCTGCACCAGCATCAAAGATGGAGGAGTGAGTGTCACCAATAAAGTCAGAAGAAACGACCTGAACCAAAGCACATTGATTTCAGTTTCTGTCCACTACAAATATGCATTCATGCGAATATGAGGTTTTTACTGTGAGCGCTCACCGAATCCTCTGTGTATCCCAGAATCCCCTTCATCGGTCCGTGAGCGGCCTTCTTCACAGACTCCTTGATGTCGGCGTAGCTGGCGGGCCTCGAGAGGCGGCAGGTGAGGTCAACGACGGACACGTCTGCCACTGGCACGCGGAACGCCATACCGGTCAGCTTGCTGCAAACGACAAAGAGCTGGTCAGTTTCTCCGTCTGACATCTAAACCGCTCCGTTTTGATCCGTCTCTCACTGACCCGTTCAGCTCAGGGATGACTTTGCCCACAGCTTTGGCAGCGCCGGTGGAAGCCGGGATGATGTTCTGGTGGGCGCCGCGGCCGTCGCGCCAGGCCTTGGCAGAGGGACCGTCCACGGTCTTCTGTGTGGCGGTGTAGGCATGGACCGTGGTCTGGGAAGAGGTACAAACAAACAAACCGTGAGAAAACACATCGGGGGCGGTAAGATCGTTTTCATTTTTGTTCAAGTCCAAGGCTGCATTTATTCAAATAAAATCATTTTAGAATATTACTACAACAGTTTTCTATTTGAATATCTTTTAAAATGTAATTTATTCCTGTGACGCAAAGCTGAATTTCAGCATCATTACTCCGGTCTTCAGTGTCACACGATCCTTCAGAAATCACTCTAATATACTGATCTGCTGCTCGAGAAACATTTGTTATGATCAATGTTGAAAACAGTTGTGCTGCTTAATATTTTTGTGGAAACCTGTTATTTTTTCTGGATTCTTCGATGAATAGGAAGTTTAAAATTACAGCATTCAGTCTTTTGTAACAGTACAAATGTCTTTACTGTCATTTTTGATCTGTTTAATGCACCCTTGCTGAATAAAAATATCCTCAGGAGTGTTCAGAGATGAGAAATAAACTTTACTGCTGCATCAAAAGTAATCAAAATAAAATCCTGATATGTCTAACTGTCAGAGGCTAAGTGTATTTACGTTTACACCAAATAGGCCAGTTTTAAAGTAAAAATGTGACGTTCACACATCATGATTCGCATTAGAACCGTTGTTACAGACAACCCAAAAATTATTCAGACACCAGCTATTTTTTTACTAGTGGATGCAGGTACTATAGTTCATTTATGTGTGTAAGTGAGGATTGCAAAATAAACTGCGACATATTATACCCAAAGATCTTTCATTCACTGGACGACCAGTAAAACTGATAGAAAACTGGGACCAGAACTTTGACTTGACACTTGGACCTGACCATGTTTTGTAACATACCTTTTTTATCAAAGTTATCTGACATCAAGATGAATTTGTTCTGACACAACTCTTGAGTTCTTATTTTATTACCATTCTCTAAACTATAGCAAATAAACTGTAATAATGTGAGAAATGTTGAAGGTGTCTGAATCCATTTTGGTTGAACTGTAATCCATTTGTTATTATCAACATGAATTTGTTCTAACTCTGAGTTCTTGTCATATTTTTACCATTTACCTAAACTAAACTGCGAACTGTGATAATGTGAGAAATGTTGAAGGTGTCTGAATCCATTTTGGTTTGACTGTATGTCATGCTTTTTTGGTTTCTTTTTAGCCTTTATTTCTAAGAAGTCTTTGTTCAAATCAGTCAAAATAGTTGCCAGTTGTGTATATATAATTCACAGCGTCCACTTACCATGAGGGCCTCCTCAATACCAAAGTTATCATGAATAACTTTAGCCAGGGGAGCCAAGCAGTTAGTGGTGCAGGATGCATTGCTGTGATGTTTTCAACAAAAACACACACGTTAATATGGTTATTTCCTGATGCTGCATCACAATTGAACAATGAGGTCAGTACATCCATGCATTCAATATTTCATTTGCATGCTGACATGCACTGAACCTGGTTTGCTCACCTGACAATAGTCATGCTGGAGGGGTCATACTTGTCCTGGTTGACTCCCATCACAAACATGGGAGCGTCAGGCGACGGGGCGGACACAACCACGCGCTTGGCGCCGCCCTGGATGTGAGCCTATGGGGACGAATTTCAGAACGATCAGTATTATAATAATAGACGATATACGTTCCTGATCCAGCGGAGGTGCAGACTTACTGAGGCCTTCTCAATGCTGAGGAAGACACCAGTGGACTCGACGACATACAGGGCACCAGCGTCACCCCATGGGATCTCAGCAGGCTTCATACTAAAGGCCAGAGAGTAGGAGAATTAGCACAGCACTACAGACGGTGTTTAAAACAGCAAACTGTCATACTCTTTCTGTACACATAAAATAACCATGCTAATTGCTGAAACAGTACTGTATCCCACAATGCATGTGCAGTAAACCAATGAACCAGTATTAGTAGATACAGGGGTTGGACAATGAAAGTGAAACACTGGCCAATATAGTGTTGGAGGTTTCATGGCTATATTCGGTGGCCGATCTTCACTTTTTGCTCATTCCAGCAGTAAGAGCGGTGTGTGAAGGTTGATGTGCACCCAATGCTTCAGACATTGTACCCTAAAGGTGCTGCCATGTATAAGGATGATAATGCACTCATACACACAGCAAGACTGCTGACAGAGAGCTTTGATGAACATGAAAGTAAAGCTGAACATCTCCCATGGCCTGCACAGTCAGCAGATCTGAATTTTACTGAGGCACTTTGGGATGTTTTGGAGGAAACGTTTTCCTACAGCAGAATCACATAGAGACCTGGCCACTGTTCTAGAAAAGGAATGGCTCAAAATCCCTCTGGCTCCTGTGCAGGACATGCATTTGTCAATCCCAAAACCAAAGGATGCTGTATTGGCCACAAAAGGAGGCCCAACACCATACTAATTGTGCTATAAACCCAAGTGTTTCGGTTTCATTGTCCAACCCCTGTACTTCACACAGTTTATAACACTTTTTCATAAACGGTGACTAGTATGCAGTATGATGTACAAATCTTCCTAATGTGACAGTGTTTGCAGTCTATGTGTTAGGGTTATATGTTCTCGAAGGGCGACTCTGATATATGAGAGCGATAAAACATACCACTGGAACACAGAGATGGCCTGACCATCAACGATCAGTTTTCCATCCTCCTGGTGCACATCTCCCTTGTAACGGCCGTGAGTAGAGTCATACTTGAACATGTAGACCTAGAAATTTAAAAAAAATCACATTTGAGATTACTGGGTTAGAATTCATTTTATAGAGATAGGACTCACAGAAGAAAAAAAAAAACAATTATTTTTAGGATTAATATATAGATTTTAAAAATAATTAGAACGATAGGAGATTTGTGACATCATTAGAAAGAAAACAAATTTCAGCAGCATGCATTTTATTACTAATTATTTTTGGATTTCTCTCTCTATATTTTTAAGATATTTTTTATACACTGCTGTTCAAAGGTTTGGGATCAGTAAGGTTTTTAATTTATTTATTTTAAGATGTTTAAAGTCTGCTTATCATAATTACATTTATTCGATTAAAAATACAGAAAAAGTAATATAATGAAATATTATTCCAATTTAAAATAACAGTTTTCTATTTTAAAATATATTTCTGTGATGCCTTTACTCCAGTCCTCAGTATCACACGATCCTTCAGAAACCACTGTAATATGTTTATTCAGGGATGCCCAACCCTGATCCAGCCCTGATCAAACACACCTGTTTGTAATTATCAAGTGCTCTTTCAGATCCTCATTAATTGGTTCAGCTGTATTTGATGAGGGTTAGAGCTGAACTCTGCAGGAAGGTAGATCTCCAGGAACAGGGTTAGGCAGCCCTGTGCTCATTTATTATCAGTGTCGATGTAACTTTTTTTCAGGATTTGGTTGATGAATAAAAAGTTAAAAAGAACGCCATCTATTCAACAGAAATCTTTTCTAACAAATCAGCATATTAGAACGATTTCTGAAACTGAGGACTGGAGTAATGATGCTGAAAATTCATCTTTGCATTACAGGAATAAATGACATTTCAAAGTATATTAAAATAGAAAAACATTATTTAAAATTTCAATGTTATTTCACAATATTACTGTTTTTTTTCTGTATTTTTATTCAAATAAATGCAGCCTTGATGAGCAGAAAAGTCTTTTTTAAAAAACAAAAAATCCCACAAACGTTTGAACGGCAGTGTATATTTATTTACACAGCTTTATTAATTTAATGCTGTGTAGCAACGAATGGTACGCAGCAGGATCAGGTACATGCATTCAAATATAAACACAGGGCCAATTTTATCTGAACTTTAAGCATGAATGCATAAAAAATGCTGTCACAGCAAAAGCTGCATGTCTGAACGTTTTTTCAAATCTCATGCTAAAAAAACACTGCAGTGCTGCCTAGAGGCCTGTGTGTTAGTTTAACACGGCCGCTGCTTTACACAGTGCCAAGACTCGTCATCTCCGCTTCAGTGAATCTCACCATGTACTGCAGGTCGATGAAGGGGTCGTTGATGGCCGTCACTTTAATTCCCTTCTGCAGGCAGGCCCTGAGGACCAGACGGCCAATGCGGCCAAATCTACACAAACACACAGCAGACTTATTTAAGATGTTTCATCATGACACAATCTGTTATTCTGAAGGATGACTCTCATTCTCCCCTATCTGTCTGCCTTCAGGAAACACAATGGAAAATTCCACTGAAGGACTGTGAGATTTCATTAGGCAAAAAAAGGAAATATCTACATGTTTTCATTCAAATATACCAACATAAGAAAGGTAATCTGAATAGCTCATGATCGGCTGATGGACTATGCAGCAGGAGTGTGTTTGTGTGGATGGAGGCTTAAGCTCATCCTGGGTAATCCTGTTCTTCTAATCATTCTGAATCTCTCTCTCTCTCATTCTCTCTCTCTGTCATTTTTTACAATCTCTATGGAATTATTAGCTCTGTCCCTAAACCTAGTGAGATGTATTGCTGTTTACTGCCTTAAAGGGATAGTTCACCAAAAATGTTTTACTAACCCTCCTGCAAACCACTGATGTCACATGGACTGTTTTTAATGATGTCCTTGCTACTTTTCTGGGCCTTGGATGTGATAGTTGCACTACTGTCTATGCAGGGTCAGATTTCATCAAAAATATTTTCATTTATGTTCCAAAGATAAGCAAAAGTTTTACGGGTTTAGGACGTCATGAGGGTGAGTAATTAACGACAGAATTGTCATTTTTGAGTGAACTATCTATTTAAGCGAAAAAGAAAATCAGACCAACTTTGAATAGTGACTATATTTATCTGTCAATATTATTGTTATCAGAGACGTTTTCTCAGCTGAACTCCTTTTACCTGAAATAGTTCTTTGACATCCCCCTGTGATTTTAAGGTAATACTTCATAATAACACTTCAATGTTCGCTAACGTTGTTTAATGATCACATGAAGAGCAGCTAAAGACATTTTTTTTTAGAAAGTGTTTCGTTTTTATGTAACTATTTAAGGTACTGAATAAATTCTGCTTTTACTTAGAATTGATGGTCATCTTGCTTAATTCATTTTTATACCACTGTTTATCGGGTATGGTGTCATTATTAGGTGGCTTACTAGGTTTTGGAACAGATCCTTTGTTAAAAATAGACTAAATTTGTGCATTTAGTATGTTATATTTTGTGATGCTGTTTTATCATATGTTGAAAATCATGACAGTTCAGATGAGAACTTACCCATTGATTCCAACGCAAAGATCAGACATTATTGCAAGAGTATAGATTGTGGTCCTGAAGCTGAAATGAGAAGACAAAAACAAAGCAGGCTTTTAGAACAACTGCATCCACTTTATAATAATGTTAGTTTTATTGAACTCAAGTGTTTGATAATGTGTTTCTGTTTTTGTACAGAATTGCCATTTGTGATTTGTGCTATCAGCGTCCACAAAATGAGAGAATGATCAAATGACACAAAGTACTTTCTAATTGTTACTCTGTTAGTGCGATATAGACTGAATTCTGTTTAGATTTCTATAAGATTTCGATCATAGCGCCCACCCTCACTAGCAGCGCAGTGCTGGGATTCCTGCACTTCATGAACTTTCTGGGCCAGTGTGGTGTTTTGGATGGAGGGTGGAGGCTTGAACTGTTCTCTGGTGTTTATTGTTCTTGGGTCCATTAGCATGCTGCCTGGGAAAATTCCAAACCTCGGCCTCATAGGACCTGCATACTTCATTAGCCTGGCAGAGCAGACGATCTATTGTGCTAGGACACGACTTTTATTTTCCTCTCTGCATGCAGAACATTTTACAATCTGTCCTTGAACTTCCTCGTGCTCACAGGAAGTTGCTGAAATATTGTTAGTGGAGTAAAAGGGGGAATGTATGTGCAAAGAAATCTTCACTGTGGGCTTCAGTATGTAACAAGTTGTCACATGCCTGACACCGTTTGCAGTTTTCTCGGTTATCAGAGTGAAAATGTGTGTGAGGATAGGCCTTATGTAATATGAGCCTGACAGTTGGACCAGAGTCAAATATTTTTACATTATGCCACACAAGGATAACGCCTGGTGAGTGAAAAGGGAAGAGAAGGATGTCTAAATGCAACTGGAATGGATATATTTGCATATGAAATGGGGGATGTGAATCATTCCTTGAAAGCACAATGCAAAAGTTAACAAATAAAAATACAGATAAAAGTGTAAATGGCTTTCTGTTGATTTAGTTCAGCTTTTTAACACAAACTGGTAGTCTAAATCAGTTTAGGCTTTAGTAATGTTTAGAATAAGATGATTTTTGCTGTCGCTGTTTTTACAGCTAGATGTAAAGTAACATCAACACTACAAGACTGTATGAAATAACTCAAGGGAGTGGCTCTAATATGTTCTACTTTGTTTGACATCTTAAGATGTAAGCATATTTTAGCTAAGTGAGTTATGATGTGTATATGTGTAGTCACAACAAAATATAGCTCTCTAAAAGCCCATAGATGTGGCCAGTTGATGGAGAAAGTCTCATCTGTTGGATTTTAGTGAGCTATGGTTTGTTTTGAGTCCACGTTTATACTTTCATCAAGGCAAGTAGTGCACAGCCATGACAAATGAACAGGTTTCCATAGACAGCATTGATTGGACCTCATCTGCCGCTCTGAGTTCCGTCTCCACCATTGACATGACCAAAAATGACCTTCACGGTCTGCTTAAAAAGATGCTCTAGGCATAAAAAATGTGCCCTAAACTTATTTTATTTCAGCTAGCCTTCTGTGCAACAGTTCTCATTTTCATTTAGATTAAAACTGATGTTTTTTTTTTATTTATAAAAATTATATTGACTTAAAAACTGATACAATTTTAATAATTTTATTAGTAATAAAAACACTTGGTCTGGTTAATTTGAACTCTGTTAGGGTTTGAAATGGACATAAAATCAATCCTAAATTGCAGCATTTGAAAAGTTGCCTTTTTTATAATATGCA